>CM032447.1:48644422-48786922 GCA_019049505.1 Pachyrhynchus sulphureomaculatus
GGTACCAACATATTAAGCGTCATATAAAACTATAAAACATTAATATCACAAACTATTTAAATATACTGTTATTATAAAATAAAATAAAAATTATCTTCACATTTCATTGTAATGGCCCTTTTACACAGTAATATCAGTTCTCAGTTCAGTTTCAGTCGAACCGTCCGTTTTGCCTATGTGTAAAAATGCTGAAAGTAAAACTGAAACGGAGACTAAGACCTGACGGGATGGGGTAGACCTATTTGTTTCATTTCAGTTCTTAGAATTCCTATGTGTAAACAAACCTCATTCCTCGGTCCGTTCGCTCACGTCAATTTTTTTGAAACTTTGGCTCAGTGTACATATTAATTGCAATTGTCGCTATGTCCAAGAAGGATCACGAGTTTGTTGAAGAATTCATTAAAATTTATAAACTATCACATTGTAAATATTAGGGAGTCTGCCTACACTCTCTTATTGGTTAATATCAAGAATGCGACGAAAAGGCAACAAAGGCGATGGTAAAAAACCAAAATTAATAGCCTACGCTCAACTAATAACAAAGAACTTAGAAAAGTTAAACATAGTGAAAGAAGTGGAGTAGGAAATTGAGAAGTATACAAACCATCACTGTAGTATTATGACCTTCTTTCGTTCGTCAGTGACCAACAGCCGATTCTAAGAAGGGTCAGTACTATGGGGAGTAATAGCCTCCCTCATGTGGGTATTCTACTTTTGTATAATAGGTATCATAAGGCGTAATAACATAAGAGACACATCCTCATTCATCCGTAAATAGTTCAGTCAATCATATGGTTACATGCGACAGTGAATTTCAGGGTACCAAGCTTTACTTCATCGGCTTCTTTTCTTCCACCGTTTCTTCAACGCCACAGCTAAGGCTACTGCAGTGAGACAGTCTTCATACATGAGCTATTTTATACATGTACACTTTGGGACAATATGACAATACGTGCTTGAACGCGAAACACACATAACACTTTGAAAGTGTAACTCGGACTCAGAACTGAACGGACGGTGTAAAAACAAACCTCCTTCCGAACTGAAATGAAACGAAAACTGAAACTGAGACAGAACTGAGAACTGATACGACCTTGTAAAAGGGCCATAACAGACAGAAACAATACACATTCGACATGTCTACATGAAGGTGTGATTCGGTTAATTTTTAATTGTGTTTCTTTTTTCCTAATTTTGGTGAGAGTTAGTTTTTACTTTGTTTATATTTAATACTATTATTATCAATCAACCCAAATATAGTTATACGAGGATCCCCAATAAGGATAAAAACATCAGAAGTTAAAGAAGTATGTAAAACGCTAAAAAATGGTAGAGCTCCAGGACCAGGAAACATCCCAGGAGAGATAGTAAAATACGGAACTAAAAAACTATTTAGCGCTTTGAGGAACTTATTCCAAAGATGCATTAACACATCAGAAGTACCCGAGCAATGGAAAATATCATACATATCAACAATTCATAAGAAAGGAGACAAAAATAATTGCGATAACTATAGGGGAATAACGGTTACAGGATCTATTAGCAGCATATACGGAAAAATACTTAAAAATAGAATAGAAACGGAATACGCGGACGTAGAAGCTGAAGAACAGGCAGGCTTTAGAGCAGGAAGATCCACAATAGAATAGAAACGGAATACGCGGACGTAGAAGCTGAAGAACAGGCAGGCTTTAGAGCAGGAAGATCCACAATAGACCATCTCTTCTCACTGACACAAATCCTAGAAAAGAAAACCGCATTTGATCAGGAAGTCCATGTCTTGTTTGTTGATCTAAAAAAGGCCTACGACAGCGTGCCCCTAATGAGACTGTGGGAAACACTACAACAGAGTAATGTAAGCACCAAAATAATTAAAGCCGTAAAAATCCTTATACCAAGACGCAAGAAGTAGTGTGAAAACCAAATATGGTATAACAACAGGGTTCCCGGTCACAAAGGGTCTCAAACAGGGCTGCTGTATATCCCCAACGCTATTTAAAATCTATTTGGAGAGTGCACTGAAGAACTGGAAAAGGAAATGCAGCAGTATGGGATTACCACTGGATGACGATACTACATTGTACACGCTATAATTCGCAGATGACCAGGTAATAGTCGCTCAGGACATCGATGATATGGAATACATGACACGAAAACTTATGGACGAATATGAAAAATGGGGCCTAGAAGTCAATATTAAAAAGACCGAGTACATGTGCGTCGGAGGACAACAGCAGGACTTGAAACTGGCCACAGGACACACCATCAAACACTGTGCCAGTTATAAGTATTTGGGAACAAGAATATCTAGGGACGGAACACTGGAAGAAGCAATATTCGAGAGGAATATCCAAGGAAGAAAAGCGATTGCAATGCTTAATAGTATACTATGGGACAAAAACATAACCATTGAAAATAAGAAGAGAATTTACAACTCAATAGTGAAAAGTATAATAACTTACAGCTCCCAGGTGTGGCCATTAAAGGAAAGAACAGAAAAAATACTAAAAGCCACAGAAATGGATTTCTGGAGACGAGCAGCCAGAAAATCCAGAAAAGACCGCATACCAAATGACACGATAAGGCGAGCTTTAGAAATAAAGCACGATATAGTGGACGAAATCAGAACCCAACAGTTGGTATGGTACGGACATGTACAGAGAATGTCACAAGACCGACTGCCCTAAAAAGATCAAGATCAATCAGCTGTTTGAAATATAAGTTAAATATCATTTTAAGGGGGTTTTATGGAGAAATACAGCTATACATGGCAAATATAATATGATGGATTTAAATAAGGTTATTGTACACCTTGCTGAGATTTTGTATGCCAGTTTTTTCGTTTATTACGTTGTCGTTTTTTTTTTATGTATTTCATTTCTAAAAATTCGCTTTTTTTTGTTTTTTCTTCCTTTGTTAGTATTTTTGTTTCTTCAAAATTAAATTTATCATTTAATAATGTTTCGTGTTTTGTTAGTGCTCTTTTGTTTTTTTTTTTTTTATCATAGCGATGGCCATTTAAACGATGTTGGAGGGTTTGTGAAATTTACCCTATATAAACTTTGTTTCAGTTTTTACTTGATATCTCATAAACTACATGTGTTTTTTGATTTTCTTTTCTCATTTATGAACCTTCAAAAATTCCCAGGAAAACTCAAAAGCTCATTATACGAGGCTGGTTTGAAAAGTCCGTGCAAAGTCCGAGAGATGGCACCACCGGCGCGTATCGAGGTCATGTTTAATTAGTAGCATCTCTTGAATGAACGCACACCAAGTTTCAGCCATATTGGTCTATTTCTTTGTGTTTGGCATTCGTGTGAATCAAGGAAGTCAAGTGATTTTCAAGAAATGGACGAAAAAGAATTTCGTGTGGTGATTAAACATTACTTTATGAAAGGCAAAACGCCTCAGGAGACTAAAGAGAAGCTTGATAAACATTATGGTGATTCTGTACCTTCGACTAGAACAGTTTATAAGTGGTTTCAAAATTTTCGGACTGGCCAAATGGGCACAAGTGACGCTGAACGTTCTGGACGGCCTGTGGAGGTTACGACTCCAGAAATCATTGATCAAATCCATGATATGGTGATGGATGACAGAAGAGTTAAGGTGCGTGAGATTGCTAGTGCTGTGGGCATCTCGACTGAACGGGTACATAATATTTTGAATAAACATTTGGACATGAGAAAGCTATCCGCAAGATGGGTGCCGCGATTGCTCACGCTTGACCAAAAACGGAATCGTGTGAAGTGTTGCAAGGATGGTTTGCAGCTGTTCCAGAAGAATCCGGAGGACTTTAAGCGTCGTTTCGTTACTGTGGATGAAACATGGATACATTACTATACTCCTGAGACCAAACAACAATCTAAAACAATGGGTTACCAAGGGGGAATCTGCGTCAAAAAAGGCGAAGATCGTTCCTTCGGCCGGAAAGGTTATGGCGACTGTCTTTTGGGATTCGCAAGGGATAATCCTCATCGACTATCTGGAAAAGGGTAAAACTATTACAGGTGAATATTATTCGTCGTTATTGGACCGTTTGAAAACCGAGCTTCAAGAAAAACGCCCGCGATTGGCCCACAAGAAAGTCCTTTTGCAACACGACAACGCACCAGCACACACCTCAGCAGTTGTGGTCGCAAAATTAATGGAAATAGGATTCCAACTCGTTTCACATCCCCCCTATTCTCCAGACTTGGCTCCCTCGGACTACTATTTGTTCCCCAATTTCAAGAAATGGCTGGCGGGACAAAGATTTTATTCAAACGAGGAGGTGATTGCAGACACTAATGGATATTTTGCAGACTTGGACAAATCCTATTATTCGGAAGGGATCAACAAACTAGAACATCGTTGGACGAAGACTAAAAGGAGACTATGTCGAAAAATAAAAAAGGTTTACCCCAAACACATAAGTAGTTTTTATTTTTGCACGGACTTTTCAAACCAACCTCGTATCTCCCAGTTTCTTCAGTACATTTCATATAAATTTCTTTTTGTATTTCTACGGCTTCCAAAGTGATTTCTTGTCATATCGTCTATAATTTTCTTTCTCAGGCGATTCATTATCAAGTTTCTTTCATTTGTTTCTGAATATTGAGCTAAAGTAGTTTTACGATGCTCTCAAAATTTTACTTTTTAACTTTGAAAACTTTTAAAAATGAAAATTCAGCTTTAGTAATTGACTTTACAGTTGATTAAACTTTATTATTTTTCCAGTCTCTGCTAATAATAAAGCTACTGAAATGTATAAAATTATCCAGAAAGCATTAAGGAATGACGCTCTGACACGTACATAAATTCTAGTGGTTTTCACGATTTAACGCCTGCCGAACTTCAGCGAAAGATGACGTGCGTTCAGGAAGATCTTTGGCTAACAATTTTAAGTATCTCTGATGAACTTTCTATTATTATGAATCATGAATGAAGGACCAAATTGGTCCCGCACCAACTTTTGGCGAAGAGTTATATGGCCGTCCTCCCTCACACACCTTATTCGCCTAATGTGGCACCCTTTGACTACGGGCTATTCCTCCATATAAAGATAACGTTAAAGGGTGGCTGTTTTGAAATGGTATAAGAGATAAAACGAGAATTACAGATGGCGCTCGACGCAGTGACATCGACCTTTCAAAAAATAAAAAAATATTCGACTAGTAGAAAGAAAGGTGAAAACGGCGTATTTGGATGTAGGGGGACTATATTTAAGGTGACGGGAATCGAAAAGCGTAAAATTTACCAATTCAGCATCAGAATTCGTTATTTTTTATTACTTTAAACGAAATAGTATGTTATGGACTGAAACAAAAGAAAATGATTTTATTTAATAAGACATTTACTTTTTACAATATTTTGAAATGAAATTGATGTTCGAATTTTATATTTTGTGAATTTTCCTAGGAAATATGGACAAATAGAAATGTACTTAAGTTATTGTGATCTTGTTGATTGGTAATTATGATCGAAAGCAACACAGTATTTTTTTTAATCATTTCATTACATAAGTAAAGTGAATATAAATTGATAGATGGGGGAGTCTTCATTTCTAAAATTGATTAGAAACAATTCGTTATATTTTACAATTATGTGTAAGGTTGTCCAAGATTCTCGAACTACAGGACGTTTTTAAACTAAAAGATATTCCGTTCGCTACATACAGTAACGAATTAAAATTAAAGGTTAAAAAAGAAACAAGCCATATTTTTTTCTAAGATGATTCTTTTACAGAGCTTGACTTAATTATGTTGAGGTACTATATTTTATTGGGACTGTTACTCGATTAGCTGGATGTTAATTTCTAGAAACAAGTATGCGTTGACGTGATCATGTTACAAGCAAAGCAAAGAAAGTTGTAGTAGTTTGTGGTAAAAAGTGATCTGATGTATTGACGTACTTACACTAAAATAAACTTCACTGGATAATATATCAAATAATCTTAAAAAAGTTCAGCAACGTATGCAAAAACGCAAGATATACGAGGCTGGTTTGAAAAGTCCGTGCAAAGTCCGAGAGATGGCACCACCGGCGCGTATCGAGGTCATGTTTAGTTAGTAGCATCTCTTGAATGAACGCATACCAAGTTTCAGCCATATTGGTCTATTTCTTTGTGTTTGGCATTCGTGTGAATCAAGGAAGTCGAGTGATTTTCAAGAAATGGACGAAAAAGAATTTCGTGTGGTGATTAAACATTACTTTATGAAAGGCAAAACGCCTCAGGAGACTAAAGAGAAGCTTGATAAACATTATGGTGACTCTGCACCTTCGATTAGAACAGTTTATAAGTGGTTTCAAAATTTTCGGACTGGCCATATGGGCACAAGTGACGCTGAACGTTCTGGACGGCCTGTGGAGGTTACGACTCCAGAAATCATTGATCAAATCCATGATATGGTGATGGATGACAGAAGAGTTAAGGTGCGTGCGATTGCTAGTGCTGTGGGCATCTCGACTGAACGGGTACATAATATTTTGCATAAACATTTGGATATGAGAAAGCTATCCGCAAGATGGGTGCCGCGATTGCTCACGCTTGACCAAAAACGGAATCGTGTGAAGTGTTGCAAGGATGGTTTGCAGCTGCTCCAGAAGAATCCTGAGGACTTTAAGCGTCGTTTTGTCACTGTGGATGAAACATGGATACATTACTATACTCCTGAGACCAAACAACAATCTAAACAATGGGTTACAAAGGGGGAATCTGCACCAAAAAAGGCGAAGACCGTTCCTTCGGCTGGAAAGGTTATGGCGACTGTCTTTTGGGATTCGCAAGGGATAATCCTCATCGACTATCTGGAAAAGGGTAAAACTATTACAAGTGAATATTATTCATCGTTATTGGACCGTTTGAAAACCGAGCTGCAAGAAAAACGCCCGCGATTGGCCCACAAGAAAGTCCTTTTCCATCACGATAACGCACCAGCACACACCTCAGCAGTTGTGGTCGCAAAATTAATGGAAATAGGATTCCAACTCGTTTCACATCCCCCCTATTCTCCAGACTTGGCTTCCTCGGACTACTATTTGTTCCCCAATTTGAAGAAATGACTGGCGGGACAAAGATTTTATTCAAACGAGGAGGTGATTGCAGACACTAATGGATATTTTGCAGACTTGGACAAATCCTATTATTCGGAAGGGATCAACAAACTAGAACATCGTTGGACGAAGTGTATAAGCCTAAAAGGAGACTATGTCGAAAAATAAAAAAGGTTTACCCCAAACACATAAGTAGTTTTGATTTTTGCACGGACTTTTCAAACCAGCCTCGTACACTAAAAAATCCTGTTTTTTTTTTTATTTTATGGGCATAGCACACGTAAGGGAAATATCTAAAGCACTAGAAGAGCGATGAGTGTGCGGAAAAAGCGATTCACATTGGTCTGGAATCACTGTAGATTGTACTGTCCTGAACAAACCTTTCAATTGGATGATGTTTTTCATATAGAAGACTGCTTGAAAAGGATTGTATGAGGAGTGACAAGCTGAACCTCATACGGATGTGAAGTATTAGCGCGACGCATATTCCCAGCATGTAGCGTTCTTGGAGGAATTAAGCGGGCTTGTAGAATAGACTCAAATGGCCAACCGTTCTTTTATGTTCCAAGAAATCAAGGTTGCTGGTGAGTTCTAGGCCTCCAGTCGGGCAAACAACTCTCTCTTAAATAAAATCCAATAAATGCAGTGTATTCTTGGGAGCAGAGCTTCAAACAAGGGAGCAATATTTCATGGTTGGCCGAATTTATATTTTGCTCGGAATTAATAGCTGTTGTGAAGCGTAAAACTTTCTAATTTGAAATAATATTCCCAGCTTTTGAAAAGCTGTCTCTGCAACGCATGCAACATATTCAAGGAAAGATATATTTGCTCCCAAGTTAAAGCCCAGCAAATTTAGTGACAATGCTAGAGGAATCACAACATCACTGTATCAAGTTCAGCAACGTTAACTTTTAAAAAATGATTGATGTAAATGAATTTTCGAAGCATTAAATTCTACTTAGTTCCTTCCTCCGAATATACAATTTCTTCCAGATCTTTGTTAAATTGAACGGATCCCGGACCAAATATCGAAAGACAAATTATCGGAGGACATATAATCGAACGGACTAATCTTCGAATGGACAATTGTTCGAAAGAACAATATTTCGAATGGACAATTTTTCGAAAACTACTTAATTTATCCTTCTTGTAGAAAAATAATATTTCAAGAACAATAAATACAAGAACTGGATAGGATTAGGTAAAACAGAGGTATAGATATTTATGTTGTATAATAATTATTTTAAGTTATTTAATACGTATTCAATGACACTTAAAAATAGCCATATGTATTTCATTTTTCGAAGAATGGCCAACAATCCCTACCGAAGTCGTTATGATTTCGTTTCTGTCAGTGCCTGCTCTCTTTGGATGGCTTCAATGAACTTTGTTTTTGTCTGGTATTGTTGCCTCCATATTTTTTTGGTTCTCTCTCTCAGCACTGTTTGTTTGAAATTGTCGACGGTGGGTAAAGCTGCTGCAGTAAAGTGGTCGACATCTGAGGTGACTGACGAAACTATATAGTGTGGTGTATCTCTGGTTGTATAGGCTCACTCTTTAATTTAATTTTTGGTTTTTAAGGCTTCCACTCCAGTGGCACTCCCCTCGTCCATGTGGGCATTTTCTTTAACGATGATTTCTCCTTCTGTGTTGGCTCTCGGCCTCTACATTTCTTCTGGGCATTTCCATTACTTTCTTGCATTCGTAGATTCATCTTCGATATACATGTAAACCGTTTAAAACTTGATTTTGCTTTTTTAGCTAACTAGAACCATTTTCTCTTTCTGAACTTAATCCAACTTTTAAAAGGGAAGAAGACGGAATAATTAATACTTTATTATTTTTTCTGCTTTTATACCCGCCTGCAGTAAATATCTATACATGTGTCCTTAATTAATAGCCATAATTGAAAGATTGAATAACCCAAATGCACAAGCCGTTCTGCAGGTAAGAGGAATTAAAATAACGTAAAACCCTTCTTTTTAATATGGTCTTTATAGATACCTACTAAAATTCCATTATTGCAGATTATTTTTATAAAATTTTTTAAAAAACAAATGTAAATATTTCTCTTATATTATATTCTTAAGTCTCATTGTATACGTATGAAATAACTTCAAATAATTATTATACAACATAAATATCTATATCTTTGTTTTACTTAATTCTATCTAATTCTTGCATTTATTATACTTTAGATATTATCTTTCTAAAAGAAAGATACAAATAAACTGAAGGTCCCTGAAATTAGAAAACAAATATCAAACCGAATGGGTGAGAAATTTAAGAAGTAAATAAGAACAGAAAACGAAAGTGTCGAATCTCAATAGGTTAAGATGAAGAATGAATTACTAGCGGTACAGGAGGAAGAAGTGGGTCGAGCGGAGAATAGAAAAAAAAAACGGAATGGATGACAGAAGAAATACTAAATCTGATGGACGAAAGACGATTACAAAAAACAGAAGATATCTCAAAGTACAACGAATTAAACGGAGTAATACGTTGAAAATGTAGAGACGCTCAGGAAATCTGGTTAAGTGAGAAATGCCGAAAAAGATAGGAACTGCAAGAGAAATATGACACATTCAACTTACATAAGAAGGTGAAGAAATTGGAAGGAAAAAACAAGAAACAATTCTGAGAACTGAATACACTGAAACTATACTGGATATTGAAGACATGGGAGCAATACATAAAACAACTTTTCCATGGACATAAATCAGAAAACTTACTGCTCAACAAAGAAAATGAGATAGGGCCAGAAATAACAAGTAGAGAAATTATTCATGCTATAAAACTACAGAGGAATGGCAAAGCAGTTGGTCCAGATGAGATAAAGGGTGAAATCCTCAAAATATGTTCGGATGAAAATCCATTTATTAACCGACTGGTAATCTTATTTAACAAGATCTATAAAACTGAACAAATCCCTCTTAACTGGCTAAAGTCGACTTTCATTCCAATTCCTAAAAAGTCATAATCAATGAACGATTATCGCTTAATAAGTTTAGTGTCTCACGTTCTCAAGATATTCCTGAGAATCATCCATACCAGAAATATATAAAAATTATAAAACAGAAATAGATAACACACAATTCGTATTCCGAAAAAGCATGGGTACACGGAAAGCTTTATTCTTATTAAATGTACTGATCCAACGTTGTAAAGATGTGAATGTAGATGTACACGCATATTTTATAGATTACAATAAAGCTTTCGACTGTGTGATGCACGAAAAGTTAATAAAAATTCTAGAAACAACAAATATAGACAAAAGAGATCTAAATATTAATAAAAATCGGGAAATTTCAGTTTCATCCGTAATCTCTTTTTTCATAACTTAAGACATTCATTTTCGTCCGGCATCTTAAATTTGAAATATACACTTTCGTCCGAGGGTAGCGCAAGTAAACAAAGGGATGATCTTGACCGTATAGGGGTGTTTAACCATAACTCATTATTCTTTGAGGTTTGTTTCATTTCACTTCAATTTATCGAATGATTGAATAAATAATGGACATGGAAAGTATAAACGTCCAAACAAGTGTGTCTAAACGAGGCAAAGTTTTTTTTAATTGAAAATAATTATAAATATAATTTCGCGGATAAATTGGTAAGTGGAGATGCACAGTTCTAAGAGGTAAGGCTGCTTTATATACTGTTGGCGAAGAGTACGTGATATCAAAGTGTGACCTGACACATTGTCATGCCAAATTAAGTGCATCTGCCTTACGAAAACAGTTCGTTGCAGTTTCGGCAAAACGCAACGCGTCAGAAGACATTGGACTTCAACCGAAAAGAATTGTTCAGTCCGTTTTGAAAGACAATCAGACCAACTCTTTAACAGTGAAAGATTTACGTTGTGTGAAGAAGTTTTTTTAATAATAAATAATTCTGCGTCGAACATAGTAATATTTTCAGGCGAAACCAATTTGAAACATTTGTGTGCGTGTACTCGTATATTCATGGACTGAACATTTAAATATGCCCCTAAGCATTCTCTACAACTGTTTACAATTCACGGATGCTGCAATGGACATTATATTCCGCTTGTATTTGGTCTATTAAAGGATAAATTAACAAACTCATATGCAAATTGTTTAACCTATATTTTAAATAAATGTAGAGAGTTTAATATACTGTTTTGTCCAGCAGAAGTCGTGATAGATTTTGAAACATCATTCCACAAGGCCGTTAAAAAGATCTTTGATTGTGTCAGCCGATACTTGTTGGAAATTTATAATAAAATTATATAAAAACAACACTATGTTTTAATTTCCAATATATTTAAAGTCACTTGACAATTGTTTCACCATACAATGGCTTCTTTAGAAGTAAATAGGAAAGAAAAATATTTAGTAGTAATCCTGGATAAATAGTGCTTAAAACTATCCTTAATTACCTAAGATTATGCTAATCATATTATTATATTATTTACAGACAAAATTATTTTAAGAATGCAAATCTGTGGTACTATTTCCGAGAACTAATAAAGATTAAGTAAGGGTGAATGGTTTAAGTTTACCTGTTCGTTTAGTAATTGATTGGAGTTTTTCCGTTTGTTAATTTCAAGGCATTCAAGCAAATTTAATTTTTTAGATTTATTTTCTACATGTAGGATTATTGACGTATCATCAAAATTATGGGATTCGTTTATTATATGGGTTGCTTAATGTGAATTGTTCTTATTTTTTAAATAACTATGTTTATGTTCTTTAATGCGAGTTTCAAAAGATCTACCAGTTTGTCCTACGTAGGTTTTAGTACAAGATCCACAATTTAATAAATAAACTCCTGATTTTAAGGAATTCTTAGATTTGGTTTTGTAATTCAAAATTATACTTCCTAAGAAATTACTGGTTTTGAATGCTATTTTATTGTTCTTTTTTATCAAATGTTTGGAAATTGTTCTAGTTATTTTCCCTGTGTATGTGAGTGTACTAAATTTACCTTTTTTGTCATTAATCCTTTAAACAAGCAATATCTCTAATTTATCCCACAATTAATGACAAAAAAGGAAAATTTAGTACACTCACATACACAGGGAAAATAACTCGAACAATTCCCAAACATTTAATAAAAAAGAACAATAAAATAGCATTCAAAACCAGTAATTCCTTAGGGAGTATAATTTTGAATAACAAAACCAAATCTAAGAATTCCTTAAAATCAGGAGTTTATTTATTAAATTGTGGATCTTGTACTAAAACCTACGTAGGACGAACTGGTAGATCTTTTGAAACTCGCATTAAAGAACATAAACATAGTTATTTAAAAAATAAGAACAATTCACATTACGCAACCCATATAATAAACGAATCCCATAATTTTGATGATACGTTAAAAATCCTACATGTAGAAAATAAATCTAAAAAATTAAATTTGCTTTAATGTCTTGAAATTAACAAACGGAAAAACTCCAATCAATTACTAGACGAATAGGTAGACTTAAACCATTCACCCTTACTTAATCTTTATTAGTTCTCGGATTTGCATTCTTAAAATAATTTTGTCTGTAAATAATATAATAAAATGATTAGCATAATCTTAGGTAATTAAGGATAGTTTTAAGCAATATTTATCCAGGATTACTACTAAATATTTTTCTTTCCTATTTACTTCTGAAGAAGCCATTGTATGGTGAAACAATTGTCAAGTGACTTTAAATATATTGGAAATTAAAACATAGTGTTGTTTTTATATAATTCCGTTAAAAAGGTTTTTAATAATGTGCAAATTATAGGCTGTCGTTTTCATCTCGGTCAACCTTGGTGGAGAAAAATTGAAGCGCTAGGATTAGCCAGAGACTATAAGAAGAGAACAGAACTAGGGGAATGAATTGGGTATTGTTTTGGCCTTATTTTTTTAGGTAACTATCATTTCAGTATTTGTCCGGTTAATATTATCTCAAAATACAAAGATTTGGTTATTATAGTATATCATTATACTTTATCTAATTAATCTTTCTTTATAATATAGATCCAGAAATTGCGGGTGAATGCTTTGCTTTTGAAGTAAATGAAATGAGACCTAACAACCAACAGTTAGAAAAATTTGCAGACTACCTCCTAGAAAATATATAGAAGACGATGCGCTATTTCCACCTAAATTAAATTAAAAGTTTAAAATATGAAAATAATAAAATAGGATCAGAGGAAGAATACAGAGCTTAATGAGTCGTACTGTAAAAGATGAGGTGAGAGAGGATGGATCCAAAGAGCGTTTCCAAAAAAAAGGATTTCAATAAAAGGAAGATAGGCTTCGAGAAAATGCTTGGGTGTATACCGGAAGGAACTCCTTGTCTAAGTTCATAAGGGCGGAGAGGGTATATATCCTCCCTGTCTAGTCGGGCTACGCCACCGTCTGTACCATAACTTAAATGTGCGAGTCACTAACATATTTACCCCCAAAACACCCAAAATTTAGCACTGTAAGATATAGTTTTTAATTATGGAGATTTGATTCAAACAGAGAATTTTGTTGGATTTTCACCTGGGTCGCGAAATCAGCTTCCAGCCAGAGAAGAACAAATGCATGTGAGTCGTTTCACTCACATTTAATTAAATGTTTTAATTCTAGTCATCCTAATATATTTGTATTTTTAGAAACAATTAAACATTACCAGTGTGAAACATACGTACAAATATAGAGTGTAAATAGTTTAAACAGTAAGACACAGAAACCAGAAAATTTTATACAAGAAAATATTCTAAAACTACATTTTCAAATATAATCAAATTTCTATGCTGCAATATGTACTATTAAATTCACATTATTATAGTTTTTAAGAATATTAATTATATGCAATTATATTCGTTCTAATAAACTTTTCGTATGTACTGGTATTTTATTATTTAGGTTTATTTTAAACCAGGTAAATCGGACGAAAATGTATATTCCCGGACATTAGCAGCACATGAAACTGTATATATTCAGGTAAAGAGTTTCTTCACATTTGACCGTGTGTGGGCGGACGAACCTGTATGTGCCCTAAAAATCTATACTGGAATCAATCAGTGGAAGTTAAAATTGAGCTGAAAAAGTCCGAAAACATAAAAATAACCCAAGGTGTAAGACAGGGATGCATTCTCCCACCACTTTTGTCCAGTCTTTATTCTGATTCTGTGTTTAATGGGGTCATCTATGAATCCATTGAAGGAATAACAGTTAATGAAAGTATACTGAATAACGGTATGCTGATGATACTCTTCTGTTAGCAAATAATATCAAAGATCTCCAGCACTGATCGATCGACTCGTAACAGCCAGCGGAAGATTTGGATTAACTATGAATATAAGAAAGATCAAGTCGATGGTAATAACAAAGTAAAGTCTACCACCAGAATCCTTCGAAATCAGAGAACATAGTAGAACAGGTCTTCACATTTAAATATTTGGAACCAATATAAATGACAGAAAGGAAATATATTCCGGAATTGAAGAGGCCCGAGTAACATATATGAATATGAATAAATTTTCCCATCGCACAAATCTCGGTCTCGAATTCTAAAAGAGCGTATGTATTCTTCGTACTATTTTATGGATGTGAGTGCTGGACCCCTGACCATGGCTCAGAGAAACGACTGGAATTTTTTGAAACGTACATTTATAGACTCCTTGTTCGTATCTCCTGGGTTCAGAAGATAAAAAACACAGAAGTACTGGAAAGAATGAACAAAATGAAGGAATTACTAACAACCGTAAAAATAAGAAAAACTCAATATTTCGGACATGTAATATGAGGGGCCCAGTATGAATTGCTACGTCTAATTATTGAAGGTAAAATAAAGGGCAGACGAATGGTCGGAATACGACAGAATTCTTGGCTGAAGGACAGGAGAAGGTGGTGTGGAGTTGCTTCTAGTAATATTTTTCGAGCAGCAGTTTCTAAAGTTCATTTAGCTAGATCGATCGCCAACTTTTCTGAAGTGATGGCACCGTAACAAGAAAAAAAGAAGGATAAATTAAGTAGGTTTCGAAAAACTGTCCATTCGAATAATTGTCCCTTCGATTTATTGTCTATTCGAACAATTGTCCATTCGAATATTAGTCCTGTCGATAATTTGTCTTTCGAAATTGTGTCTTTCGATATTTGGTCCGGACCCGAAATTGAACGCCTTCCTTCTGTTTGAAAATGTTTGGATGAATAGCCGATGTTCGAGCATTTAAAGTAAATTCAGAAATACATACTATCATCTGCAAAGCTGTAGACTGAATTCCTGCTCCTTTCCAGCAAATTGTTAAAATACATGATAAAGATAATAAAGGAAAGTAGCCTTGGAACTACCGTAAAGATCGCTCTCGGAGGAAACAAGTGAGCCATATTTTTTAGACATAACAGAGTAGCTTAGCCAACAACCAGTGCTGCGAAACAAGATCGAATGCCTTGGATATATCAAGGGCAACCTTTCGAGATTTTCTAAAGTGTTCAATTGCATTGTTCCAAACAGGAGTTACGTAAGTTAGAAGATCTTCTGTCGATCTGTGCTAACGATAGTCATATTGATGATCGCTGATACTATTGAATCCTTCTAGATATTTTGTAAGATGCTAATTGATAGCCTTTTCCATAACTTTCGATACTATTGTAGCGCTTTTCTCGCAAAAAAGAAATATTCCTATTCTGTAGGAAAGGTTGAAAAGTCTATAGAAGGCTGGAGTTAGTTAGCTTACGCGTTTCTGATTACTATGGCAAGTATCCCATCATCGCTAGAACTTTTTTGGTGTCTAGCTTCATTAAAATACGTTTTATGAGGCGTTGTCTGAAGACAATATCAGGTGTCCTGGACTGTACTATCGGAATAGTTGGTCTAAGAGTATTATTTGGCCGTGTTTTTTGGTGGTATCGTAGATTTAGTGAATTTGTGACTTAACGACTGATCAAAAGGATCCGGAAGTATTGGAGCAGGCGAGAAGTTTGTTATAAAAACAAAATAACTCTGTAAAAATATAATCAGATTTTTTTTTTTGAGCATAAGGAACAATGTTGAAAAAACAACAAAACTCTATCATAAAATTAAAATTTCGAAACAAAATAAAACTATTTATAACCACGAGCCTCGATACATTTTGCTGAAGTCACCTTTTTAGAGGTTAAGCATTACATAATATGAATAGATCTGTAATTTTTTTCTCGGCCTAGTAATTGTTCCATTTGTTGTTTATACAAAACAGCTAATCAGACTAACAATAGGTTTTAGTTCATTGGATTCTACCAAATTTTGTCCATGAATTAAAAATTGACTTACAAGAGTTTCGCATTAAGAATAGAGCTAGTATTAATGATTGTGATGAAAATTTAATGAACAAGTTAATTAACATACGTAAGTTTGGGGTAAATATTCAAAATTCCACCTTAATCACTTGGGAGCAAAATTAGACGAAATTCGTCTTAATACAATATAATCCAAAATTATACCAGAGGATTTAATAAGGTATTTAACAGTGTAGTCTCAAGTTAGTCTATAAGTGTCAGACAACTTAATATGTATCTTCGGAAGTCCGAAGAATAAAATCCACGAACGTGAGAGAATTGTAGTATACAAGATAAGTTTTAATGATTTTAATAAGGGGTATTTTGTGCAAACAAGAAGGTCAATTCAAACAAGAACATTTAGCTTATTTGAAGTACGGTAAATCGAAAAACAGAAAATGGACTTGAATCTCACCGAACAGAGAATATAAAAACGAAATAGACTACATAATGTCAATCAAGAAAACAATTGTCAAAGATGTGACAGTGATAAACAACGTAGGAGCCGGAAGCGACCATCGCATCGTTCGAGCTAAGGTGATAATAGATAGAAAATGGGAGAGAACAAAAACAACGAAAAACTCTACGCCAACAATAGATAGAGAAACCTTAATAATTAAAAATGCCGAATATAGGGAAGAACTCAAAAAAAACTTAAATCAGGTCAATAATACAATTAAAGAAGCTATGTTAAAAGACGCAGATAAGGTGGCAAGGACCCAAAGAAAGAGAACTAGACAGTGGAGTACCAAGACGAAGGATTTATTCGAAAAGAGACTGCTATTAAGGAGAGAGAAGGGCTACGGTTTAAACGAATACACAGAGACAAACAAAACACTGAGAAAGTCAATCAGAGAAGATAAAAGGAAACAGACAGAGAAAATCATAGAACAGGCAATAGAGAGAGGCAGAAACATGAAAAGTGTCAGAACGTCACTAGGGAGAGCCTACCTTAACACAGTGAAAGATGAGAATAGTGTTGAGGTGACAGACAGAGAGAGAATATTATGAACAACTGAGAAATTTTATGAAGATATATACAAACAAAAACAGAAGGTCCCGGAAAATATTGAAAGGCACTTAGAGAACAAAGTCATGAACGAGGGCTCAGAGGACATCCCAGACATTACCAACAGAGAAATAATAAGTAGCATTAAAACCATGAAGAACAACAAAGCCCCGGGAATCTACGGTATGTTCCCAGAACTTATCAAGGAGGGTGGAGAGTCAATATTAACACTCCTGAGGGTACTGTCTACAGGAAAGAAGAATCCCAGAAGAATGGAACAAATCGTTAACAGTCTTGATATATAAAAAGGGAGACAGAAACAACCTGGAAAACTACCGGCCAATAACCTTCTTACCAAAGATCTACAAACTACTAACCAAAATAATAGTAAACAGAATGGAGAATAAACTAGAGCAATTCCAGGATTGTCAGCAAGCTGGTTTCCGAAAGGGATTCAGCACGTGTTACCACATACTAACACTAAAAACGCTAATAGAAAAATCCACTGAGTATAACTTACCGTTATACCTTGCCTTTATTGACTACGAGAAGGTATTCGACAGCGTGGAGTGGTGGGCAGTACAGCGAGCACTACAGAAATGTAGAGTAGATTATAGATATGCCGAGATATTACAATCAGTATACGAAAAAGCAGAGATGGTGATACAACTACACGAAAAAACCCAAGCAATTCCCATTCAACGGGGCGTCATACTGGGAGACTCAATGAGCCCTAAGCTGTTCATAACGGTGATGCAAGACCTATTTTCGAACTTCATTTGGGACGACAAAGGAGTTATGATAGACGGAAAGAGATTGAATCATTTGAAATACGCTGATGACGTGGTGTTGATTGCAAACAGCTGTGAGGTGTTGCAATCAATGTTACTGGATGTGAAAGGAGAGTCCGAAAGGATAGGACTGAAGCTAAACAAGGAGAAGACGAAAATCATGACCAACCAGAACGAGAATATGAAAATTATTATTGAGGACTCTGTAATAAAGCGCTCCGATGAATTCATTTATCTGGGAGAGAGCTTTAGATGTGGGAAGACAAGCCAGTCAGAGGAAATAAAAAGACGCATAAGATCAGCGTGGCGAGCTTTCGGCCGGCAGAGTGGCATCTCCCGGAAAATTGCTCTAAAATTGAGAAGAACAGTTTTCAACCAGTGTGTGCTGCTTGTCCTTACATATGCCGCATAAACATGGTCTATAACAAAAGGCCTGATGGATAAACTAGCTAAGACACAAAGAGCGATGGAAAGAATAATGTTGAACATTAAATTAAAAAACTGAGTGAGAAATGAAGATATCCGTCAGAGAATTAAATTAATAGACTTGAAACAACACGTAGCTTCACTGAAGTGGAGATGGGCGGGGCATACATTGAGGCAGAAAGACAATAGATGGAACAAGCGGATTCAACACTGGAGACCCTGGTTGGGAAAAATAGACCTGGGTCGCCCGCAGATACGGTGGAGAGACAACATGGAACTGGGCAAGAGAGGCACAGAACAGAGAACGATGGAGGCACACAGGGGAGGCCTATGTCCAACATTGAATGACGGAGGGCTGAAGAAGAAGAAAAAGAAATCGAAAAAATCAAATATTGTACATAACTATGAACGAAAATTTTAACAACTGTTTAAGATCACCACGTATGTTTTTTTCTGGAGCAAAATGTAAAAAAAAAATTTTTTTTTTTCACATCTTGCTTCAGAAGAAGACACACGAAATAATGTGGTGATCTTAAACAGTTGTTTAAATTTTCGTTCAGTCGTGAAAAGGAACACCTCCGACCCGACTTTTCGAAAATCCAAAAGACAATGATTTATTTTAATAATACATATAGGTAGTGAACAAGCTTTGATACATATTCAGCTGATGTTGATTTTTATAATTATTATAAACAATACAAGTTTTAGGTCAATTTTTTAAAAAAAAATTCATGATTCGGAAACTGTCTTTTTTTTAATGAAAATTCTAGTTGGGACCAAAATGGCCAGAAACAATACAAATTTCAATAAAATAATGCATAATGAAAAAAAATGTTAATGACAAAAAAAATTACTTTATTATAAACAAATTGTAATTTAATAAGGTTCTTAACTACTTGTCGATAATAGGTTTGATTCCGTAGACGCGCTAATGTTTTCTGCAGAAAATGAAAAAAAATCCTTCTGCCCTCGTTTGATCTTCAAATGGTGTTAGTTGTTATGAACGAAGGCGTGTTGAGCGTGGTGTGGCGCAGTACAAAACGGCGTGGCACAACATAGTGTTATTAGACGCACGTATAATTCAAGATAATCACAAATTTATATAAATATTAAGGGCTAACAAACATAATAATTCTTTAATTAGAAATCGTTTAATTTTCATGGGAAGATACATTTTTTAGGAAACCTTCAACAAAAAAATCTATAGTAAGTTGTAATGGTAAATTAATGGGCTACATCATAACTAACAAATCTATCACCTCTTGAATAAATTTTACAACACAATGTTTTTTCATATATTGGCACGTAACGGTGGAATTGAAGTGTGTCTGGAATTGTTGTTTCCAGTAATTTAGCATGAGTTTCTTATTACAGTTTTGTACAGTAATCAAATTTTATATTTTTAAAAAACTTTCGAACCCAAATATACAGATCTTCGGCAATGAACATTTTCGCACCATCAATTTGACGTAAACTTGCAAAATATGCTTGCCGATTTACGGTACTACCTATACCGTCACACGGATCTTTACCGTGCAAAGTACATTAACATCTTTATACTTTAACAAACTAGAATAATTGAATTTATTTTTGTATTGGGCACCAAATCCATTCGAAAAATATAATAATTCTTTTACAGCTTGACAACCGTGATTTTCTTTTGTATACGCGACTAACCTCTTGTTAAATAAATTTCCAGAACCCTAAATTTAAAGGTAAAGGTGTGCGTGACGGTATAGGTGGTACCGTAAAACGCCAAGCATATTTTGCAAGTTTACGTCATATTAATGGTAGAAAATTCTCAATGCCGAAGATTTAGGCTTGAAAGTTTTTTAAGAATATAAAATTTGATTACTGTAAAAAACTGCATGCTAAATTCCTGAAAACTCGTTTTAAGCGAGTACAATCAATTCCAAACATACGTCAGTTCCAGAGTTACTTGCTAATTAATACGTCGCGTTGATACTTCACATCCGTATGAGGTTCAGCTTGTTACTCCTCGTACAACGCTTTTCAAGCAGTCTTTTATATGGAGAACATCATCCCTTTGGAATAATTTGCCCAGGACTGTGTTTCCCACCGAGTACAATTTACAGCGATTCAAGAGCAACGTGAATCGCTTTTTCCGCACACGTGCCGCTCCTGTAGCGCTTTAGGGACCTCCCTGTAGCAGGTATGCTAGACCCATAAAATAAAAAAAAAATTAATGAAAAGACATTGTATTGTAAAATTTATTCGAAAGATGATAGATTTGTTAGTTATGATGTAACCAATTAATTGAACATTGCGACAAGACTTCTCAATTACTATAGATTGTTAAAGGTTTCCTATATTTTCCCATGAAAATTAAACGATTTCTAATTAAAGAATTACTCTGTTTGTTAACCCTTAATACTTATATAAACATGCGATTATCTTGAATTATACGTGCGTCTAATAACACTACGTTGTGCCACACCGCGTTTCACTGCGCCACGCCACGCTTAATGTGGTACCTTCGCTCAAAAAATATATTTTTTTTTTCTTTTCTGCAGAAAACATTAGCGCATATACGAAATCAAACCTATTGTTGATCAGTGGTTAAGAAACTTGTTAAATTCCTATTTGTTACTAAGTTGGGAATGTGGAATCTTTGGCACAATGATACTACTCAGTATATATCACCACTACACCAAACACTTTATTTTTGCACTCGACGCCCGTTTCGCTAAGCATGTTAGCTTCATCAGGAGCGACGATTGACTAAAGCTAAACTACAAATCTACCCTATTTATACTTAGCTTAATCCTTGAATTACTCAGGCGGAATTAATGGCATAGGCAAGGCCTTCAGTTCCGGTCAAGTAACCAGTAGAGGGGACTATAAGGAATAGGTCCTCTGTTTTTATTTAAACTACTTTTACGTTTTATAATTTCCATACTTTCGTATGCGTTCAATAATCTCCTATCAGATACATTTTTTATTAATCTTAAATTATCTAATGTTACAATATGATCCGCTTCAAGGACATGTTCTGCAATGCTAGACTTTTCTGTTCTACTGTATTTTAAGTCTACTAAATGTTCTTTAAATCGTGTTTTAATTGACCTTTTAGTTTGCCCAACATACTTTTTGTCACAATCATTACAACTAATTTAATAAATTCCACTTTTCTCACAATTAGGAATCTGATCTTTGGGATTTCCTAAGATATTCCTCAGATTGTCTGATGACTTATAGACTAAGGTGAGGCCTACGTTATTAAATACCTTATTGAGTCCCTTGCCATATTTCGGATTATATGGTATGGAGACATACTTAGTTTTATTTTCTTCGCGTGTAAAAAAGGTGGAATTGTGAATATTAAACTTAAACTTATGTCTATTTATTAGCTTATTTACTAAGTCATCGTCATAACCATTAACTCTAGTTATGTTTCTAATACGATTCCTTTCTTTATTAAAGTTTACTCTATTCAGAGGGAAAGTGACCAAACTATGAACTAAAAAATGTAATGAGGCTAATTTGTGTTGTTTGCAATGAAATGAATCATTAGGAATATATCTATCTGTTACTGTATCCTTCCTATAGATATCAAATTCTAATCTATTATTATTTTTAATAATTAAAATATCTAGAAAAGGCAATTGTCCTTTGTTCTCAACTTAGTAAGTGAATTTAATGGAATCATACCGGCTATTTAATTTAAAAACAAAATCATCAAGGTTTGCTTTCTTTGTATCAAAAATCGCGAAAATATCATCCACATACCTATACCATACCCTTGGGAAATATTCGAATTCTTGATTGGCTTCGGTTTCAAACTTACTCACGAATAAATTGGCTATGAAAGGTGATAAGCAATTACCCATAGCTGCTCCTTCTTTCTGAATATAAAATTGACAGTTATATTGGAAATAATTTATTCCATACAAAGTTTGGATAAAGTTAAGTATTCACGAATAGTTTCGCCCTCAAAGTCATTCAATAGGTAATAAGAAATCCGTTACCGAGAATAATAACAGAGGTAAAAAATTCTTTAAAAAAATATAAGAACCTTTTCTCTGATTCGCTAAAATTTAAATTAAATGTGAGTAATCCGGCCATACCAAAGTTGTGTTGCTTACCCAAAATTCACAAACCTGGAAAAGCAATGCAACCCATTGTTTCATCGATCGGATCACCAACACATTTAATATCCAAATGGTTATCAAAAGAACTTGAGAATTTACCATTAAATACTTTCGCAGTGAAGAATTCGTTAGAATTCATGAATAAAACAAAAAATCTAGTTCTTAATGAAATTGAAATCCTAATTTCTTTTGATGTCAGTTTTTTGTTCCAAAACTTTACAATATCTCGAAGAATTACTTAGAATGAATGACTTTGAGGACGAAATTATTCCTGAATACTTAACATTATCCAAACTTTGTATGGAACAAAATTATTTCCAATATAATAATCAATTTTATATTCAGAAAGAAGGAACAGCTAAGGGTAATTGCTTATCACCTTTCATAGCCAATTTATTCATGAGTAAGTTTGAAATCGAAGCCAGTCAAGAATTCGAATATTTCCTAAGGGTATGATATAGGTATGTGGATGATATTTTCGCAATTTTTGATACAAAGAAAGCAAGCCTTGATGATTTTGTTTCTAAATTAAATAGCCGGTATGATTCCATTAAATTCACTTACGAAGTTGAGAACAAAGGACAATTGCTTTTTCTAGATATTTTAATTATCAAAAATAATAATAGATTAGAATTTGATATCTATAGGAAGGACACATTAATAGATAGATATATTCCTAATGATTCATTTCATTGCAAACAACACAAATTAGCCTCATTACATTTTTTAGTTCATCGTTTGGTCACTTTCCCTCTGAATAGAGTAATCTTTAATAAAGAAAGGAATCGTATTAGAAATTTAACTAGAGTTAATCGTTATGACGATGACTTAGTAAATAAGCTAATAAATAGACATAAGTTTAAGTTTAATATTCACAATTCCACCTTTTTTACACGCGAAGAAAATAACACTAAGTATGTCTCCATACCATATAATCCGAAATATAGCAAGGGACTCAATAAGGTATTTAATAAGGTAGGCCTCACCTTAGTCTATAAGTCATCAGACAATCTGAGGAATATCTTAGGAAATCCTAAAGATCAGATTCCTAATTGTGAGAAAAGTGGAATTTATGAAATTAGTTGTAATGATTGTGACAAAAAGTATGATGGGCAAACTAAAAGGTCAATTAAAACACGATTTAAAGAACATTTAGCACACTTAAAATACAGTAGAACAGAAAAGTCTGGCATTGCCGAACATTCACTTGAAGCTGATCATATTGTAACATTAGATAATTTAAGTTTAATAAAAAATGTATCTGATAGGAGATTATTGAACGCATACAAAAGTATGAAAACTATAAAATGTAAAAGTAGATTAAATAAAGACAGAGGACCTATTCCTTATAGTTCTCTCTACTGGTTACTTGACAGGAACTGATGGCTTTGCCTATGCCATTAATTCAGCCTGAGTAATTCAAGGGTTAAGCTAAGTATAAATAGGGTAGATTTGTAATTTAGCTTTAGTCAATCATCGCTCCTATTTGTTGTTTATAATAAAATGATTTTTTGTTATTAAAAAAAAAATTTCGTTATGCAATATTTTTTTGAAATTCATAATGTTTCTGGCTCTTTTGGTCTCAACTAGAATTTTCATAAAAAAATTAGTCTCCGAGTTATGAATTTTTGGAAAAAAGTTGACTTAAAACTTTTATTGTTTATAACAATTAAAATAATCAACATCAACTGAAAATATTTCAGAGCTTGTTCACTACCTATATGTAGTACTAAAATAAATCAATAAATCAGTGTTCCGTTTCACGAATTTTCACCCTTCATCTTTATTATGGATCTCCATCAAGTAACGGCTAGGTCAGTGCAATATAAGTTAACAATAATTTTAGTGATAGGAATTAGGACGCATACGAAAATGTTGACATAATAAAATGTAAAAGTAGTCTAAATAAGAGCCGATTACATATTTTTTAGAGTTCTCTGAACTGATTCATCGACCGTAACCAAACCTCCGCTTGTAACTGGTCGGTGCCACTCCAGTAAATCACAATTTTATTATTAATATAATATAATAAATAAAATAAATCTTCAATTTAGTCAATTATCGTTCTTGATGATGCTGATGGTGTAGTGATGATAACTGTTTTTTAGTGCCATTGTGACCTGATTCCAAAGTCTGAACGTGGTTACCAGAGTTTGTTAAATAGAAAAAAAAAACATGCGATTTTCAGGTATGGACCTGGTATTGGAATCAAAAATACCATATTCTTTTTTACATAAATATCATATAATAATTATTAATACTTCTTAAGAAAATACCTAATTTTTATAAAAAAATTTGTGTCTAAACAATTTCTTCAAACAAAATATTTATAATATTTTTACACAAAATCGCTCCTAATTTCAGATAATTGTTTCTATTTCTTCTGTAGAGTTTCACCACTTTAGTGTTCCGTACGGAACTTATAAGATCACTTCGATGTCTGTCACACCAGATTTTATCCGAAACTATTTGACATAGAAAGTTGAAATTTGGCACTAATATAGAAATTGATGGCTCCATCAGAGCCGTGTAGTTTTAGAAGTTCAATTTTTATTTAAAGGGTTAGTTTTGGTGAAATCGGAAGCGAAAAAAAAAATTTTACCAGAGTGGCGTGTCAAACGAAAGCTTGTGAAAGCAGGAGTTTAAAAATATGTATAAAGTAATACTTGCGCACACTTTTCTTTGTATTATTTTAAAAAAACTTCGAAAAAAATCACTGCCCCCCTCCTGATCTCGAAAAGTACTGATTAAAAATTTTGAAAAAATTCTGGAATATTCTCTACAAGGTGTAGATGGAACGAAAATTATTACGAATTATATATATACGAATAATTTGGCTGGTAAGATCGGAAACAAACTTTGTTGGGACGTGTTTGTGAAGTCATTGACCATTTTATACCTCCGTAACGAAAATTTTTATTTTAAAAGCAATCAATCAACGTATGGAGCACTTATTGTGTAAGTCCGACTTGCACTTGGCTCGTTATTTATCAAGACATTCATTTTTGGAATTTATACAAATACAACTATACTTGTGAAAGTAATACTTATAGCCCTAAATGAGATAAAACATATCTCCTAATAAATAATTTCAACAATTACTTCAAGCAATTTAAAGCGTTAAGTCATCAAGCCTGCAACAATGATTTTTTTTAAAATATTATTTAATCTTTAGGTCTGTGATATTTAAATATAAATCGGTTTTTTACAAAAAAAACACTACCAACTATTCACATAGTGCAGCCAAGGATGCCCGATACTGTCTTCAGACAATGAATCATAAGATGTATTTTAATGAAGCTAGACATCAAAAAAGCTGATGGCGCTGATGGAACACTTGTTACACTACTCAAAAATGCGCAAGCAAACTAACACTAGTTTTCGGAAGACTTTTCAAACCTACCCTACAGAAAGGGAATATTTTCTTCCTGCTTGAAATGCGATATAGTTCAGCCAATAAAAAAGAAGGTAAGAAGACCTTGCTAAAAAACTCCCCACCAGTCACACTGCTTTCAATAATATCAAAAGTTACGGAAAATGCTATCAATCAGCGTCTTCTAATAATATTTAGGTGGATTCAATATTATTAGCGACCATCAACATAGCCTTCGTAAGCAAAGATCAGCAGGAAATTTTGTAACTTATGTAATATATTTTTGGAACAGTGCAATTGAACAATCTGGAGAATCTCAAGCGGTTGCAGTTGATATATCAAAGACATTCGACCGTGTTTGGCATGACGGATTGTAGGCTAAGCTACACTTTTGTATCTGAAAAGTGTGTTAATATATCTCGTATTTCCTCAGAGCGCATTCTTTACGACTGGCAGTCGACGGATTTTTTTCTAATACTTTCACTATCTACGCCGCGCCGGTGTGTCCCAAGGTTATTCAGATTTAACGTTCGAAAATAGGTTTTTTTTTATGCGTCCAGCACACGTGCTGCAGGGAAGTCCCTAAAGCGCTCCAGGAGCAGCGCGCATGCGGAAAAAGCGATTCGCATTGTTCTTGAATCGCCGGTGTGCTCCAGAGCTACTCTACTACTCTCTCTCTCATTTACATTAACGATCTGCTGGAAAAGACCGGGAATCCACTCTACAGCTTTGCAAATGACAGTACGCTTGTCTCTTCATCCACCTTAAACGCTCGGACATCGGCTGCTCAGGCGAATATCCGCAGACAGCAGGAGGTTGTTCAACTTAATAAAGGCCTGGAAGAAATTCTATCTTAGGGTGACAGTAACCAAGTGGAATTTAACGCTACAAAAACTCAGGCGGCAATTTTTTCTAAAAAAGTTAACATGTTACAGGCATAGCAAGGAGAGCTTCTCAAAAGTTGGGAATATTATTTCGAACCAGGAAGCTTTACACCCCACAACAACTGTTAATTCTTTACAAAGCTAAAATTCGACCAACTATGGAATACTGCTCCCATGTTTGGGACTCCGCTCCCAAACATACACTGCATTTGTTGGATTCTGTTCAGAGAAGGGCTGTCCGTCTGATTGGAGACCCGGAATTGACCGGCGCGGCGGCCTTGATTCGCTGTAACATCGAAGAACGGTTGGCGACTTGAGTCTGTTCTACAAGTATTTTCACGGAAAGTGTTCGAAGGATGTAGCCCGCTTAATTTCTCCCAAAGCGGTGCATGTTAGGCTACTCATGCAAATATTCGCAGACAGCATGAAGACATTCAACTTAGCAAAGGTCTGAAAGAAATTTTATCGTGTGGTGACAGCAACGAAGTAGAATTTAACGCTACGAAAACCTAGGTTGCAGTTTTTTCTAAAACAGTTAACTTTGCTGAACCCGAGATAAGTTATGTCGGGACACTACAAATCTATTTTAGCATGCACATGTTGCATGCATAGTAAAGATAGCCTCTCGAAAGCTGAGAATATTGTTTCCCGAACTCGAAAACTTTAAACTCCACAATAATAGTTAATTCTGTAAGAAGCTCAAATTCGACCAACGATGGAATACTGCTCACATGTTTGGGCCTCTGCTTCCATACCATGCATTTATTACTTTCTATTTAGAAGAAAGCTGTACTTCAAGAACCTTGATATTTATTTCAACTAAAAACCAAGAAATATTCTCAAAATTATTCTGAAAATATACAAAATTTGTCGACTTACCCTTGCAATCGCTTCTCCTAATACGATACCGCCCAAAAATATAGAATCTATTCCTATTTTAAGTAATATATGTGCACCAAATTTGAAACTGATATGTTATCTGGTTCGAGAGTTATCACGCCAACAGACAGAGCGATAGACAAATCGATAGACAAATAGCACGATGATCTAGTAACCCTCAAACGAGAAGAAGTGCAAAAATCTCAGTGGGGTATTTTTTTCACTAATACTACTAGGTAAGTAAAAATTATAATAATATATTTAATTTTTCATCATCTTTCTTTTTCGTAGAAATTTTCCCCAGAAACAGTTATTCAATATAGGAAGCAATTCCAAACAATTAATTAAGAATTTCCTACCGTCTTATTAAAGTATTTGAATTTTAACTGAATTAAATTTTTCTATAGATTTTAAATGACTTAATAGCATAAAATCACTACTTACCAAGCTGAAAATGGATGCTCGCAAGTTTTACAAAAACAACTGGCTTTTCGTTACACGACAATTATCCATACTTAATCACATGTTTACTGCTACGAGTGACTTAATTCTTTACAATCATGTTTCTTACGATTACTCTATTTTATTTTTTATACTTCTTATCCAGTTTGTACAAATGGGCGAATATGATGAAACTAGAGCATCAATGTTTTTCAATGTTGAAGTAGTGCTAAAAATTACTTTTTTTTCTGCCATATTCCAGAATAACACTTGCTTAGAATATAAACTCGATCACATAAAATACTTTGCCATAGTTTTTAAAATCAAGAAGAAGTTTGTGTCCAAATTGGGCAAAGCCTAGGACCCGTAGTGATAAAAACGTAGAAGAATGGTTGGCGACTTAAGTCTGTGCTACAAGTCTTTTCTTGAAAAGTATTCGATGAATGCTTAATTCCTCCTAGAGCTGCGTATGCTAGGAATATACGTCGCGTTAATACTTCACATCCGTATGAGATTCAGCCTGTCACTCCTGGTACAACCCTTCTCAACCAGTCTTTTATATGCCTTTGGAATTATTTGCTCAGGACTGTTTCCCAAAGAGTACAATTTACAGCTATTAAAGACCAACGTGAATCGCGATTTCTGTACAGTCGTCGCTCCTGTAGCGCTTTAGGAATTTTCCTGTAGTATGTGTGATATGCCCATAAAAAAAATAGTAACCAGCGAAATCCAAATACAATCATAAAGCAAATAATAAATGTTTATTTGACATTATGTGGATATTTTTAAAAATATTATGCAGTTCCAACCCACAAATACGTATATGAACATAAAAGTTAACTTTGGTAAACAAGAATGACAGTTTTACTTCCGTTCTCCACCACAAACCGCTGATACTCCTTCTGGCGTTCAACTGAGAAAACTGTATTCTGCCTCTAGTGTCTTTAAGCGCATCGTCATGGGTAATATATTTGAATAAGACTGCCGTCAACTTGCGTCTTATCAGCTAAAACATACGCTTTATACTCTGATGGAATGTAATATCTTGTGTGAATTTTCAAGGAAAAGGGCATATATGTTTCTAAATTACTTCTTGTTTTTACTCAGTTTTCCATTTTAACTGGCAAAGTTGACATTTGACATTGAAGATGATATTTAAAAATTAAAAATATAGATATTTAATTTAGATATGGAAATATAAAAAGTTTACACTTGGATCTCTAAATTTTAACCTTTGGATTATAGCTTGTCCAACTAGCTTTTAGTAAAGAAATTTGCAAGGAAAATCCATCTATGCTTACGTTAATAGTAATGCCATCCAGTTTTAAGTTGCCATAAAGAGTTCAAATCTTTACTCCTGTAACTTTACCGATTAAGTTGTTTTATGGTACGAATAGAGCTACAACATAAGATTTTATTGATAGGTAAGGTGTATTCATCTATAACCATGAACTTGTGAAACTATTTTTTTCTTTTATTCTACCATGACTTCTACATTGTTTAATTATTCAATCAAATAGGGATTCAACCTCGGAAGTAAAGTTAGAATTCTGAAAATTTGTCAAATCTTTGTTCTGATATTCTAAAAGTTAGCTCAAAAGTCCCATAGAATCTCGGGTTCGCGAATCAAGATATTCAAGGACAAACTTCGAGAAAATTTTTTTGCAAATATCTTGTTTTCTATGCTTCAAATGATGTTTGAAGTTATTACAAAACTTGTAGAGCATAAAATTCTCTATAAATTTAGTTTCACGCGATATTTTATACAATTAATCGTTTTCGAGATAGGGCGCGAAGAGTGGGAAGTGCCCATCTGTATATAGGATAACGCTATGTCAACTGTGGAATCAAATGCAGAGTACAGTTTGTAAGATTAATTATTTACTAATAATATAATTATGAAGAAACTTGAATGATTTATTTATAAATATTACTCATAAATAAGACATCCGTATGATAATGTTTAGTTATTTTATATAAATAATAAGATATTATAATGAAATAGTTTAAATACATTGTAATTACATTTTTATTTATCGTAAACCTATTACAATTTATTTAAGTTAAAATTTAAGGCGAATTTTCTTTTTTACTCTAATTATCAGTAGCAGGGATGCAGCTTAATATTCCTCTTGTTCGTCGTCGTCTTCCTCTTCTGGTCGCCTAAATTGAATTTCCAGACCGTTAATATCATCCTCGTTATCCGTTATATTTGACTCTAAAGAACCTTTCTTCATCAAGATTATTTGGATATGCGGCGTTCAGGTATGCTTGTCCGTTAGACTGGCCACAGTCTGAGGAGCATTGCAACCCTACTTTTCTACATCCACAGTTAGCGCCACAACCTTTCTTGCAATTTCAGAAAATCGTACTGAGTAGTTCTTCTGGTGGTGGTGGTGATAATAATATTGTTGTGGGTTCCAGGGTCTCGTTTTGTAATATCCACTCCCATTCCTCGGGCTCTAAATCTTTCCCTAACGAAGTTTGGATTTGATAGTAGACGCGATAGAAATGCTGTCGATCTGCTGCACTTGATGAATTATACATACCTAAGATTACCAATACAGTGGTCTGATTTTGGAGCATTATGCATTGCTAAAAGACAATTTTGTACTCTACAAGTTTTATAATAGCTTCAAACATTACTCGAAGCATAGGAAACAAGATATTTGCAAAAAACCGACTTTCGCGACGTTTTACCTTGATATCTTGACTTCCGGACACGAGATTCTATGAGACTTTTAGAATGTCAAAACAAAGATTTATGCAAATTATCAGCTTTCTAACTTTCGTTCCGAGGTTTACCCTTTTTTTCACCTTATCGTCATCCTAGTTGTCATGTGTGATAATATCATTATTTTCTCGCATGCAGTGTATGCTTGCAAGTAGTTCGCATAATAATGAATATAGACACAATTTCTAATAACACAGCCCCACAAAAACAAAAGTGGGCTATACTTTTGATGCGATATATCAGATCCGTAGTATTTTTGCCCGCTGATCACGAATCTGTCGTCAGAATATCGCCATCACATCTCAATTTTTTTCTAACCTCAAAAAATAGGTAAAAATTAGTAAAAATTAAGAAAAATATACTCCTAAAAAATTGATTCAAGCTTTTTCATGAATCCAAAGATGTATTATTATGTATTCGGACACGCTAAGCTAATATTCATCGGTTGGCTTGAGCCATACAGTTCTGTTTTCTTTCTAGCCTCAATAAATCAGACAGATTTAGTGCGAATGCAAAAACGAATTCAAATTAAAATTCAACCGATCCTTACCAAATTTGGTACACGGGAATTTTTTGAGTCGCTGATCACAAATCTGAGGTTGGATTTGCAAAATGCAAGATGGCAGATGTTTTCGCGCCATTTTGAACGCCGAGAATATTCATCGGTCGATTTTGATTCTTCTACCTGCATCCAGGGCACCTCCACGTGGTGACGGTGGGCAACGGTGTTACTCCACTAGCCGGCAGAGTCCCTGGATAACGGCTTAGATGCCATCATGGCAGGTAGAAGAAAGAGAATTACGATACAGGGACTCGGAAACCCAGTATCGGCGGTTGGTCAGGGTGGGAAAGCGGGCCCGCAGCCGTCGTCATCCAGCGACCGTAGCTCTTCATGTGTGGGTGACTTGGCTCATGTAGAGTATAATGCTACAAGAAAACGGTCTCACGATACAAGGACTTTTCATAAGTGCGATAAAAACAGTGATTCATTTTGTTATATTTGCTGTCAACACGTATTGAGTAAAATGGGGTCACCGATAACGGATAAGATTAAAACCTTATATAAGGATTGTTTTAACATTGAAATACAGCACCAGGATACAGATTGGGTTCCCCACATCATTTGCAGTTCTTGCAAAATAATGTTGTACATCAATAAGAAGGCGATTAAATATTCTAGACCAGCAATATGGAATAGACCATACAGTGAAAATGATTGCTACTTTTGTATGAATGTTGTATCTAGGCATAACCGAAAAAATAAAAGCACTATTACTTATAACGATGTTTCGACAGTAACAAGACCAACTAAACTAATTCCTCCTCCTGAACCACTTGATGCTTATGTTATGGAAACAAATGATTTCACCTTATCAGTTCATGCCGAAAACATTGAGATTGTCGAAAAAGATTCAACCCTGTTACTAATGAATATTCTAGTGACAACCTATCATATACTAGTGACACAGATAAAGAATTTCTACCATACAACCGTAAACCAGAACCAATAGTCGTATCACAGTCAGAACTTAGTGATCTAGTCAGAGATTTAGGCTTATCCAAAGATGGTTCAGAGCATCTTGCTTCCTTTTTAAAGAAAATACATTTACTTAAGCCAGAAGCTACGATTTCTTATTATAGAAACAGAGATGAAGAATTTCGAAAATATTTCACAATGGACGAGGAATTGTCACTTTCATATTGTACCGATGTAAAAGGTCTAATGGATGAATTTCAAAATAACTCATACGATCCTGAAGAACGGAGACTGTTCATTGATTCTTCTAAACGGAGCATTAAGGCAGTTTTGCTGCCTAATACCAACGTTTACGCTTCCATTCCGATTGCTCATTCCACAGTTATGGAAGAGCAATATGAAAAAATGAAGCAGCTTTTGATAAAAATAAAATATGCTGATCATAACTGGAAAATTTGTGGAGATCTGAAAATTGTAACAATATTGCTTGGCTAACAGTCAGGGTTTAAACTTTATCCCTGTTATAAATGTCTGTGGAATAGCAGAGACAGGGAACGTCATTATAAGAAAAAAATTTGGCCAACAAGAGAATCGTTCACTCCTGGTGAAAATAATGTATTGTTTCCACCATTGGTAGATCCAGGAAAAGTTCTTATTCCCCCGCTTCACATTAAGCTTGGACTTACGAAGCAATTCACGAGAGCATTAGATACAAACGGCCCATTTTTCAAATATTTGCATAAAATATTTCCGAAATTTTCTGAAGCTAAAATTAAGGCAGGCGTATTTGACGGGCCACAAATAAGAAAATTGTTTCAAGATTCATTATTTGTTACTAAAATGAATAAAGTTGAAAAAGCTGCTTGGCTTAGTTTTAAAGAAGAAGAAGAAGTTTGGGAAATAATAAAAGTCCTAAGTACACAGAAATAGTCGAGAAAATGGTAAAAAATTTTCAAACATTAGGTTGCTTAATGAATCTAAAATTACATTTCCTGAACTCCCACATGATTTCCCAGATAATCTTGGTGACTACAGTGAGGAGCAAGGGGAACGTTTTCACCAAGATCTGAAAATCATAGAAAATCGGTATCAAGGACGATGGGATGACCATATGCTAGCGGACTATTGCTGGTCGCTAAAAAAGAGAAACAAGTCCTTAAAAGCGTTTGGGCAGAAAGCCTTTGAATAGGTCATTCGCGGAAAAAAGAACAAGATACAGCCAAAAAAAGGAAAGTTAGGCGCGGGTCTAACCTTCGCAATTCTAGGGCTTAAGGGTCTACTATTTGAGAGTATATGGTTTAAAAGTCCTGGTTTTGAGTTTATTGGGTCTCATTTTTAAAGTTACAGGGTTATTGAGGTCTATTTTTTGAGGTTACAGGGTGTGGGAGTCTAAGGTTTCAGGGTTTAGGGTTTAAGAGTATCAGGTTTGAGGATTCCCCAACTGTATACCAAATTTGGTAGGAATCGGTTGGTTTTCAAAAATTTTGTCCGCCATCTTGGATCCGCCATTTTGATTTTGCAAATCCGACCTCAGATTCATAATCAGCAACCCAAAAAAAACCCCGTGTACCAAATTTGGTAAGAATCGGTTGAATTTTAATTTGAATTCGTTTTTGCATTCGAGAAGCACTATATCTGTCTGATTTATTGAGGTTAGAAAGAAAACAGAACTGTATGGCTTAATCCAACCGATGAATATTAGCTTAGCGTGTCCGAATACATATTAATACATCTTTGGATTCATGAAAAAGCTTGAATCAATTTTTTAGGAGTATATTTTTCTTAATTTTTACTAATTTTTACCTATTTTTTGAGGTTAGAAAAAAATTGAGATGTGATGGCGATATTCTGACGTCAGATTCGTGATCAGCGGGCAAAAATACTACGGATCTGATATATCGCATCAAAAGTATACCCCACTTTTTTTTTTGTGGGGCTGTGTAATTAAACCCTGTACTAAAACATTTTTAAATTATGTTACATTATTCATCTTTTATATTTTCAATAAAGACAATAATTTAGAGATTAGTGATGATACATTTAACTTAAAAATAACACAGAGAAACCATGTTTTGTTCCTTAGTTACATTTGAAATTCTAGGGACCATAAAGAACACAACATTAATCAAGATTAGTGTGGCCATTCCTCAATTATTTGTCTGTTCTACAATATACGCTCAAATATGAACATTACGGATTTGCGGTAAAATAAAACTAATTCTAAGCAACGAAAATGGGTAACGTCATTTCTGCGTTGGCGCATGAAACTGTGGGTGAGCTAACTTTTGGTTGAGTTATTCAACGGATAAATCTCGGGCGCCACCCATTGAATTGTGTGTGAATGTGGTAAAGAGCCCACCGGGCATCTTGTTTCAGATTATGAACGGTAGTGATGGTTTGAACTGTGGAGATTCACTTTTTAAGAAAACTTACAACTACAAAAATACACTTACATTTTCTTAAAAACTAAATTGAATATTACAAGTTTGAAATCAACAGTAAACACTGACTTAAAAAGAAGTAATTTAATACTTCTGAGAAATAATGCAGGTGTTTTCCTTCGTTGAAGATTTCACAATTGAGTGAGATTGCTGATAATGTAATCTGAATCTTTTCCTATGTGTATATAGGGGGTTCCTTTATTAAAGGTTCCATAACTCGGTAAACAAGAAGTCAATGCATACTTACGTTAATATCTATCCATGACCTACCATACAAATTGTCTAAAAACAACAAAAGGATAGGAGAAAGATATAAAACGAACTTTTCAAAACAAAAGAAATAATTCTAAGTGAAGGCGGAGGGGTGTAGAAGGAGGCTGTATGGGTGTATGAGCGTATAGATAGTTAGGAATCAAACGAATACTCTTACTAATGATAATGTAAGTAGAAACGAGAATAGCAGCGGTAAACAGCTGATAGCATAAACCCAGAATCGACGCCATCTGACAACTATTGTTGGACAGCCCACCAGAGTGTACGATGATTTTGATCGAAGATGGTTCCTTGCGACTTATTATGTCTCTGAAGACCATACGTAGTTCTCAAAATCGGTGGGAAGTTAGTATTGATATAAGCGGTTTTGTTCGAAATCCTTTTGATGGTCATCCTTCTAACCCTAATCTAAAGCTGGTTTTGTAGTTACATTTTTTTATTCCACCCAGGAGGTCAAGGAGACATTGCACTTTTTCGCAATCAAACAAGTCCAACTATGCCATGAACTCCCCATTGCCCGACTTCACGCAGTGGGTAATGTAACCGATACTAATTTTTTTAACATATCGCTAAATGGTCTACTGAGAATATTGAGAGAGAATTCGCTCAGGAACCTTTGATTCTTCTGGGGGAGGGATGTTCAGCGCAGTATGATTGGGATTTTGATTATGTTTTGCTTAGTCAGTATGTTTTTATACTGATGTAATTTGATATTTTATTTGCGCTATTTGCTTTATTGATTTATACTTTGTTAGCTTCTTTTTGTATAATTTTATATGTTATTTAATTATTGTAGTCTGTAATTTATTTGTATTGGGTTCTTATTTTCTTCATGTAATAGATTATGTAATGGATTATGTAAAGGATTTTCCGTTGATGAATAAATAAATAAGTAAATAAATAAATAATAGTTGATACGAACCGCAAGTTAAGTCTGGTACAGGGTGAGTCAAGGATAGAGTAAACTTCATTATCTCATTTGTTTCGGGAATGACGAAAGAATGTTAAATACAATAGTTTTAGGGAATGTTAAGGTGCACAGTTAAAAATTATTTTTGAGTATATAGGGTACTTCAAAAAAGTGTGGCCGATCTAACATGTTTTTTTTTAATGGGACATCCTATTTTCTAATTTATTTTTAAATTCTGCGTAAAATTTTATAACTGTTTTCATTAATATTGTTATATATCTAAATTTAGTAGTTTTTCTAATATTATGGCGCCATTGATTCTAAAAGTGGAACACTCATAATTGATACGAGCGTTCTATAGAGATAAAAAAAAGATATATATAAAGAAATTTGAGTTAGACGCTACAGGGTGTTCAAAATTAATTTATACATTTCGACTATTTTAAATTGAAAAATCTCAAATTTTTTAAACGGTACACCCTGTATATTATTATTTTTTCTGATAAATTTTACAAAACTCTCCAACTTTTATTAAGTATGTCATATACCTATTTCTAATAGTTTTCGCTTTATTTTGAATTTTTGTTTGACGTTTGACCTTAATATCTTGACTCCCGGACACGAGATTCTATGAGACTTTTGAGCTAACTTTTAGAATGTCAAAACAAAGTTTTATGCAAATCTTCAGCTTTCTAACTTTCGTTCCGAGGTTTACCCTTTTTTCACCTTATCGTCATTCTAGTTGTCATGTGTGATAATATCATTATTATCTCGCATGCAGTATATGCTTGCAAGTACTTGGCATAATAATGAATATAGACATAATTTTTAATAATTAAACCCTGTACTAAAACATTTTTAAATTATGTTACATTATTCATCTTTTATATTTTCAACAAAGACAATAATTCAGAGATTAGTGATGATAAATTTAACTTAAAAATAACACAGAGAAACCATGTTTTGTTCCTTAGTTACATTTGAAATTCTAGGGACCATAAAGAACACAACATTAATCAAAATTAGTGAGGCCGTTCTACAATTATTTGTCTGTTCTACAATATGCGCTCAAATATGAACATTACGGAATTGCGGTAAAATAAAACTAATTCTAAGCAACGAAAATAGGTAACGTCTTTTCTGCGTTGGCGCATGAAACTATGGGTGAGCTAACTTTTGCTTGGGTTATTCAACGGATAAATCTCGGGCGCCACCCATTGAATTCACGTGGTAATGAGCCCACCGGACCTCTTGTTTCAGGTAATTAACGGTAGTGATGGTTTGAACCGCGGAGATTCACTTTAAAAAAAAAACTATAAAAATACACTTATATTTTCTTAAAAACTAAATTGAATATTACAAGTTTGAAATCAACAGTAAAGACAGACTTAAAAAGAATAAATTATGATATTTATAACCTCTGTCTGTGTAGTTTAATACATCTGAGAAATAATGCAGGTGTTTTCCTTCGTTGAAGATTTCACAATATTGAATGAGATTGAGTGAGATTTTCCTTTGTTTATATAGGGAGTTCCTTTGTCAAAAGTTCTATAAGTCGGTAAACAAGGGGTCAATGCATACTTACGCTAATATCTGTCAATGACCTACCATACAAATTGTCTAAAAACAACAAAAGGATAGGAGAAAGATATAAAACAAACTTCTCAAAACAAAATAAACAATTCTAAGTGAAGGCGGAGGGGTGTAGAAGGAGGCTGTTTGGGTGGATGGGCATATAGATAGTTAGGAATCAAATGAATACTTTTACTAATGATTGAACGCACATTGCAGCTCACAAAAGAACAGAAAACGTCCCCGTCGATCATAGTAAATAGAAACGAGAATTGATGACGGCAGTGGTAAACAGCTGATAGCATAAACACAGGATCGACTCCATCTGACAACGATTGTTGGGCAGTCCACCAGCTGTACGATGATTTTGATTGAAGATGGTTCCTTGCGACTTATTATGTCTCTGAAGACCATACGTAGCTCTCAAAATCGGTGGGAAGTTAGTATTGATGAAAGTGGTTTTGCTCGAACTCCTTATGATGGTCATCCTTCTAACCCTGATCTAAAGCTGGTTTTGTAGTTACACTTTTTTATTCCACCCAGGAGGTCAAGGAGACATTGCACTTTTTAGCAATCCAACGACAAGTTCAACTATGCCATGAACTCCCCATTGCCCGGCTTCACGCAGTTTGTAATGTAACCAATATTGCTTTTTTTAACCCATCGCTAAATGGCATAGTGAAACTATTAAGAGGGAGAGAGTTCAGGAACCTTTGACTCTTCTGGGAGAGGGATGTTCAGCACAGTGTAATTGGGATTATGATTATGTTTTGCTTAGTCAGTATGTTTTTATACTGATATGATTTGATATGTTATTTGCGCTATTTGCTTTACTGATTTATACTTTATTAGCTTCTTACGTATAATTTTATATGTTATTTAATTATTGTAGTCTGTAATTTATTTGTATTAAGTTTTTGTTTTCTTTATATAATAGATTATGTAGTGGATTATGTAAAAGATTATCCGTTGATGAATAAATAAATAAATAAATAGTGTAAGTTGATACGCACCACTAGTTAAGTCTGGTACAGGGTGAGTCAACGAAAGAGTAAAGTTCATTATCTCATTTGTTTCGGGAATGACGAAAAAATGTTAAATACAATAGTTTTAGGGAATGTTAAGGTGCACAGTTTAAAATTATTTTTGAGTATACAGGGTACTTCAAAAAAGTGTGGCCGATAAAACATTTTTTTTTAAATGGGACATCCTATTTTCTAATTTATTTTTAAATTCGGCGTAAAATTTTATAACTGTTTTATTAATAATGTTATATACCTAAGAGTCAATCATCGCTCCTGATGAAGCTAACATGGTTAGCGAAACGCGCGTCGAGTGCAAAAATAAAGTGTTTGGTGTAGTGGTGATATATACTGAGTAGTATCATTGTGCCAAGATTCCACATTCCCAACTTAGTTATATACCTAAATTTAGTAGTTTTTCTAATATCTCAATTTTTTTTAAAAAAAAACACTAGTTTTCAGTTTTGTAAAAAATTGCCAGTGGCGCCATTGTTTCTAAAGGTGGAACACTCATAATTGGTACGAGCGTTCTATAGAGTTAAAAAAAAAATATATGTTATGTAAAGAAATTGAGTTAGATGCTACAGGATATATTTCGACTATTTTAAATTGAAAAATCTCAAATTTTTAAAGTGGCACACCCTGTATATTATTATTTTTTCTGATGAATTTTACAAAACCCTCCAACTTTTATTAAGTAAGTTATATACCTATTTCTAATAGTGTTCGATTTATTTTGAATTTTTCAAGTTTTACCCTTGTTTTTAATACATTTACGCTATAACATCATAGTTGCCAAGACAAAACAAAAACGTAGGCATTGTTAAATTTTGACATATCTATTAAGCAAGTAAAAATAGTGAACTTTACTCTATCGTTGACTCACCCTGTACATGTACCATGCTTTTAGGATGATAAGTAAAAAATAAGTTCCTAGTCCTATGTAAGTATTTGTCTGTGATAGAGTTAACATAAGATATTCGTAGTTGATTCGTTTGGACCCACTCTCAACCAAAATATGTATGTTTTTGTTATGATCTTTCTTACTCAGGGGTAATAGTTTTATTTTACGTACAGGCAAGATATCAAGTAATTCTGAAAATCGAGCTATACCCAAATATTATTTGCCGGTATGGTATATAACCGGTGGCACCAACTGGTATTCTTAATTTAATATAGCATTTACGCTACAAGGAGCTTAGTCGCATAGATTATTACTGGTCCCTTGAAATCAGAAAGCTATGGTTAGGGATCAACTTGAGTCATTGAGAATTATTTTAAATATTAGCGACGGGTTTTAGGCAATACAATTTTTTAAAGATTTTTTAGCTGTACGCTATTTGTAGATATACTTTTTTAATAAAAAATACTTGTCGTATACTCATATGATGTTTCTCACAAATATTCATATTTTATTATCTATCCTCGGCTTTATGTGAAATAATTTTTATGTATGAGTCTAATGTAGAAGTTATGCCATAACGAAAAATTAAAATTTTACAAATTAGGACACAATATTAAAAAAAAAATAAAAAAACCGGTCAAGTGCAAGTTGAACTTGCACAATTAGTGTTCCGTACGTTGATTGCTTGTAAAATAAAAAATTTTGTTAGGGTGGTATAAAATGATTAGTGACTTCACAAAACACATCCCAAATGAGTTTTCAACAAAGTTTGTTTCCAATCTTTACTGAAAACTGGTGACCTTGAAATTTTGGTTTTTTTCTATACCAGATAAATTATTAAAGGTAATGATAATTTTCGTTCAATCTATACCCCGTGGAGAATATTCCAGGATTTTTTCAAAATTTTTTGATCAGTACTTTTCGAGATAAGGTAGGGGGCAGCGATTTTTCACGATTTTTTAAAAGTAATACGAAGAAAAGTGTGCGCAAGTATTACATTATATATATATATATATATATATATATATATATATATATATATATATATATATATTTTACTCTTGTTTGCACAAGCTTTCATTTGACACCACACTCAATGACCTAGTAAAAAAAATTTTTTTCACTTCCGATTTCACCCTCAAAACGAATCCCTTAAGTCGAAATTTATGTTACGGTGATATAAAATGATCAGTGACTTCACAAAACACACCCCAAATAAGTTTTCAACAAAGTTTATTTCCAATCTTTACTGAAAATTGATGACCTTGAAATTTATGTTTTTTTATATACCAGATAAATTATTACAGGTAATGCACTCGTGATAATTTTCGTTCAATCTACACCCCGTGGAGAATATTCCAGAATTTTTTCAAAATTTTTTGATAAATACTTTCCGAGATAAGGCGGGTGGACAGCGATTTTTCGCGATTTTTTAAAAATAATACAAAGAAAAGTGCGCGCAAGTATTACATTATATATATATTTTTTACTCGTGTTTTCACAAGCTTTCATTTGACACCACACTCGATTACCTAGTAAAAAAAAATTTTCTTCACGTCCGATTTCACCCCCCAAAACTAACCCCTTAAGTCAAAATTTAACTTTCAAAACTACATGGCTCTGATGAGGCCATCAATTCCTATATTACCACCAAATTTCAACTTTCTATGACAAATAGTTTCGGAGAAAATCGGGTGTGACAGACGGACAGACGGACAGACAGACGGACAGACACCGAAGTGATCTTATAAGTGTTCCGTACGGAACACTAAAAATTAAGTAACAATCTTCGCAATGCATCTAATCATTTTGGCGTTCTATCCTCGTGACAAATCTAGGATATTACCATGTGTCTTGAAACCGTTAATATACTTATTTTTTCTACTCTCCATAATAAATTATCCTTTTCCGGCATTTAATTAGAAGAAAAACTAAATAGAATTCTTACCACCAGAAACAAAGGAAAATAAACTATTTTATGTAAGGATGTAATTTTTTTTACTCAAGAATAACGGCTAGGAAGGACCACCGTACCGCTTTATAAACTACATTTACTTGATTATGAGCATTAATTCTGTCACTGATTCTTATGTAGTCTTACACTTTTATCATTCTGCACTTTATTAAACTTATTATTAGTTCTTACAACGCCTATTTAATTTTCCTTTCTTTAACAAAATGCATAAACGATTGTTTTATATTTAGCTTGGTTTAAGGCCCAGGGCCCATAAGCCCAAAACAGCTACAAATTAACTTGGATTGGACAGACCCTTAGTCGCTATTGGTCTGCAGCCGGGCATCCCTTTTTCACAAATTTACTAAAAGAAGCACAATAAAATCTGGAACACTAAAGTTTGTGTAAGCATTTACTAAATGTCAAACTACTATTCATAGGAACCGTATTTGTTTTTGACAATAGATAGTAGTCTAACTAGTTTTCAACACGTATAGTAAATGTCTATATTGGTGAAACTTGGATAGTTTAAAACATTAGAATAGACTATTCTTGTGAAAAGAGCTTGATGCTGCACAGGAATCGACGACTTCTCTCTCTCGCATCGTTGCTCGGCTCCGAACGTCGTGATCTCTATTGTATTGTTACACAGAATTTAAAACAGCCCTCCAGGCTTCTCTATCTTCGACACTTCTAATCATCTCCGGCAACTCCAGGTGCATTGTAGACATGATCTGATCGATGCATCTGTTGGGAGATATATTTTTCTTCTACCGTCACATTTCCCATGGATCAGTAACTTTTCCATGCCATCTCTCCTTATTATGTGACCAAAAAATGATGCTATTTTCCTCTGAATCGATGGTAATAGCCGGTCACTATTTTGGATGTTAAGATCGCTCAGAACAGAGGTATTTGTCTTTTGAGTTGTCCAGGAAATTCTGTGCATCCGCATATAGCATGTAGTTTCGAAAGTCTCTATTCTTTTACGGCATGCTTTTTTTACGGGTCTAGCACATGTGCTGCAGGGAAGTCCATAAAGCGCTACAGGAGCGACACGTGTGCGAAAAAACCGATTCACGTTGTTCTTGAATCGCTGTAAATTGTACTCTGTGGGAAACAAAGTCCTGTGCAAATTAATCCAAAGGGATGATGTTCTCCATATACAAGACTACTTGAAAAGCGTTATACGAGGAGTAACAAGCTGAACCTCATACGGATGTGAAGTATTAACGCGACGTGTATTTCTAACATGCACCGCTCTGGGAGGAATTAAGCAGGCTACATCCTTCGAACACTTTCCATGAAAATACTTGTAGAATAGGCTCAAGTCGCCAACCGTTCAAACAAAAATGTCAATTAAAACACGATTTAAAGAACATTTAGCATATTTAAAATACAGTAAGTAACATTAGACAATCTTACATTAATTAAAAATGTATCTGATAGGAGATTGTTGAACGCATACGAAAGTGTGGAAATTATAAAATGTAAAAGTAGTTTAGATAAAGATAGAGGGCCTATTCCTTATTGTCCCTTCTAATAGTTACTTGACCGGAACTAATAGCTTCGCCTATGCCATTAGTTCCGCCTGAGTAATTCAGGTGCTAGGCTAAGTATAAATAGGGTAGATTTGTAGTTAGCTTTAGTCAATTATCGCTCCCGATGAAGCTGGTTAGCGAAACGCACGTCGAGGGCAAAAATAAAGTGTTTGGTGTAGTGGTGATATATACTGAGTAGCTGTAACGTACCACAGTACTGGGCAATGAAATGTTAGTGTGTGTACGTTAACCTCAATTTATGATAAATGAACATCGAGCCCAGTATTTTTTTGTTTGAGAATTTTCTTGATAAATCGACTTTATCATTTCTTCATAATACTAAGTTAGAGCTTGATTTCAAGTCATGTCAAGAGACTTCATAGTAATCGATTCGTTACAACCAATTTTTTTATGTGCGAATAAATCCAGTACTTCTATTGTAAAGAGGTAATTCGGACAACTTTTGATATGGTGTGAATTACGATAAACGAGCTTCCTAGTTTTGTTTATCACTTTTACAATATACATATATCATATTGTGGCATTAACGGTTAAATTTGATGAAGATCGAAAAACAGAACCCATAAGGATCAGGAAAAGGGTTAGGCATGGTGACACAATTTCACTAAAATTATTTACCCTGGCCTTCGAGCATGTATTTAAGTATTGCAGATGATGTAGTACTGATTAGAGAAGATCTAGAAGAACTCAAAATCATGACAGAACAACTTAATCGAGCTTCACAGAAAGTTAGACTCGAGGTGAATGGCAAGAAATCAAAACTTCTAAGCTCACAAAATACAAAAATTGAGATCGGTACGAAAGAGATCGAGAAAGTGCCAAAGAATATATATATACTTGGGACATAAGATTAGATTGGATAAGGACAATCAAACAGCAGAAATACCAAAGCGAATTGGTCTCAGCTGGACTACATTTCAAAAACTGCGATTCATTCTAAAAAACAGACATATCCCCATGACCTTAAAAAGAAAACTCTACGAGAGCGGCATATTTTCAGTAAATACGTATGGGCTGGAAACAATGACCCTTACAAAAAATGCTCTTTGTCGACAGATGTTAGGTGTCAGTTTAGAGAACACATTAAAAGTAAGAATATCAGACTAGCAACAAAAATTACAAATATCAGGAAAAGAGTGGCAAAATTAGAGTGGCAATGGGCAGGGCATGTAGCTAGAACGAATGATGGTAGATGGACAACAAAATTACATAAATCGAGACCTTGGGAGATCAGACGAAGTGTCGGAAGACCAATGAAAAGATAGGCTGATGATATCAGGTTGATAGTAGGCAGTAGATGGCTCCATCTTGCACAGGACAGAGACAATTGAAAGAAACTTGAAGAAGTCAATCTCTGGCAGTAGAGAAGCAGTGGCTTATAAAGAATATTCTTGCTTGACACTGAACGACTGACCTAGCTAGTAAAGGATTAGGTCGTTGACCTTTTCCATAGGTTTAGACATAAACTTACCTTTAATTTTAGTATAGAATGTCAGCTATTTGCTAGTATAGCCTGTACCAAAATTTAAGATACTGATTTTTGCCGTTTTTAGTGGGCAATATAAAAATTGTGACCTTTTATTTATGATAGGTTGCAGAGATGGACTTAAGAATTTTATTCATAAAAAATAAAATTATAAATGTTTTTGGAGATGTTTATTTATGGATGCACGTAAAAACAAATGGATAAGAAGTACAAACCTACAGTTTGAATGAATGGGATTTACAAGAGGGGACATATTGTACAAATAAACATATATTTTAACTTAAGCCTAATTCGGTTTTACTATCACTGTCATCAGCTGAGGTAATTATCAGTGGTTTTATATTATTTACATAAATATATGAATCTTCAACTTTAACAAAGTGCTGAATGGAATTCTTCCAGCTTTCATAAGCTATATCATTTATAACTTTTTTTACTAATTCAACTACTGACACCCTTTTTTTGTAACTAAAGTCAAAATAAATGTCACTTTCTAAAATATATTCCTGTATTTCCGATTTAGCATTAGGAACCTTATTTAGTAGGCGACTATGGTAACTTGCATTGCCCATAACTATAACACTCTTTTCGGGAACATTTGGCAAAAGAGAATTTTGAAACCAATTTTCAAAAAGTTCTGCGGTCATGTCTTCGTGATAGTCCAAATCTTTTATGTTTTTTGCAGATAATAGTAGATAATTTGAAACCGAGCCCTTTTCAGATCCAGCATGCAAAATGGTTATTCGTTTGTTTATTCAAATTTATTTTTACCAAACTGTCGTAAACATTTTTCACTATTTGTTTAGCGTCAAGTGATAAATGTTTTCTCTTGCGATAACGACTATTGCAATTTTCCCACGGACGCCACACAATTAAAATAGAACGTTGTAAGTTGTAAGTAAAACTAAAAATAAAAATAATAAAAAGTTTCTTTCGAATCTTAATGGGGACCTGTGGTTATTAGGCCTATATTATCAAATACTTAAAGGGTCCTAAACCGGGTTGCCAGGTAGTAAATATATAGATAATATGATTACAGGTGCGTTATACAAAACAAACTGTTTATCTTAGTCAGCCTGGAAATAGGACTCTTAAGATAGAAATTAAGGTTTAGAGTTGATTTTATTTTGTCCAATTGGGATCTATACTCCTGTGTATATAAATTAAACAAAATATACCCTTTAAAACTTAATTATACTAAACCTCGTCTGGCCGTTACAGACTTAAATTGTTTCATTTTTTGCTACATTAAAATTTAAATTAAATCTCAATTTGGCTTTAATTATTAAATAAAGTTTTCGATAAAAAAAAAAACGAAAACGTATAAAAACGATAATAATTTATTAATTAACTAACTGACAAGGTGAATTATAAATTAAACTGGTCAAAACTATTTATATTATAGTTTTTTAAATATTTAGGGTCCTTTAATAAAGTTTAATTTTAAAATATTTACAATAAACAACAAATTGATTAATGAAATTTCTCTTTTTTGTATTTCATGCTGTAGTAATTGGTCAATTTTTTTACAAATATTATTATCTGAAAATACGTTCCCAACACTCTTCGAAGTGAGAGGTATAATAATTGAACATAGCTAGACAGGTTTGCTTCAACTCTATCACTTCTTCCTGGATATTTACTTTCAATTATTGTAAGAAACGAGGATGGTTATTGCAAACATTATTTCTACATTATCTCCGCAAGAAAAAATTCGTCAGCCTCAATTCTTTTGGAAATCACCTTAAACGGAAAGATAGCTGGAATAACTAGAACTAGTGTGTGTTGTCGTCCCATCCTGCTGAAACCAGGTTGTCTGGATATAAAAATCAAAATTTACTAAAATGCCTGTAAAGAATTATCTCCGCATATCGCTCCGAACTAACATTTGTGTTAAGCGTATGTCATCCTTAAAAAAGTAGGGGCGGATTATTAGGATTCCGTACGGAACACTTATGGAACCACTTCGGTATCCGTCTGAGTGTCACACCCGATTATCTCTGACCCTATTTGACATAGAAAGTTGAAATTTGGTACAAATATAGGAATTGATGGCCAAATCAAAGCCGTGTAGTTTTGAAAGTTAAATTTTGACTTAAGGGGTTAGCTTGTAGAGCGAAGTGAAAAAAAAAAATTCTAAGGCGTGTCAAATGAAAGCTTGTAAAAACACGAGTTCAAAAATATATATGATGTAATACTCGGGCAAACTTTTTTTCATATTACTTTCAAAAAAGGGCCAAAAATCGCTTCCCCACCTTAACCTAAGTGTCCACTTGAGACAAAGTCTCGAGAGAAAGTCTCGAGATTAGTTCCGAAGTGTTGTCCATTTTAGATCACTTGCGCTCTCGAGACAGCAGTTGAAGACTCGACGGTCACTGCAGTCTCGAGATCAAGAAATTTTGTGTACACTTGAGAGCTTACTCTCAAGTCTCAGTCGATTCTGTGGCTTAGTTGCTAGTTTGAGATTTATTTTTTTCAAAATGGATTCACGCCAAATCCTAGCCTTTCTAATTGTGCATAAAATTATGAAAAAACGGGAAGTGAAAAAAAAGGCGTGTTGGGTAAGAAAATGGGTGGATCGACGCAATGCATTGGGAGCTTCTTCAACACTTGTGAACGAGTTGCGGTTGGAAGATGCACAACAGTTTAAAAATTTCATTAGGATGTCTGCATTTCAATTTGAATTGGTTTTAAATTTGGTAAAACACGATATTGTAAAGCAAGATACAAAGTTACGTGATGCGATTCCAGTCCATGTTAGATTAATGGTCACACTTCGTTTTCTGGCTTCAGGTAAGCCTTTCAAGCGAATGTACAAATATTTTTCTCTAGAACATTACATTTTTATATTGAAATGAACTTTCAGGAGATGCTTATTGTAGTTTGCAATACCTTTTTCGCATTCTACCTTGTACAATAGGAAGAATAGTTCCCGAAGTGTGTAAAGCCATCTATCATCATTTAAAGGAAGAATATTTAAGGGTTTGTATAAATTAAAAAACAACTTTAATTATAGAAGTATAATAACAGAAACTTTACAAATTAAGGCATGTTAATTAGTGAATATGAACTATTGTAAAAATCTTGGGTTGTTTGAATCTCAATATTTTGTTGAGAAAAGTTGTCAACAACAATGGGTGGTGATGCAATTGGCGTACTGCATGAAGTACTTGCATTTAAAGAGGATGCAGTGGACCAGTAGCACTTTTCATCCATATCAGAAATATTTAATATCGCTTTACGAATCTCACTTTTTAATACTCCTCTGTAATAATCCGATTTTAGACTTTTTAGCTCCAACGCTACGTATTCTCCAAAGCGATCGAAATCGTCTTTTGGCTTCTTCATAATTTCTATTGCTTCCTTCAGAATGTTATCATCTTCTTGAGTTCTTGATGTTGCTTTGCTAATACGTTTTCTTTTTTGATCTTGTGTGGGCTCATTTTGTATGGACTCATCCTGTGAGATGTTCATGTTTTCGGGAATATTATTCTGAAAAGTTAAAAGCGCAATTAATATACTATGTTGTATCAACTTTTATGCATAGAAAAATAGAAAAATACAAGTAAATTTTTTTTTATTTCAGTATCCTTCAAGTGCTGAAGAGTTGAAGAAATATGCAGATCAAATTGAATTAAAATGGCAATTTCCACATTGTTTAGGAGCTATTGACGGAAATCATATTACAATGGTGGCACCTGAGAACTGTGGAAATCTTTACTATAACTATAAGGGTACACACAGCATAGTTTTGATGGGAGTCGCAGATGTCAATTATAAATTAATTTACGTTGATGTTGGTTGCAATGGTAGATTTTCTGATGGAGGTGTCTTTACAAACTGCTCCCTGCACGATGCATTGGAAAGCAAGCAATTTTCACTTCCCGAACCAGAAGCATTGCCCCAAAGATGTTTGCCAGTGCCATACATAATGGTAGCTGACGATGCTTTTGCTATGACATCGTATATATTAAAGCCCTACGGGTACCGAAATCAACCTGCACCAAACAGAATTTTCAACTATAGATTAAGCAGAGCTCGTCGTATAATAGAAAATGTATTTGGCATTATGTCAAGTAAATTCCGAGTTATCCGAAAACCAATAAATTTAGCACCTAATAAAGTAATAGATGTTACTCTGGCAATTTGTGCATTGCATAACTTTTTAATATGTACTTCAAAAAATTATTTGAACCCTTGTTCAGTTGATTTTGAAGATCCTAATACACATGAAATTGTAAATGGCGAATGGCGGAATGAACCCCCACCACAAGGATCGTTTTTTTCCACTAGAGAGAGGCCAGCAGCGAAATTATGCAATCTCTCAAAAAGATGTGAGAGATGAGTTTAAAGAATACTTCATGACAACTGCAGGTGAAGTTCAGTGGCAATATCGTTTAATTGCTTAAATTTAGTACCTAATCACTTTGTTTAATTTGAATTTTTTTATTTGTAATTTTATGATAAATAAAATTTCATTATGGAACATAGCAATAATTATATTAACTTACCATGTTTGAAGTCGATGTTGTGGGTGTGAAGTTGGGTAAAATGAACTGTAATGCAGTGAAAAACTTCCATTTACTGTCATACTTGTCATCAGGTCTCCAGTCGGGGTCTCAGCGCTTCAAACAATGACGGAAGACTGGTGACTAAGTCTCATGAGCAAGAATGAACATGTCCACTTGTGACACGTGCAGTGTCTGATACTCGCATCGGTTTGTCTCTGAGAGTGCTCTCAGGCACATATACATTTGTGAGTCTGGTCTCGAAACTGCTCTCGAGACCATTTTGTCTCAAGTGGACACTTTGCTTTATCTCGAAAAGTACTGATCAAAAAATTTTTAAAAAATTCTGAAATATTCCGCGAGCGAAAAATATCACCAATGAATTACGGCTGATAATTTAAAAGGTGTAAAAAAAAACTTTGTATTGTTTGCGGTGCGGCGAAAAAATATCTCGGGATTTTTCTGGTTGATATGACGCCCATAGACTAATTATTAACTATTCAAAGACGGTATGTTTGGAGGTCGCAACAATAAGAGCTGCCCCTTCCGATCTTATTTTCCAGTTTGAGGGACGTTGGCTTTGTCCTCGAGAGACTATCAATTTCCTGGATCGATTCTTGTCTTAAGTGGAGTGAACATGTTGATGGGCTGTGCTCTATGTTCAGCAAGTTGTTTTATATTATTAACTCTTAAAAAAATTCTTTAAAGGATAAAAACATTCTAATTAATGTTTACTATGCGTTCGTACATTGAGCACTGTCCTATAATATAATAATATGGGGACAAGCTATGGACATCCATAGGGTATTCGCTATTCAGAAAAGAATAATTCGTTTAATATTCGATTGATCCTATAACTCCACCTGCAGCGACGTTTTCTGGAGGTATCGTATTTTGACCTTGGTCTCCATATATATTTTAAAACTACTTGTATATATTCAACAAAAAAAGACCCTTATTAGAACATAATGGGTTTTTCCATGTGTATAATACCCGGTCAAGGAATGATATTTGCCTTATGAGACATTCACGTGAAGCCTTCAATAGAACACCGACTTATTGTGGAACCAAGTTGTTTAATATGCTTCCTCGGGGTGTGAAGAACATTTCTTGTGCATTGACCTTTAAAAAGAAAATTAAGGGAATGTTGTTGGGAGGCGTCTTTTACACTCTCGAGGAGTTTATTTCGTTTTTATCCAGCGAGGGCAGTTGTAACTTGTGATGAATTTAAAATTTGAATTTAATGTAGTACAGAGCTGGGCAGGGGCGTAAATTAGTCCGACAGTGCAGATGCGTGTGTGAGTCAGATAGTGGGATACATCATGCTTCTGTTTGGGTGAGATATTTTGTTTATTGATTATTTTATTATTATACTTATACCTATTTACTGGTATGTATTTATGCGACTATCTACTTATTTGTACTTATCTCTGTGTTTTAACTACGATATTTTGTTTATATATTGTTTTTTTTTTATATTTTTATACTTAATTACTTAAATATGTATGTATACGACTATCTATTCATTTGTAGTTATATTTGTGTTTTGATGGTAGTTATAGTTATATTTATATTTATATATTACTTATATTTTAATTTATTCTATGACGAAATCAATGTTACCAAATGTAATCAACTTGGTTAATAAAAAAATTTGAATTTGAATCTTTGTCGCAGCATATTAACACTACGTTGAAAGAACGACTCATCTTTTGAGGCTATCCGCGAATCGACCCATTTTTTGATATTCTCATAAGAATGGGAGCTCTGTTCAGACAAACCGTGTGTCATCCATAGGAACAAGTGATAATCAGAAGAAGCAATGTTTGGTGAGTACAGTGGGTGATGTAGGACATCCCATCCAAGCACCTCTAGCGTTACTTGGATTTTGCAACATGTAGCCGAGCGTTATGTAGAAACAATCACTTTATCTTATCTTTTGGCATATTGTGGTCATTTTTGCTTCAACGCTGCATCAATTGGTGACGGTAACGTTCTCCAGTAATAGTTAGGTTGAGTTGAAGCAGCTCATAATACACTACACGTAGCTGATCCCCCAAATACACAGCATATGCTTGGCGCAATGAATATTCGGTTTTGGCGAGGATGTTAATGGTTCACCGGGCTACACCCATGATTTTTTGCACTCTCTCAGTCTCCATTCCTACGGCACTTCATTTCGTTGCTTTTGAGTAACTCCCAGTAGATGTAAGTGCTTGGAAATACTTGCGCGATCCACTTCTAATAATCCTGCTGTTATTTTTTCCATTTGGCACGGGTCTTCATCGAGTAATGCTTCCAATATTTCATATTTAAACTTTTGCGGCTAGCATGGACATTCCTTGTCTTCCATGTCGAAATCACCACTTTTATAGCGTCGAAACCAGTACTTACATATTTTTATCAATGGAATATAATCACCATAGGTTTCTGAAAGCAATCGATAACTTTCAGCAGCGCTTTTTTTCGCAATAAACAAGAGAAGAAAGGTTTCCCGCAAATGATGTTTTGTTGGCACGTAATTCGACAAAAAAAATATGTCTTTTATACTTCGGCAAAATACTCTACTCTACTCATACTCTAAAAATTAAAATCTAATGATGGTGCTTCACCATGAATATAGCAACAGTATTCCCAGATGCGATATAACACCAGTGCGCACTCTCTTAGAAATCCCTTAACATTAATTTATACTCGTATGCAGTTTATTAGATATTTTTTCACAGTATATGTAGTTACCATTTCAAAGTCAAAAGCTTCTGATTTTCCGTAACAAGAAAATAATCTTAGCTGGTATTGAATAAGTGTGACAATCTTAGTCCTTTGTTGGAAACTGGGCGTACCTACAGTGTATATGCATGGAAAGGATAATAAATTTTAGAACTTGGATATTGGCTTACATCTATCACAATAAATTACACTAAAATACATGTAATAACTCTCTTCTGTGCAATAAATACTCTCTTTCGATCAATATCCGCTCCCTTCTCTGGGACTATATTATAGGCAAGAGAACTGTAAACCAATGAGTAGTATGCATTTAAGAGAACTTCTTTATTTAGAGTCTCTTTTAATTGCTTTATGGGATTCCATGATACCTAAGTTAACTTTATTAAAAACATGATTTATTTATTCATTCCAATTCAAAACCTAGTTGTTTTAGTACATCTTAAGGCAGCGCTTCTCAATCTGTGGGGCGCGCCCCACTAGGGGGGCGTGATTACACTATTGAGGGAGCGCGAGCGTATCGAAACGAAATTGTTATTAAAAACATTAATTAAAAACATTTAATATAATTTATTGAAAGGAAAGCAAAACAAAATACATTTTGACATAATAAAAAATAAAATACACATTTACACTGATATAATACACCTATAAATAGGATTGTATTACTACTGCACAATGTATTTACCTAATAATTAACATATCAATACTAAATTAAAAAGAAGTTTAATAATTTTATTAGTGACTCCCTTGGGCCTGTTTTGCAGAGCAAAAATTTTCGGAGGATGGTTTAATATTAGAAATAGACACTCTGAGTTCTTTTTCTATATTTAGTTGAGATCTGTATTTTGTTTTCAAAGCAGACACCGCAGAAATTCCGGTTTCGCAAAGATAGGCTGTTGAAAATGGTAATAGTATACGAAATGTTCTTGTTTTCAGTGCGGAAAACTCATCATTCACCCCTGTCCAAAATTTAAAGAGTGATTTATTATTAAATAGTCTTTTGATTTCGCCACTTGCCTTGAAGTCTATGAAGATTTCTTCTTCGGAAGTTGAGAGTCCTTCGGGAGTAATTTGAAATAGATCCCTAACCCACTCGTAACCTGCTACCAACCTACTTTTTAAAATTCTTTGTCAACATGGCTAGATGATTTTCGATGATTACTAAAAAAACAACTTTCACATGTTGTTCTTCAGCCTTGTATGTTTTAACACATTCATCCACATTTGCAAACATTTCTAGGTTTTTTTTGCTTTACATTTTGGCTCCACAATTCCAATTTTCTAGAAAAAGCATTAATTTTATCACTTTTATTGAATATATGTGTATTTTTTCCTTGGAGTTGAAGATTTAAAGTATTTAGGTTCTCGAATATATCGACCAAGTAACTCAATTTCATCACAAATATACTATTTCGAAACTTCTCGGCATTCGATCGGTTTTCCTCTTCTAGAAAAATGACGATTTCATTTCTTAATTCATAAACACGTTGTAAACATTTCCCACGTGATAACCATCTTGCCTCACAATAAAATAGTAACGCTGAATGTTCGGCACCCATATCTTTACAAAGTGCAGAAAAAATTCTAGATTTTAGGCGTCTCATTTTAATATAATTTACTACGGTTAAAACTGTAGTGAGCAAAATATTCAGAGCAGGATTCATTTCTTTGGAAGCCAGAACTTCTCTGTGGATCATACAATGTGTCCATACCCAGTGGATATTTTTGTTTCACAAGTGCTTGTACACTTTGAAATCTTCCAAACATTGAATGAGCACCATCGGTACATATTCCGACGCAATTTTTCCACTCCATATTTGCCTCGTTTATAAAATCATTTAAGATGAAATGCGAATGATGTTGCTTTGAGTTCTATTGGTTTGCAGAAAAATAGTTCTTCTACTGCTGACATACCATAACAAAATCAAACATAGGCAATGAAATGAGCATCTTTATTGCTACCTGTTGCCTCATCAAGCTGAATTGAAAACAATTTGTCACGCAACGTCCCGAAAAGCTGGTGCCGTACATCTTCAGCTATATCACCAATTCGACGGGCAACAGTATCATTTGATACAGGTATGGATAGCAATTGTTTGGCAAATTATCTCCAAACATAGTTTTCTACAATCTCAATTGATGCTGACAAAACAAGCTTTTCACCAATGGTGTGAGGCTTTTTACATCTAGCTATTCTATATGAAACTTTATAAGAGGCAAGTAAAGCTTTTTCATTCACAGACAAAGTTTTTTTTAAAAAATGATTTCTGCTTTACATATGATTTTAATTTTAATTCGAAGAATTTTCGGGGTTTGTTAAGGTACTAACTATGAAGCGTTTCCAAATGTCGTTTAAATTTATTTGGTTTCGTGCTGTCTGCTGCCAAGATTTTTGAGCAAATAACACACAGGGGCCTTCTTTCTTCATTTACTTCAGTACTGGTAAACCCTAAATTTGGGTATTCTTAAGAATATTTTCTTGATTTTATTTTCGGAACAACGCTCGTCTGTGCACTTGTTTATGCTTCACTATCGTCTAATGCTCGCTTACGCCCATTTAAAAAATTTATCCCTGATTCTGTGTAAATTTACTGCCGTGAATACTTGATACCCTGAATTTCAATTAACACGTAAATTACAACTTACACATTCACGATAAATCCGATAGCAGTAGAAGGAGCATTGATTGACTGAACGAGGTGCAGCATTTATATACTTTTGGGCAGACTTTCCGAATATTCAAGACAACTTGTAACTTCTCGCGAAGCCGCTACCGATATGGTGCACGTGACAGAGAGCAATAGAGAGGCATCGATTCTAGTTTTGTCAACGCAGCAGATATGTGTTGCCAAATATAAATAAATTTACTTATTCTTGGTAGTTTGTAAGGTTTGTAATTAAGGTCATAGTGTAGCTTTAGCATCAAAAAACTGAATATACATTATTATTGCATGATTGTCATTATATGAGAGGGGGAGAGACGCGATGAAAATTATGTTTGAAAATTGGGTCGCAAATACTGAAAGGTTGAGCAATGCTGTCTTAAGGGATCTCTGAAAACCTATTCTTTATTAATTGAACTATAAAAATTCAGATAAACAGTTCTTTTGGTATTAAGTATTAAAATATTTGCTTTGTATCAGGTGCTAAACCGAGTTATAACTTCTTCTGTGGAGGCTCCGGCTGACTGATGTAATTCCGGCTTACCTTACTGCGAGTTTCGGGTTTCATCTATTGTTGATCAGTAATCTTTTATTTTAAAGAGTATTTAGCTAGGCCACATTCCCCATCTTGCTTCTTGCCGGAAGACATCGGCCAATACTTAAAAAGACAGCACGCTGTAAAACAAGACCATTGGCTATTAGTGGACCATGAAAAGCGATGAAGACACTGCCACTCCATCCCCCTAGGTGGAAACGGATACTTGGATCAATAGCAGTGGCGGATGGCTTGGCCCAGAAAATCTGATAATGACATCACTGCTCCTCCGTACGAGTGAGGTGGATACCTAAAGTCGCCTTGAGAGGCCCGGATGCCTATTCTGATAGGATAAAACTGCTGATAGCATGTGAATAGCGCCCCCTTGATTGAGATACAGGTCTAAAGTCGAGGTGGAAAGTTTAGACGCTGTCGCTAACGTATATACTTAGCCAAAACGACAGGAAACGTTTATAGAGAGAAGGCTGGGCAGCCCCCGTTGAGTTTGGGGTGGTTGGTTCATGCAGAAATATTTTTCTTTCTGAAATCTTCTGACACAATCTTGGAAAATATAGTCTCGGATACTTCAACTTCTTTAGCACGCTTCGTTGTTTTAACAGCATCGAATCTTTAACAATCCTGATGGTTTTCGCAATTCTTGCCTCAACTAGTCTTCCTGATCTGAGATCGTTCTAAATTGAGTTTCGACCCCATTGAAACTGCAACATTGCCTTATATCTTGAATATTCTTTCACGAATAACTTTTGGTCCCTTTCCCTCTTTAGTAAAAGACTATCTCCTACATTCTTCAAAATTTATCTGAATGAGGCATTAAATAGACGGAGAAAAGCATGTGGAAGAATGAGAAAGAGCTGTGACCGAAGACACAACGTGCTATACTATACATTTTGCCCACGATCAGGTGGTTATTGCTCAGGACAGAGAACACCTTGAATTTATGGCAAGAAAACTGTTTATAAACTGATTCTAAAAAATAAGATTTAACAGTAAACTGTAAGCAAACCAAATATTTGTGTATAAGAGGACAACAGGATAGCCTTAACCTAAATACCGGTGAAGTCATTGATGCTTGTGAAGAGAATGCATATCTTCGAATTAAAATAATTAAAGACGGTAGAAGCAAAAAAGAAGTGGAGGGCAGAATAAGTAAAGAAACGTGGTCATAAGATCCCTAAACTTTGTTCTTTGGTGGAACACCATAACATCACTGAGAAAGCACCTCATTTCTAATGTAGTATTTAAGATGCATCGAGTTATACGGTTGTAAAACTTGGTAATTGCCGAAAGAGTTGGACCAGAAATGAATTATTGGCGAAGATCAGCTGAAGTGTTAAAGGTGGATTATTGAAGAAATTTAACAATAGCAACTTATATGGTACGGACACATGGAAAGAATGGAAGTAAACAGGATACCAAAGATGGTTCTAAAGTGAGTATCAAGCGAAAAGAGGAGAAGAAGAAGACCAGGAGTGATCTGGTTTGGAGGTGTTCAGAGTACAATTTCAGAGAAATCTGAAACGGAGATTGGGAAGATCGAAGAGGATGGCAACTGGAAACCGGAAGGCGAAGAACCCTATAAAATCGGATTAATGATGCGTAAAAAACTTTATCACTACTCGATGTTCTAAATTACTTTCAGTCATTTCTTAAAAGAACAAAAATCATAATAACTGTAAGTTTCAATGAACTCGTTTAAAATTTCGTCAAAGTACTTAGAAGAGTAACAGTAATTTGACAACCAAGAACTTTTTGTATAACATCATTTTTATGCCTTGGTGGATAACTTAATTTCTAAGTAAACTAACTTCTGCAAGTATCAGTTTATTCACTGAAATCCTGTATTTTATTAAAGTACGGTTTACTTCATAAATCAGCTGCATATATGTTGCTGAAATATATCTGTCCAAATAAATAACTGGCTTATATAGATTTAAAAATATTACGTCGTCTGCTGTTGTTTCACATTTCATAGTTTTATTTAGTCCTAACATTAATTTTAATTTATCTAATTTTCATAACGCGTACTATTTTATTTAAAAAATAAACTTTACGGGTTAATTCAACCTTTTACTCATATTTATTACCTTATGGCATTAGTTACTATGGTGAATATCCAAGAAAGAATTATTTATATTTATCTTTATTTTATATACCCATTAGTCGTGCCGGCGGCTCCGCTAGCGTGGACTTGATTCACTATTATCGTCACTGCTTATTCCTTATGTTACCTAACATAATCAAATATATCCTATAACCTGGCCAGAGAACATATGTTAAAAAAAAGCACGTAAATCGGATAAGTGGTTCTCGAGTGATCAACGCACTAACGGACGGACAGATAGACAGACAGAGAGACGTTGCATTTTACATATATTATAGATAGAAGATTATAGATAACCTGGCCAGAGAACAAATGTATGAATTTAAAAAAAAAAAAACACGTAAATCGGATAAGTGGTTCTCCAATGGTAAGCGCACTAACCGACAGACAGAGAGACGTTGCATTTTATATATATTATAGAAGATTATAGATTACCTGGCCAGAGAACAAATGTATGAATCAAAAAAAAAAACACGTAAATCGGATAAGTGCTTCTCGAGTAATAAGCACACTAACGGACAGGACAGACAGGGAGACGTTGCATTTTATGTATATATAATATTCTTCATGATGATATTGTTCCATATTTAACGGTTTAGGCAGTGCATTGCAAGAGAACAAGCTAGCGGCAAACTTTCTTTCGACTTGATTCAGTATTATCGTCACTGCTTATTCCTTATGTTATCTAACGTAATAAAATATATCCTATAACCTGGCCAGAGAACATACGTATGTTTTTTTTTTTAAAAAAAAAGCACGTAAATCGTATAAGTGGTTCTCCAGTGTTAAGCGCACTAACGGACAGACCGATAGACAGACAGGGAGACATAGGGAGATAACCGGGTCAGAGAACAAATGCATGTATTTAAAAAAAAAATATGTAAATCAGATCAGTGGTTCTCGAGTGGTAAGCGCACTAACGAACAGACAGGCAGACAGAAAGACGTTGCATTTTATATATATTATATTTCATTGCTACATGCTATTGTTCCATATTTAATGGTTTAGGCAGTGTATTGTGAGAACGCGCTAGCGGCAAACTTTTTCCGGCTATTATCGTCACTGCTTATTCGTTATGTTACTTAACGTAATAAAATATATGTGCAGTGTATAGCCAGAGATAATGAATGTTTAAAAAAGAAAGCACGTAATTCGGATAAGTAGTTCTCCAGTGATAAGTACACTAACGGGACAGACAGACAGAGAGACGTTGCATTTTATATATATTATAGAAAAGAAACGACGTATATTTTACCTTTAAAACACATGTTTAAGAATAGAAAGAAATCTCCAGTCAATAAGCAAAATAAGATACAATATGATAGTGTAACGGGGTAAAGTTTTATAGTTTAATTCTAGGCAAAACAGATTTGCACATTAAGACTGGAAAATGTAATTTTGCGAGACGTATAAGTACAGAATAAAACTTTCACCTTCCTTAACTGACGGCTTAAACTACTTATACCTCTATAAAGCTCATTCGATGTCGGCATTATTTTGAGGATTGTGGAAAACTAGTATTTTTTGAAATTAATCATTTGAACAAAATAGCTGTCTGAAAGTCTCTATATTTTTTTTTACCCGTAAGATTATGGGAAAGGACATAATTAAGTAAAGAGCTAATTACACAGAATCACAAAAAAAAAATTGTAGTTGAAAGGTGAGATACCATACGAAATGTTTTTTGGTGTGTTAAAAACGAATCTGTAGCCAGAATTGACTCATCACCTAAGGATTTCAACATAACTTCAAAAAAATATTCGTATTTTTGGGTGCTGAAATTAAATTCAAGGTCAAAACTCACCCATCACGTCAGTATTTTGGTATAATCTCAAAAAACACCTCAAAAATGGTCAGAATTGCGTCTGTAAGTAAATTAAAAATTAAATCAGACAAGCCACCATATCTATGCTTATTTTTGGGTGTTTAAACCGAATACGCCAAAAGAATTGACCTATTAAGTTAAGATCTTGAAATAACCTCAAAAAGTCTCGTCCTTTCATTCACAGATTGCCCTCGCTTCTCGCCCACTGGATGCTTTATTAAAGTGATTCTCCGATGGTGAGCGGCGAGGAGACCCACTTGAATAAAGCACCCTGATGATGAGAGGCGAGGGGACTCACTTAAATAAAGCACCCCAAGGGTAAGAGGAGAGAGAAATTACTATAATAAGGCACATCGTGGATAAGAGGCCATGGGACGCACTTGAAGAAAGCGACGGAACCATAATTCAGCATGAAAAGATTGGACTAATTGAGGATATCTCAAGACTTCGACCTATTAAGGTTAAATCTGTTGACATATTTGCTTTCAGCGATCCAAAATACGTATAGATATGGTGGTCTGCTCGTTTTTTATGCATTAGGTTACGTTATGGTTATGGTTTGACTTTTTTAATGTAAGTTTCTTTTATTAAGGTTATGTTAGGTTTAGAGTTCTGGATATAAAGCTCTCCTATTGAGGTGAGAGACAAGGGGACTCACTGTATCTAGCATCGCGAGAGTGATGTGTGAGGGGAATTACTTTAAAGCATCTAGTGGCAGGAAGCGATGAAAAGGCTAGACTTTTTGAGATTATTTTAAGATCTTGATTTAATAGGCCAATTCTTTTGGCACAGTCGGTTTAAGCACCCCAAAATACGTATAGGTATGGTGGTTTGTTCATTTAATATTTTAATTTACTTACAGACGTATTTCTGGCCATTTTTGAGGTGCTTTTTGAGATTATGTCAAAATGCTGACGTGATAGGTGACTTCTAACCTTATATTCTATTTTAGCACCCCAAAATACTATAGTTTCTTCATTTACATTTTTAATTTATTTGTAGAAGTATTTTTGGTCATTTTCAAGGTGTTTTTTGAAGTTATGTCAAAATCCTTGAGTGATGAGTCAATTCTGACCTCGGATTCGTTTTCAGCACACCAAAAGACATATGGTGTTGTATCTCACCTTTCCACTACAAAACTTTTTTTGTAGTCCTGTGTTATATTTAATCTAAACTCTATCTAAATCAATCCTTCCTTATCATTTCAGTAGAGATCTGGCGTATTCAGGAATATCTACCTAGTATTCTGTACTGTACTATATACTATATATATCATATACTTCCTTTTTTTTTAATATCTCATTTCTATTGAGATTGGAAATAATAACTCAAGTAATCCTGAACAGCACATATAACTTAATATATTCAAAGCTTTCTTCTATAACACTCTCCTCCTGCTTATATTTTTGACTAGAAGCAATTATACCTAAACTTTACTCGCTGTTTACTTTCCTTGCTAAAGAAAACTATTATATTCAAGAAAAAATCTCTCTATATAACTCACGAACTAAATGAAATATCAATTTCAAACCTGGTGTATATAAATATACATATATATATATATATATATATATATATATATATATATATATATATATATATATATATATATATATATATATATATATATATATATATATTAGAGTGACCGGATCTCATAGAAGGGGAAAAAAAATGTCGGAATCTTGTTCGTCTGGACCCCACAAAACGATTCCCCTTTCCAGATATTGAGATAGCCGAAATTTGAGCTCGATTAAACGACGTTAACCCATGCCGCTCGTCGCTCAAAGTTTGAAAAAATCCAAATTTTTGGCCAAAAAGCTGACATATGGAGCCATAACTCCAGACCGGTAAATAATAGAAACACGCTTAATGTCTCAAAAGAAAGCTAATGTTGTTCTTCAAAATTTATATTCTATACATAATTGTTGTTATTTTAAGTCAAACCGAGTTACAACAGCCTTTAGCCCCAAAAACGTGACCTGGTACCACTAGGAGTATACTTCGTATATTTTGTTATTAAGTGATAAATTTTGCCTTTTTTTGGTATATTTTTGACTTAAGTAGAAATATAATAAAAAAAAACAAGTAATACTGATAAGTCTAATGACATTTTTTATTTTAAAATATAAACATTAGGTATATAATACATACAAAACAGACACAGAAAAGATACAGACGTAGTACCTACATGAGTTGATAATTTTACATAGTTATCTAGTCTATTCTAGAGCTTTTGTTAAAGTAGTTTTTGAAACGTCAGGATATAATGCTCGGCATTTACTTACAACTTGCAGGACATATTGCTTTTGGTCTTCATCTTTTGTCAGAAGGTCGTTAAAGTCGGTTATTAATTTAACACCACGCTCAGCCATATCATTAACTACTTTTAATGTTTTGACAATTTTCAATCCTTCTTGGAAGTCATTATTTTGAGGCCAGGTGTTTGGATGTTGTCTTAGGAAATCTGTTTTTATATTAAATTGGTCAAAGAATGTAAACGTTTCTTTGGTAAGTAAATTTACCAATGCTCCATCAACTACCTCTTTTAAGTTTTCTTTCCTAACTTTTGGATTTACAACCCTAGCGTGCTGTGATGGTTCATCTGTGCTAGTGAGCAATTTATTAGCCATTAACAACTTTTCATCGTCTGTAATGGTGGGATCAAAAAACGATAATCCCACCAACTTTGCATTCAAATACCACAAATGGTTCGAAAATTTGGTCAGGGCTATTTCTGCAATGTCGTTGTCACATTCTTTATAGTCTAACAGACTAAGCAAAATACCTAAATCTTGCTTTGGTGCAAGATGAGCTTTTGGAGCATTGAACCAAGCTTTACAATAAATTTTAACTAGGAAAACAGAAATGGCACGCACAGAACTTTCTTCTTCTTTAGACATCTTAAATTGACGACGAAAAATGAACATTTTTAAGCAGTAAATAGCCTTTGCCATCCACCTAGCGTGATGAATGGCTCCTGGAGTTCTAAAACCCACAACATTGCCGTCTAGTGATCCAACAAATACGAGAACCAACTGCAATAGCTCCTTGTAGTCATCTCTGGGGTGGCTCTCAGTTAATTTGGTCTCGAATTCAGCAGTAACATTTGCAATTACTTCTGGAGTTAGCTGCTTTTGTATTAGATTGTCACTGATACCTGTGTCGTATTTTCCTTTGTCTATCTTGGGCCACGCAGTGAGGAATCTCTTGAAAATGTCTAGATGAGGTCCAGTGGTTGATCCCATTTTTGTGTCGAATACGCCTCTTAACAGAATTTCCAAGATATGGTGACGGCAAGCTAGGTATAACAATTCTCTTCCTAACATTTGCTCCAATATGACGCATGCTCCTTTGAGTCTTCCCGTGTTGGATGCTGTAGTGTCGAAGCACATCGCCTTGACGGTGTTGAGAAGACCCCATTCCTGTAGGCATTCATATACGGCTACGGCTTGCTCCTCTCCAGAGCTGTTTGCTGTTACAGGAACTCCCAGCAGCTGTTCCTTTTCGCCATATGAAATAGCTATAGCTATTCGCTCACATTGTTCATTTTTTAAAACACCCGGTAAAAGTTTACCGTCCCAATGGACAACCACAGGCTCTTTTTCAGGAATGTTTACTTTATCAAAATTTTTTTTATTATATTGTTCTCTGAACATTTGCCTTCTATCATGTAATAAAGTTTTCGAGACTTTGTACTCAAGAGGGTCAAGGTTTAGTGCTTCTAGAGTAGCTATTAAAATTCTCGTGGTATTTCTGTCGGATACCTTACATCGATCTAATAAAATGGACAATTTCATGTTTAAAATCTCTTTAACGCCCCTTGCAAATGAAACTTTCATCCTCTTGCTCTCAGATGGTCCTGGATCTTCTGCAGCTTCTTCAGGGATGTCCATTTCCTCCAAGCTCTCAAGTTCCTGGTAGATGCTGTCCTCTTCAGTGTCTTCTTCTCCTTCTTCGAACTTGTCTTCATCATCCGTCTCTAAGAAGCAACAAAAGAAAGAGAAAAAAAAAAAGACTATAAAAACTTGTCGTTTTAGCAGAATAGTAATAATACATAGGTACTAAATTACCTACTTCTAATTATCAAAAGGTATTATTTAAAAAATATAAACTCAATCATAAAGATGCCAAATCATGCTCTCATGTACAATTTTCTTTCAATTATAATGAAACTATTTACTTATTTGTTTATCTATTTTTTAGAATACTAATAATAAAAAAAAAAACTCACCAATATCAAAAGTTGCTTCTTGGATTTTTCGGTTCATTTTTGCAAGTTCCTTTTGCACCTTGATTTCTTCAGCTCGAGACAACTTGAGATCCACTTCAGTCATGGAACCTGGGCGGCCCTTCTGCCTCTGTTTCACGAGAAACGCCTTATCTTCTTCCGATTTCATCAGAGCCAAGGCATCTTGTTGAGCAATATCAAAGAGATCATCCAACTTTTCAACAAACTGTTTAAATTTGTTCTTGGCCGTTTTCGATGTTTTCTTCCGGTCTTTTTGAAGAGTTCTCCACTCGGCATGAAGTTTTTTTTCAGCTTAGTAATTGCATCTTGCTCATGTTTAGTCGGGATTCGAGCTTTCTCCCAAAAAATGAACACTTCTCGTACTGTAAGTTTTGCTGATTCTCTTACAGTTAATTTCAAAGTAAGTCAATTATAAAATAAAGCACACAAAACTTGACGATTTGAGGGTAGTTTACAACCGGTAATCTGGTGAATGGGATAGCCCACAAGAAATATTTTATCCTTGGTCCGGCTTTGTACACCTGATGTGGATGCCATTTCAGAGGCCAATAGGTAAATAACAGTTAACTTGGAAAATGAAACAAAATATATTACAAACTTTAATTTCAATAAAATGTTTTCAAATGTCTTTTAAAATAATACTATAATAGTTATAAAAAGAATAACACACACACTTGGAAAATTAAAAAAAAAAAAACGTTAAAATATCTTCACTAGATAATTGTTCGATCTAACCAGCTCAAAGGCACTTTAGAAACTAAACTGAATAAATAAAAAGTGGGTTGTACGCTGAAGTAAAATCACCATCCCTAAAATTGAAATTAGATTCACCCTCCTTTTTACCTGTCAAACGGGTCTTTCTTTGGTAAACTAGTCAGGTAATCCCCATATATTAAAAGATTAAATTTGAACAAAAGGCTCTTTATGTTTGAAAATTGAGTTCCAAAATACTTTTTAACAAGAAAATGTTAATTCCGAGATACATTATGTAAAAACCCGTAAAATTCTTAGAATACTCCCAAACTGATTCCTACTGGTACCAGGTCACGTTTTTGGGGCTAAAGGCTGTTGTAACTCGGTTTGACTTAAAATAACAACAATTATGTATAGAATATAAATTTTGAAGAACATTAGCTTTCTTTTGAGATATTAAGCGTGTTTCTATTATTTACCGTTCTGGAGTTATGGCTCCATATGTCAACTTTTTGGCCAAAAATTTGGATTTTTTCAAACTTTGAGCGACGAGCGGCACGGGTTAACGTCGTTTAATCGAGCTCAAATTTCGGCTATCTCAATATCTGGAAAGGTGAATCGTTTTGTAGGGTCCAGACGAACAAAATTCCGACATCGATTTTTTGCGGTCACCCTAATATATATATATATATATATATATATATATATATATATATATATATATATATATATATATATATATATATATATATATATATATATATGTATATATATACAGGGTGCCCTATATGTATGGAATAACGATTCCACAGCATTTATTAATCAGTGTATAAAAAAAAATGTTTAAATAAAAGTTATAGGGTGTTATATGACGCACATGCTGACCTTGAAAATAAAATGTTTTGAATTGTCAGTTTGAAGAAATTACGCCATCTTAATTTTTTTTAAAAGGAAAGCCCTATATATTATTTTATTTTTGAGTCCTACTAAAAATTTTAGATATTATTTGTCAAACATACAATATGTCTAACTTGAACTGTTTTGAAATTATTGATATTCGAAATTAAGGAGATCAAATTAAAAAAAAAATTTAAGCTGGCTTGTGTCAGACATTTACTTTCAGGTAACGACTTAAAGTGTCAAAAAATGATTAATTGGCGAAAACATTTATGCCTGCATTTTGTGAAAGAGCGTAATATCATAATGGTACATTTAACAGAAACTGAAGGAATCACTTTGTTAATGATGGTTGGCTACGGAGACCGTAGGAGAACATAACAGGAGGTGTGTGCGCAAAATATCCGAATCGAAAACCCATTACCCAATCCGTAGTTAGCAAAACATTAAAACGATTTAGACAATTAGGTCATGTTAAGGATCGTTCTAAATCTGGACCTCCAAAAGTTAAAACAAGCGATAATAAAAGGTTAGATGTTTTATTAGAAATTACGGAAAAAACTCATACAGCTACAGACCGGCACTTCAGTAAAAAATTCCTTTCCATGTCCATGTTCATGCATCCAAAGAACTTTGGATGCATGAACAACTTAATGTCAGATAGACCAAACGACAATAGCAAGATCCAACGCTTCCAGAGTAAGTTTGTGCTCTGATCAAGGTCCCAACCTAGCACCGAAATATTGGCTAAATGAACATTGTGTGAACATCTGTTGCCCCTTTTGCCGAGTTCCCCGACTATTTTCATATTTTAGGATTTTGTTAGATACGGCAACTTTTGCTTTCTCTCTTTATTTGTTATAGAAATGGGGTTTCTTCAAGATTTATACAATAGATATGGAGCGGAAACAACAAACCTTTTCCGAAATTGAGCTAAGTATAATCAAAAATTAGCAAAAATGACCAGTAGAAGGAATTTTTTATTGAAGGGCCGGTCGACGGGACTAATCCCCAGACACATTGTACAGAACCTTGGATGCATTAACAACTTAATGTCAGATAGACCAAATGACAATAGCAAGATCCAATGCTTCCAGAATAAGTTTGTGTCCTAATGAAGGTTCCAACCTAAGACCGAAATATTGGCTAAATGAACATTGTGTGAACATCTGTTGCCCCTTTTGCCGACTTCCCCAACTATTTTCATATTTTAGGATTTTGCTAGATACGGCAACTTTTGCTTTTTCTCTCTCTTTATATATTATATATATATATATATATATATATATATATATATATATATATATATATATATATATATATATATATCATAAAGAGGAGAAGAAGCTTGAGGTTTCTGTGTGATGAGCAGCTTGAAAATGTGGGGGTCGGTAATTTTTCCTGGTTTTTTGTTGAAATATTAAACAAATATTTTCCATAAATATTTATAGCATTATATAAAAAGTGTAAAAGGGATTATATGTCCCTTTCAAGGGTTTTAGAGTCGAGGAATTAAACTTTACAAATCATCTCTTTAATAACGCTTGTTCTGATGATTTTTAAATCAAAAACTTGTTGATCAATATTAAATTGATTTGCATAAAGTATATAATTGGGTAAAAAGTCAAACAAGGTGACAGTCAATTTACTTTTGGCATGTAAACAACCGACATTTAATTAAACTTTTTGATCAAGTTTATTATATTAAACTACTAAATTTATAAATGAAGAATTTTTAACCCTCCTTCGGGCCGTGTTTTATTCTTGCCTAACTTAATTATTGGGCACTTGTTTTAGAAAGTTTCTTAAATGGCTTTGAAAATAATGGGTGGTAGTTTTTTAAAAATTTGATTTTCGTTAAGTAACTCCAGATTTAAAAAACCTTTAAAAATGAAGATTTTTTAAATGGAAGACATTTTGTAAGTGCATAAATTTAATGTTTAATATAAATTGCTGGTGTATATTACCTAACGCCACCTAGTATCATTATTTTTTTATTCACTCTGAACACTTAAACATAGGCTACTTATACTAATATTCGCCAGACAGCAGGAAGTTGTTCAGATTAACAAATTGAATCCGGGATGGCAGTAACCAAGTAGAATTTATCGCTACAAAAGTCCAGAGGGCAATTTTATTTTAAACACACTCCATTCCTCTAGCATCGTCATTCGATTTGCTAGGCGTTACCTTTGGAGCAATCATGTTTTAGCACAAACATGTTACACACATAGCAAAGCGAGGTTCTCGAAAGTTAGGAATATTGGTTCGAAATTCGACCAACTATAGAATTTTGCTCTCATGTTTTGGCTCTGCTCCTAACCATACACTGCATTTGTTGGATTCTATTCAGAAGAGAGCTGTTCACCAGAACTTGCCAGTAACCTTGATTCCTTGAAACAGTCAGTCATCGCTCCTGATGTTTTTGAAATAGTTAGCAAAATGAACGCCGTGTACAAAATTAAAGTATGAGGTGTAATGATGATAACTTTTGTGTAATTTCCTTAAATTATTTTCTGGTTTAACTAAAGTAACAACTTTCTGTTATTAAGTAGCCGTTAAATATACTCTTATTCCATATTTGAATTATTTTCGGTTTCAAAAATTTCTATTTACCAGAAGGGTTAGTTACGCTAAAAGAGATTTGAAGGTTGGGAGGGTCAACAAATACGGGACACTATTTTAACAAAGGGTCACAATTTGTATATCAGTCTTTATTTCTAATTTGATAATGAGTATATATATATATATATATATATATATATATATATATATATATATATATATATATATATATATATATATATATATACGAGGCTGGTTTGAAAAGTTCCTTGCAAAGTCCGAGAGATGGCACCACCGGTACGTATCGAAGTCATGTTCAGTTAATAGCATCTCTTGAATGAAGGCACACCAGTTTCAGCCATATTGGTCTATTTCTTTGTGTTTGGCATTCGTGTGAATCAAGGAAGTCGAGTGATTTTCAAGAAATGGACGAAAAAGAATTTTGTGTGGTGATTAAACATTACTTTATGAAAGGCAAAACGCCTCAGGAGACTAAAGAGAAGCTTGATAAACATTATGGTGACTCTGCACCTTCGATTAGAACAGTTTATAAGTGGTTTCAAAATTTTCGGACTGTCCATATGGGCACAAGTGACGCTGAACGTTCTGGACGGCCTGTGGAGGTTACGACTCCAGAAATCATTGATCAAATCCATGATATGGTGATGGATGACAGAAGAGTTAAGGTGCGTGAGATTGCTATTGGTGTGGGCATCTCGACTGAACGGGTACATAATATTTTGCATAAACATTTGGACATGGGAAAGCAATCCGCAAGATGGGTGCCGCGATTGCTCACGCTTGACCAAAAACGGAATCGTGTGAAGTGTTGCAAGGATGGTTTGCAGCTGTTCCAGAAGAATCCGGAGGACTTTAAGCTAAGCGTCGTTTCGTCACTGTGGATGAAACATGGATACATTACTATACTCCTGAGACCAAACAACAATCTAAACAAAGGTTACCAAGGGGAATCTGCACCAAAAAAGGCGAAGACCGTTCCTTCGGCCGGAAAGGTTATGGCGACTGTCTTTTGGGATTCGCAAGGGATAATCCTCATCGACTATCTGGAAAAGGGTAAAACTATTACAGTGAATATTATTCATCGTTATTGGACCGTTTGAAAACCGAGCTGCAAGAAAAACGCCCGCGATTGGCCCACAAGAAAGTCCTTTTCCATCGCGACAACGCACCAGCACACACCTCAGCAGTTGTGGTCGCAAAATTAATGGAAATGGGATTCCAACTCGTTTCATATCCCCCCTATTCTCCAGACTTGGCTCCCTCGGACTACTATTTGTTCCCCAATTTGAAGAAATGGCTGGCGGGACAAAGATTTTATTCAAACGAGGAGGTGATTGCAGACACTAATGGATATTTTGCAGACTTGGACAAATCCTATTATTCGGAAGGGATCAACAAAACTAGAACATCGTTGGACGAAGTGTATAAGCCTAAAAGGAGACTATGTCGAAAAATAAAAAAGGTTTACCCCAAACACATAAGTAGTTTTTATTTTTGCACGGACTTTTCAAACCAGCCTCGTATATATATATATATATATATATATATATATATATATATATATATAATATATATATATATATATATATGTATATATATATATATATATATATATATATATATATATATATATATATATATATATATATACAGGATGCCCCATATGTATGGAATAATGATTACACAACATTTAATAATCAGTGTATCCAAAAAATGTTTAAATAAAAGTTCTAGGGAGTTATACGGTTCACATGCTGTAGTTGACAATAAAATGTTTGAAGAAATTACGTCATCTTGATTTTTTTTAAATGGAAAGCCCTATATATTATTTTATTTTTGAGTCCTACTAAAAATTCTAGATATTATTTGTCTAATATACCATATGTCTAAATTGAACTGTTTTGCAATTATTGTCATTTAAAATTTAATATGAAAAAAAAGACAAATAAAAACTATTAATAAATACTCTAGGTTTATTCTTAAGGTAACAGTTGCTCGAAATTTCTACCGTTAATAGCGAGGCAATTACCCAATCTGTTATAAACAGCCTGAACAGAGTTTTACAGAAAATCCGAGGTGATCTGTGCTACTTCACATTGAATTCTTTGTTGTAAATCTTCTACAGTTTCAGGTCGACTTCGGCAAGTTTTGGTTTTCAAATGACCCCATAAAAAAATCGAGTGGCGTAAGGTCGGGACTGCTTGCAGGCTATCCTACACCACCTCTTCTGCCTATCCATCGATTAGGAAAAATCGCATCCAAATATCTACCAACATTGATTTCATAGTGAGGAGGTGCTCCGTCTTGTTGATACCACAGATTCCTGTTAGAAGTATCCAAATTATTTTCATCCGTAAAAATACCTGTTCAAGTTGGAATAACTTACTCTAGGAGTAACTGTAAATACCGCTGTCCTGTAAGATTTCCATCGATAAAAAAGGGACCAATAATATGACGTCCACAAATCCCTGCCCACACGTTTATCTTTTGTGGTCTTTGAGAATGACTGTTGATTATCCAATGGGGATTCTCAGTAGACCAGTACCGGCAGTTATGCCTGTTAACTCTTCCGTTAGGACAAAATGTGGCCTCGTCAGAAAAAAAATATTTTGAATTAGGTTAGGATCATTATTGATTCGTTCCATCATGATCTCGCAAAATTCAACGCGTCTTTCGTAGTCATCTTTAGATAATTCTTGCAACAGAATAGGTTTGTATGGATGTAATTTTTATTAATTCAGTATACGACTTAAGGTACATTTACTTATGTTGTGATCTAGGCAAAGATGACGAGTGGCGGTATAGGGATTTTCTGTAATTTCCAATAAAACATCTAACTTTTTATCATCACTTGTTTTAACTTTTGGCGGTCCAGATTTGAAATGATCCTTAACATGACCTGATTATCTAAATCGTTTAAATGCTTTGCTAACTACGTATTGGGTAATAGGTTCTCGATTGGGATATTCTGCGTTAAAAAGATCATACGCCGCCTGTTGTGTTCTCCTATAACCTCCGTAACCAATCATCATTAACAAAGTGATTCATTCAGTTTCTGTTAAATATACCATTATGATATAACGCTCAAATTGCAGTTTCACAAAATACAGCATTAAACGTCTTCGTCAATAAAACATTTTTTGACTCGTTAAGTCGTTACCTAACAGTATACTCGTATGTTTGACACAAGCCAGTTTAACAAAAAAAAAAATTTGATCTTTTTAATTTCAAATATCAATAATTCCAAAACAGTTCAATTTAGACACATATTATGTTAGACAAATAATATCTAGAACTTTTAGTGGGACTCACATATAAAATAATATACAGGGCTTTCCATTTAAAAAAATTTAGGATGGCGAAATATCTTTGAATTAACAGTTCAAAACATTTTATTGTCAACGTCAATATATGCGGCGTATAACTCCCTATAACGTTTATTTAAATATTTTTTTGATATACTGATTAATAAATGCTGTGGAATCATTATTCCATACATATGGGGCACCCTGTTATATACATATATATATATATATATATATATATATATATATATATATATATATATATATATATATATATATATATATATATATATATATTTATATATATTTATATTATATATATATATATATATATATATATATATATATATATATATATATATAAATAAATAAATAAATATCTTCTTTATTAAGATGTTAATTACATGTGATGTGAGTACATATCACACACATCATGTAGTAAAAGAGGCGACATTTAACCATCGGTTACTCTTACATCTAACCTCTTCAACACACTACGCGCTTAACCTGAACTAACCTGTACCAAAATGAAGCAACAATTACATACTAACATAGTATAATCAATAATCGAGAAGATACATCAAAATACAAATAAACTACGTCTGAGAATTCTGCTTATTAACAGCTCTTCCCTATATAATCGACGAAGTCGGCCAATAGTGCACGTTTTCAGTTCTGGGTTCATGGTATTGTATATATTTACTGAATTATATGTAAAACTGCTCTGTAAAACAAGGCAGTGCGATGCTGAGGCATAGTCAAGGGATCAGGCCGTCTAATATACCTATCATGCACCAAATTTCGGGATACTAGCTTCTCCCTTAAATAAATCGGTACAGAAGTTCCTAAAAGCCTCATTAAGAATATTATGAAGTGCAGTTGCACAGTATTAGCAAAATTTAACTATTTTAACTCATTTATTTTTAAAGATATATGATCATATTTTCTCAAATGGAATATAAACTTACAGCAAACTTTCTGTACATACTTCAATCGTCTCCTTGAAAGCGCATCCAAGCAAGGATAGTACACAATACTACAATAATGAAATGAAGACAAGACCAAAGATTCACACAATTTTTTCCTCATCTTAAATTTCAGAATAAAACGATTTGCACATAAAACCCTTATTTTCGCATAACTTTTTTGTAGGAGCACCCTAACATGTTCCCTGAATCTGAGATGTGTATCAATGCAAAGACCCAAATTCTTAGCACAATCAGAAAACAGCAAATCCTGATCAGCCAGCCTCAGTCTCAAAGCCATGCTCAGGTTTTCTGCTTTAGACTCATATATATATATATATATATATATATATATATATATATATATATATATATATATAAATATTATATATATAATATATCTATATATATATATATTATATATATATATATATATATATATATATATATATATATATATATATATATATATATATATATATATATATATATATATATATATAGAAAAAGACGCTAATTTTGTTTTTAACAATCTTATTGAATGAACTGAACGTGTCTTACGCGCATGCTTTAATGACGCTGTTTTTTGTTCAAATACTAAAATCAAAAGCAAAATATAGAAGTACCTAATTAAACAGGTTTGCTTTTTAAATATGTTTAAATGTATTTACCTCTTACTTAAGATACTTTCAGCCTTATTTCCTTTCTCCAACTTAATGGTTCCTTTAAAAGAAAATATTAAGATATTAACCCTATGCATGTTATTTTATACCAAGCTAATTTTTAATTGAGCTCAAAATTTAAAGTAGTGTATAACTTTTTAAAAGTACATCCATTTTAATCAAATACAAATGTTGTCTAATAATCGGTAAAGAGTACCATATAACATAGAGTTGGGTTGCAAGTATTAACAAGCGAATGAATTCGACTTAAATATCTTCAGACTCACAAATTTCCTTTTTTGTTTATTACCTTGTTCATCTCTGTCTCACGCTCGTAATACACTGTTGAATGGCCAATGAAATTATCAACAAATTGGTGTGCTGTTTCTTCTCCTATATGTTATTTGAGCTAAACACAAAGTTTTTAAAACTGACCGAACTTCAACGTGAGTAAACAGTTCGATTAATAAACCGTCTATATATATATATATATATATATATATATATATATATATATATATATATATATATATATATATATATATACATAATTTTATTTTAAAAATAATAAGAATGAAAAAAATGTTTTTAAAATAAATTGCTTAAAACTTCCCTGGGAAATCCTTACTGAAACAGCATTTTAAGTTATACACTTCCGATTTAGACTGACATTTCATTTTTAAAGGAAATGTCTTGAAATTTTTTATAATGCATAAAAATTCAATTAGGAGATGAGAGATTTACTTCCGAAGTATTTTTGTCCTTTTTTTTAAATTAAGTAACAAATTTGCAGATTTGTTTACTTTGAAGGGAAGTAAACTACTGATCGTGTATCTTTTCAAAATGTTTTGTGATATATATATATATATATATATATATATATATATATATATATATATATATATATATATATATATATCAACTAATAAAAACTAATAAGAGTGGAATTGAATACAAACTAGGCCAATTTTGAACACTTTGTAATAAAATAGCAAATTTATGACTGTTCTCGCTAGTTGAACATGTTATCTCTATTATTGAAAAGGAAACCAACACTTTCTGTCTCTAAACTAAAACAGCGACTGGTGAAAAATTGTTTCTATTATTTGCAGGAATTCTCGGATTACGTGTGACACTGTCATCAGTAAATTTCTTTCTTTTTTTCTTGTTATTATAGTATATACTTATTTAGGGGTTGTAATGGCCAGCTTAATTTTTTTTTTAATATTTTTTATTATATATTTTAATGTATATTATATATAAATCTATATATATATATATATATATATATATATATATATATATACATATATATATATATATATATATATACAATATATATATATATATATATATATATATATATATATATATATATATATATATATATATATACATATATGTATATATATATATATATATATATATATATATATATATATATATATATATATATATATATATATATATATATATTATATTATATGTGCCTTGTGACACTGTCTATTAAACCTTATATATATGTAATTATATTGGTTCTATCTTATAGTTCGTGCTTTCTATTTTTAGTGTTCCGTATGGAGGCGTTATAAGATCACTTTGGTGTATGTCGGTCTGTCTGTCTGTCACACTCGATTTTCTCTGAAACTATTTGACATAGAAAGTTGAAATTTGGCTCTAATATAGGAATTGATGGTATCATCAGAGCCGTGTAGTTTAGAAACTAAAATTTTGACTTAGGGGGTTAGTTTTGTGGGGTGAAATCGGAAGTGAAAAAAAAATTTACAGGTCATCGAGTGGGGTGTCAAATGAAAGCTTGTATAAAGACGAGTTCAAAAATTTATATAATGTAATACTTTGTTCACAATTCTTTATGTATTATTTTTTAAAAAATGCGCTGTCCCCCACCTTTTCTCGAAAAGTACCGATCAAAAAATTTTGAAGAAATTCTAGAATAATCCCTACAGAATGTAGATTGAAGGAGAATTATCACGAGTATATTAACTTTAATAATTTGTATGGTGTATAAAAAAAAACAAAAATTCCAAGGTCATCAGTTTTCACTAAAGATCGAAAAAAACTTTTTTGAAAACTCATTTGGGATGTTTTTTGTGAAGTCCCTGATCATTTTATACTTCCGTAACAAACATTTTTATTTTAAAAGCAATCAACGTACGGAACACTAATTGCGCAAGTCCAAGTTGCACTTGACCGGTTATTTTTTTGGAACAGTAAATTTATACCATTAATTATACATTCCTTATGATACCAGCAGGCAAATCGTATATATTATAAACTAAAACTGGCATTATTAGGTTAGTTATTTTTTTTAAATACAATCTTTAAGATACTTATTTTACAAATTCTTTGCCGAAGACATCCTTTCTGATGAAGGCTGAACTAACGGATATAATTTGAAAACAAAAAAAAAAAAGAAATGTGACTATTTTATATTACCCTTCGTAAAGTCATTTTTGTCTCTATTCTAGATTTTGACAGGTTTAAATTATTAAATAAGTAAATAATATATATGTTGTTTAACACTGTTTGCCAATAGGTTTTAAAAAATTACCAAGTTCCTAATTTATTATTTAATTTTTAAATAGAAATTTTCAATATTAAATTCATTTCCAGAATATATCTCAAGATCTCTTCATTGCGTAACGTAATCTTTTATCTTGATTTAAGAGCAGTCTTACAAAGAGCCCTCTTGATATTAGGTAGAAGTTTGTAAAAAAAATTTAGGGCATTAAAACTAAAAGACACCTGAAACTGAGCTTTCCTAGAACGATAAACAGATCCCTAAGATGTCTGTTTCGCGAGTTTTTTTTTATAAACATAGCAAACCTGCTGCAACGAAATCCCTAAAGCCTAACAGGAGCGATTTGCGTGCAGAAAAGGCGACTTACATTGGTCCTGAATCCTTGTAAATTTTATTCTGTGGGAAACAGTCATTGGCGACCAGAGTGCATATCGATTTTTCAAAAATGTTAGGGGGCTGCTTTTAGCTCTGTAATTTACTGACGGGACAAAAATAAAATCGTTCTTCCAAGAAAAACTAGCCAGACGGTGAAAACTGTTAGATAGGTGTTCAAACGCACGATGACTATAATTAAAATTGTTGCCACAATTTTACAGCTTTTGGAGACTTATTTGCCTTTTTACAGTGTTGCTGGCAAATAAACAGTAACAGCATAAGAAAGTCAACATAGAACCAAAGCCAGCCGATTTGCACATCATGTCCTTGTGAAGATATAGTAGTTTGCTACTAAGTATATATCACCACTACACCAAACACTTTATTTTTGCACTCGACGCGCGTTTCGCTAACCATGTTAGCTTCATCAGGAGCGATGATTGAATCATCGCTCCTGATGAAGTTAACATGGTTAGCGAAACGCGCGTCGAGTGCAAAAATAAAGTATTTGGTGTAGTGGTGATTTATACTGAGTAGTATCATTGTGCCAAAGATTCCACATTCCCAACTTAATGTAGTAGTGCACACCAACAGATGTAGAAGCACACTCAAATTGTTTGGTCTTGTGTTTTTCAATAATTTTATATTTATTACGGATAGAAAATGAAGGAGTTTATTATGTTATTTTTGTGTATGTTAATAATGTATACATATGCGCAAAATACTATGTCTGCTATGCTTGTTACCTTAAATATTTCTCGATATTTTAGATTAAAAATCAATCTAAGGATTCCTTATTGGTTAGCAAATACTCATCTATTTCTTTTAAAGCTATAGGTACAAAAACTATAGCTTGCATTATCCCTTTATTCGTTCCAGAGTTATCATCAAGAAGACAAACAGACACACACACAGATCTACATAAATAAGCAACTATGTGTGTGATTTTCTCACAAAAAAAAAAAGCTTTTTATAATATTTATTTTCTTCTCTCAAGGTTTTGAAAAGAAGGAAAACTTGACTTGTTTAAATAGAATGGCTTAAAACTTTCTCAAAAACTTATTAATAAAGCCGACCTTTTAGATATAAGCTTCTGAAACCGAGTTATAATTAATTTTTTGATAAAATGTCTTGAAACTTTTGGGACACTCCCTGTTGAGGTAATTTGGAAGTTAAAAAGTTCATTTCAAATATATTTTTTACTGTTGTTTCTCTTGGTTGATACAACAATGTTTTTTCAATTTAATTTATTTTTCATTTTGTTGCAACTTCTTATTCTTAACCTATAAAGTAAAAAAAAAACAGTGCTAACGTTTCAATTTCTCAATCTTAATACTACTATATTTACAAAAAGGATTAAGAGACTCCAATAAAAGTTATTTTTATTATTCAATAACCCGAACGAACCGCTCTCGGTTAAATAGCTTGTTTTTTAAGCTCTTTTTTTCGATTTTAATTAAAAAATAATAACTACAACTGTAAATTAAGAAAAGCCTCTGAGGTTTTATTTAATTCCTTAGAGCCTTGAAGAAGATTTTATACAAGTCAAAACGTTTGCTTTTAACCTCATTGAGCATCTTCCGCCACATAATATATGTGTTTTTAATTTAATACTATCATTCTATTAATAAATTTTGAAAATTTGTAAAATATGTAACAATTCAAAAATATAAAAATTTCAAAAGAGAAAATTCGGTAAAGTACCATAGAAGTAAATTGAAACTAATACCACTAGAAATAAGCAAAGTTCATTTCAGCAGTGATCACTTTTCTTTCATCTGTCAATCCATCTCGGGTCGCGTTTCGTCGTATGGCGGCTCATCCACTGACCTAGTATCGACAAACGAAAGAATAACATTTGAGTATTAATTGCAGTACTGGCATAACGTCGGAGTAGGAAACAGAAAATTTTACCTTTGGCTTGTGAAAGCCTAGAATTTTAAAGCCACAGATCGTAGAGAGAGTATGTTACTAAAATATAACGTTAGGAGGCTCGATCGTTAAAGTTCTAATCCACAACAAAGAAAATAGTTCAGCAGCGACCGCTCTTCTAGGTCACTGCTAAAATATGAACTTTATTTATTTTTATCAGTTGATATAGATTTTTTTATTTTTTTTTCTTCATCAAATGCCTTGTCTTCCAGAACATTGGCTATCAGTGGCATAATCCTAATTTTATACGCAGCGGAGCTAAATAGTGGCGTAAGGCCTCCTCCATATCACTGGCGAAAATTTTTAAGACAGGATGTTCTCCAGCGACTAGGGCAATGCTTTCCTTTTATTTTCTCCTAAATAATTATATGAAGCAATACATACTTCTGATATCTCAATACGTGGGCAATTTATTTCAACTTTTTTCTTTTTGTTATATCACTCATTTTTCTTTCTTTATTTATGCATTGTAAAACTTCTTCATTGGTATCCTCAACATTCTGCGAAAGCCGACATTTCGAAGGCCCTCAACCCTTTTGCACATTGTATCAGTGAGGGTCCGTGACTGCATCCTAGAATACTAAAGACATTGCATCGGAGATTTTTATTACTGGATTAGATCTCTAAAGATCGAGCTTTTTAACGGTAATTGTTAATAACAATTTCTCTGTCAGTCTGGGGCCTTAGACATCCCCCGATGGAGAATAGATATGTTTTTAAAATTTGGATTTTTTACAATCCAGAGACACAATTTGTTTTTATCTTACTACAAAAGAAAAAGAACGATCTCAATACTGTAATTATTTTTTTAGGGGAAGAATCGGTTGAGTGATCTACCTAGAACTATTCTTCAAATACCTGCGTACTACCCAAGTAAGTACTGAATTTGACTTTCTCACACTAAAAACATAATTTAATCCAGGCACCACAATGGACGATAGATGTCAGAGGTATTTACATCAGCAAATGGCAGACTGGCATATTCTTTTTGTTAAAATTGAAAATGATGGAAAAAGTAACACACCTTTTGGATTCCTTCACTTCAAGAATCGTAAAAAGAGTATATAATACGATATATACGATATAATCTCTGTAACCGTCTCCTACAATTCAATAATCTATATACAGCAAAAATTATCTACTCATCGCTTTAACTCATTATATATTTGCCGATAATTAATTATTCCAACCAAAAATCAAGAAAAATAATTTTATGTTAATATGAAAAATAAAATACTATTTCTAAAGCAATATCGCTCAAAAACTATAGGTTACATCTCTACTTTAGGTATTATTTGTATTTATTTCATTCTTAAACAATTGTGTTAACAAATGGACGGATAGACAAAGCCAAGGAAATGGGAGACCATGTCTGTCGTAATCTAGGCACACTAAAACAATAATAAAGGCAAGAATTTCTATGGAAAATTTTTTATAAGGAAGTAGAAAATATATCACAAGCTTAGAAATTGCCGAAACTAGATATACGGACTCAATCAATAACACCACATACTGTGTACTATACCCTAATAATTTTAAAGTTATCTTAGTTCTACAATTTGTCAGAATAAACTGAATGTCCATTGCTTTAGCTTATTATTGTAAAAATCAGATACGAGATCCAACAAGAGCAAATAATTTCCTACATCAAAAAAAAAAATAATACAAAATCTGGCTAGGAATTGGTATTGAGGAGAGGATCAGCGTTTGTAATTAAAATAAGAAACATTTTACAACACTGTAGACAAAAGGGTGCAGGGATGGTGTTTATACCAACTAGAATTTAACAACATCAATCAAAACAGATGATTAATCCAGCCAAGTTCTGGTTGCTAAAAGCATCTTTTCAGCGGACTTTAGTTTACAGTGATGTGGTTGGCCTTCTTTACAAAAGGTAATGTCATCTTTTTTTTATGGGCATAGCACAGGTGCTGCAGGAAACTCCCTAAAACGCTGAAAAAACAACGCGTGTGTGGAAAAAGAGACACATTGGTCTTGTATCGCTGTAAATTGCACTCAGTGGAAACCACTCTCTCTCAAACCTGTAGGCACTGTCTATTAATTCTACTTGAAAATCAATCATTTATACCAAGCTCTTCAAGAATAGATACATTAGTACGGTGTTCGGTATATGATACTCTGAGGATTCTTCGATATGGCCACATCTCCAACGCATCGATTCGTCTTTTGTCAGCTTGTTTAATGGTCCATGTTTCCGATGCGTAAGTTGCTATTGGGAATATAAAGCTGGATAGCAATCTTAACTTGTTTGTGTTTTTTGTGACAGCGAGATCTAGGTCTAGGTCTAGAAAGACCTTAGTGGGTTTGATCGAGCCATAGTCAAACGTCTTCTTAATTCCGCTTCACGACCACCATTATTAGTTCAGGTTAGTTCAGGTTAGAGATCCTAAATAGTTGAAATGGTCTACAATAGTGAAATCAGCAATTTCATTACGACTAACAATCATTTCTTTGGTTCTCGCTCTATTAACTGTCAATCCACAGTTTTTGCTAGTGATTTTAAAGCGCTCCAAAATTGATTGTAAGTCATATATTGACGTTGTATTGACATTGCAAGTATGGGGCAAGTGGGTAACACAGTCCTGGGCTTTCATATAAAAGACTGCTTGAAAGGGGTTTTGCCAGGGGTCACAAGCTGAACTTCGTACGGATATGAAGTATTAGCGCGATGTGTATTCCTAGCATTCACCGCTTTGGTAGGAATCAGGCAGCGACATTCATCGACCATGAAAACAACAAACTCAAGTCGCCAAGCGTTCTTCGATGTCTCAGGGAATCAAGAGTTCTGGGTCTCCAATCAGGCAAAAACTCTTTTCTGAATAAAATCCAACAAATGGAGCGGGGCTCCAAACATGGAAGCAGTATTCCATCGTTGATCGAATTTGAGCTTTTTACATAAATAACGGTTGTTGCGCGTGTAAACCTTTCTAGTTCGAAACAATATTCCCAGCTTTTGAGAAGCTCTCTTTACTATGCTTGCAACATGTTCATGCCAAGGCATATTTGATTCCAAATTAACGCTTAACAATTTGAGTGACGCTTCTAGAGGAATAAAGTACCCCGGCATAACTATTTCTGGTTCAGTAACGTAAACTTTTTTAGATAAAACTGCCACCTGGCTTTTTGTAGGGTTAAATTCTAGTTGGTTACTTTCTCCAGGTCTTTATAAAATTTACCGACTCTCTACTGTCTGTAGATACTTGCATGAACAGCCGATGCTGAAGTACTCAATGAAATACGCGTATTATCATCTGCAAAGCTGTATAATTATATAAAAAACAACACTATGTTTTAATTTCCCAATATATTTAAAGTCACTTGACAATTGTTTCACCATACAATGGCTTCTTCAGAAGTAAATAGGAAAGAAAAATATTTGGTAGTAATCCTGGTTATATAGTGCTTAAACTATCCTGCTAAACTTATCTAAGATTATGCTAATCATTATATTATTTACAGACTGAATTATTTTAAGAATGCAAATCTGTGGTACTATTTCCGAGAACTAATAAAGTTTAAGTAAGGGTGAATGGTTTAAGTCTAGTTGTTCGTTTAATAATTGATGGGAGTTTTTCCATTTGTTAATTTCAAGACATTCAAGCAAATTTAATTTTTTAGATTTATTTTCTACATGTAGGATTTCTAACGTATCATCAAAATTATGGGATTCGTTTACTATATGGGTTGCGTAATGTGAATTGTTCTTATTTTTTAAATAACTATGTTTATGTTCTTTAATGCGAGTTTCAAAAGATCTACCAGTGTGTCCAACGTAGGTTTTAGTACAAGATCCACAATTTAATAGATAAACTCCTGATTTTAAGGATTTCTTAGATTTAGTTTTGTTATTCAAAATTATACTCCCTAAGGAATTACTGGTTTTGAATGCTATTTTATTGTTCTTTTTTATTAAATGTTTGGAAATTGTTCTAGTTATTTTCCCTGTATATCTGAGTGTACTAAATTATTCTTTTTTGTCATTAATTGTGGGATAAATTAGAGAGATTGCTTGTTTAAAGGATTTTTTATTCAAGATATTATCTATAATGTTGGGGTCATATCCATTATTAATTGCTATTTGTTTGATTATGTTGAATTCTTTGTTAAAATTAGTTTTAGTCATAGGGATATGTAACAATCTATGTATGAGAGTGTCTATCTGTTCCCAGGAAACAGGAAATGATATCGTCAACATATCTATACCAGTAAACAATATTTTTGCTTACCGCGTTTTGATGAATTTTTAGTTCTAAATGATTCATGAAAATTTCCGCTAGTAACGGGCTTAAAGGATTACCCATTATTAGACCTTCTTTAGATGTATAAAAGTTATCGTTAAATTCAAAATAGTTTTGATCCAAGCACGTCGTAAGTAAATCCGCTTGGATCAAAACTATTTTGAATTCAACAATAACTTTTATATATCTAAAGAAGGTCTAATAATGGGTAATGCTTTAAGCCCGTTACTAGCGGAAATTTTCATGGATCATTTAGAACTAAAAATTCACCAAAACGCGGTAAGCAAAAATATTGTTTACTGGTATAGATGTGTGGACGATATCATTTCCTGTTTCACGGGAACAGATAGACAACTAACAATCCTCCTTAACTTCCTAAATAATTTACATCATAATATTAAATTTACCATAGAATTAGAAACCAATATCTCTATAAATTTCTTAGACATATCTATATCAAAAGTGAACCATAAACACGATTTCTCGATTTTTCACAAACCTTCACATACTGATACAGTCATATACAATAGTTCATCCCACCCTTATCCTCACAAAATGGCAGCTTTTAACTCTTTCATACATAGATTGTTACATATCCCTATGACTAAAACTAATTTTGACAAAGAAGAGAATTCAACATAATCAAACAAATAGCAATTAATAATGGATATGACCCCAACATTATAGATAATATCTTGAATAAAAAATCCTTTAAACAAGCAATCTCTCTAATTTAGTACCCTCACATACACAGGGAAAATAACTAGAACAATTTCCAAGCATTTAATAAAAAAGAACAATAAAATAACATTCAAAACCAGTAATTCCTTAGGGAGTATAATTTTGAATAACAAAACCAAATCTAAGAAATCCTTAAAATCAGGAGTTTATCTATTAAATTGTGGATCTTGTACTAAAACCTACGTTGGACAAACTGGTAGATCTTTTGAAACTCGCATTAAAGAACATAAACATAGTTATTTAAAAAATAAGAACAATTCACATTATGCAACCCATATAATAAACGAATCCCATAATTTTGATGATACGTTAAAAATCTTACATGTAGAAAATAAATCTAAAAAATTAAATTTGCTTGAATGTCTTGAAATTAACGAACGGAAAAACTCCAATCAATTATTAAACGACCAGCTAGACTTAAACGATTCTCTCTTACTTAATCTTTATTAGTTTCTCGGAAATAGTACCACAGATTTGCATTCTTAAAATAATTCTGTCTGTAAATAATATAATAAAATGATTAGTCTAATCTTAGATAATTAAGGATAGTTTTAAGGACTATATAACCAGGATTACTACCAAATATTTTTCTTCCTTATTTACTTCTGAAGAAGCCATTTTATGGTGAAACAAGTATCAAGTGACTTTAAATATATTGGAAATTAAAACATAGTGTTGTTTTTTATATAATTTTATTATGAATTTCCAACAAGTATCGGCTAACACAGTCAAAGATGCAAAGCTGTAGATAGAATTCCTGGTCATTTCCAGTAGATTATTAATGTAAATAGGAAAGAGAGTAGAAGACAGTATATACTACGATTAAATTAATATGTCAAGGAGATCTCGACCCATTCATACTGATAATTGGGGAGTTTCTACTTAAGAGCGAAATATAATTTATTTTCAAGTCGAAAATTCTACGGTCACCGAGTCGATAAAAAACAATACTCAAAATAAATATTTTTGCGAAATTTTTGATTGAAATATTCATGAAGACCATTTGAAACCCTTGATTTTACGTTGATAAAAAACGTGACAATACCAACAAAAACTTAATGCGTCAGCTTAAAAGACAATTCTTAACTGAACTGCCAGCAAATATGGATTCAGAGTTTCTGTATAAGCAGTCACAACTAATCCGTCTGCCTTGCTATACATATATTGTTGACAAAAACAAGGAGAGTAATTCCCCTTGAGCTCTATATCCATACCAAAAGTTTTATTATGCTCTCTGAAATTCTAGCACTGTGTTTATTTCAGAAACTTCAAAAGCGTTAACAATTCTAGATTTTTTGTAGAGATTTCATAAAATTAAAATATCGGTCTGGTAGCTTAAAGTCAAACACATGGAATTATATTAAATTATATTTAACTTCGGGATAATAAAAGTATAGACTAGAGATGTGGTTTTCTTCGATATATCGAAAGTTATCGGTAGTTAACGATATGTCGAGTAATGATAAGTTTATTCAAGAACTATTGATATACCGATAACCATTGATGCATCGATATTTATCGATATATCTATAACCAGCGATAATTTGAGATATATCGATAATTATCGAAATATCGATTGGTATCACTTTAACTTTTATATTAAATTAATTATCGATATTTATCAATATATCGATAGTTATCGATATCAATATATAGATAAAGTAAAATTATCGATAAGTATGTTGCCATCGACTGTCGATAGGTAAAAATCCATTATCGCTCCTACTTTAGGCTAGTTTAATGGCGCCGCAGCGATGAAATGTCACATTCGGCATACTTATATACACTCCCTATCCAAAAAAAAAAAATGGTAACCTTAACTGTTGGATATTTTTCTTGTTGCAAACTGCAACATTTCTTAGTGTTATGTAAGCCGATTTATGACATTTGTTTCTTTGGATGCTTAGTGATAGAGGTAAGAGTGACGATGTGTCTGAGTTAATGGATTTTAAATATTCTTTTATTATTTTGAATTGTTTATTTTTTACAGTATGTTAATTTTGCATCAGGCTACAAAGTTTTACCATAATAGTACAGAAGTTTGGCAACAGCATGGCTGACCCTCACTTACTCAGATCTCCAGTGTAATGTTCCTAAACAATAAAGACTCGTTTTGCTGCCTCGAATATATTTTTCTTTGATGTCGCGTTTTTATTTTCTATATTACGTAATTCGGCGTAATTTTTGTTTGTAGTTCACTACAGGATCGGTAGAACCATTTACATACCAAGATTTTGCCTTGTGTAGTTTTTCATTTTTTTTTCATTCACTAGATCGACCATGCCGGGTTTAGTTTTCAGAGACAACGCTCAGAAACAGTGTTTTTTCCCTGTTTTGTCCATCTATTTTTTTTTTGTAACGTCGTACCCTAAAATCAAATTTTCTGTAGTTTTAGATACGAAACTCACCAGTTTTGATATTTCTTTCGACTATCTCGTTTGCTTTTCTGCTCACTCTGAAATGTTCAGTAAAAGAGACCATTATTTTATAGAAAGCAGGATGACGTCTTTTGCCGGAACGCATTCTTTTAAATCACCTTTGATCACATACTCCAGAGTTGAAAGGTAAAATTATTTAAAACACCTGAGATTTTTATAGGTGGTACAACGTTTTTCCCTCTTCTATTCCGAGTTTATAACGTTCTTTATTTTTAGTGTTCCGTACGGAACACTTATAAGATGACTTCTGTGTCTGTTTGTCTGTCACCCCCGATTTTCTCCGAAACTAATTGTCATAGAAAGTTGAAGTTTGGTAATAATATAGGAATGGATGGCCCCATCAGAGCCATATAGTCATGAAAGTTAAATTTTGTCTTAAGGGGATAGTTTTGGGGGGTGAAATCGGCAGTGAAAAAAAAATTACTAGGTCATCGAGTGTGGTGTCAAATGAAAGCTTGTGAAAACACGAGTAAAATATATATATATATATATATATATATATATATATATATATATATATATATATATAATGTAATACTTACGCGCACTTTTCTTTGTATTATTTTTAAAAAATCGCGAAAATCGCTGTCCTTATTTCGAAAAGAACTTATCAAAAAATTTTGAAAAAATTCTGAAATATACTCCACGGGGTGTAGATTGAACGAAAATTATCAAGAGTGCATTACCTTTAATAATTTATCTGGTATTTAAAAAAAAACGAAAATTTCAAGGTCATCAATTTTCAGTAAAGATTGGAAACAAACTTTGTTGAAAACTCATTTGGGATGTGTTTTGTGAAATCACTGATCATTTTATACCGCCGTAACAAATTTTTTTATTTTAAAAGCAATCAACATACGGAACATTCATTGCGTAAGTTCAACTTGCACTTGACCGGCTATTATTTTCTCTGCCAAGGTTTCCCGTTAGTTATTTATTTTTAATTTTATCTTCAGCTTAGCTATCGATTTTTATTTCTAATATGCTTCTATCGTTTTAGCAGGATTTAATCCACCTGGTTACTAGTAGTACATTACGACTCAATTCTTACAAACCAAAGGACATGTGAGAATTGTGCATATGTATAGATTTGAAGAAACAGTGTAAAGTTGAGGAGATGTTGAGTTCAGAAGAACTGTTTCAGCAAGTCTGACAGAAAACACACAAAGGCCAGTAAATATCTATTTATTTGAAAATTTTCTGATTTACGCAAACAACAAAGTTAATTTTTCTCTAATTAGAGAGACTTTGTAATGCTTATTTTTCACATGTCTTTGTCTTTATCGTTATCGCAAGCAGCGCAAAGGAATTGCACTTTCACACTACGGCAGAATTGCCATAAAATAAACTGAAGTGAAGATAACGGCCAGGAACTATTAATAGAATGTGAAAGACTAGGAAAGGTACAAATATTCATATATTTAAGACAGTCGCTGAGGCCTAAAACCTCAAGTGGGCCTGATGGTGTCCCGCCTCTATTATTAAAGAAATGTGTGTGCACCTTAAGCAGACCACTTCACTTCCTGTACAATCTCTCATTGGATTTGGCAGTATTTCCTGATTATTGGAAAACTTCCTATATAACCCCAATTTTTAAATCTGGTGATCGTAGCGATGTGACTAATTATAGGGGAATCTGCATACAGTCGACCATGCCAAAGCTTTTTGACTCATTGGTCACTTCTTGTCTTTCTTGGCACTGTAGGCGGGTGATCATGGATGAACAGTGTGGCCTTCAGCGTTCTCGCTCCTGTGTATCTAATCTTCTGACATATGAGGATTACCTGTTGGGCGCATTTGAGAGGGGCTGTCAGGTTGATACCATATATACTGACTTCTCCAAGGCGTTCGACAAAGTGAACCATCGGTTATTGTTGAGCAAACTTGGGTCGCTTAGGTTCTGCATTCACATTCTTCGTTGGCTGGAGAGTTTTTTAATGGGCCGTCAGTAAAGTGTAAGAATAAATAATTATATCTCTAACCTAAGTCTAGTACCGTCGGGCGTTCCCCAGGGCTCTCACTGGGGCCCCCTATTGTTTCTCTTATTTGTAAATGACTTGAGGGGTTTCCTGACCAATACCTCTTTTCTCATGTTTGCCGATGATCTAAAATTATTCAAAATTATTTCTAGTCCTGTCGACAGTTTTGTTTTGCAAGCGGATGTTGACATATTTTCCAATGGGTAACTTTAAACAGCTTAAGTTTGAATACTGATAAATGCTCCTGTATATCATTTTCCAGATTAAAAAGTCCTATGCAGTTTGATTATAGTATAAATACAACCATTTTAAAACGGGTACATGAGATTAGGGATCTTGGTGTGATGTTTGATTCTTCTTTATCTTTCATCGGCCATCAAAATTAGTGTGGTGCAGCGAACCGGTAGGTGTTTTGGTTTTATTGAAAGATTCAGTGCCGATTTTTCTTGTAATGTGTTTAAATTATTATATTACTCGTACGTTCGACCGATTTTGGAGTATGCAAGCCCGTGTGGTCTCCTTTTTATAATGTCCATATTAATCAGTTGGAGAGTGGCTAAAAAAATTCTTACGTATCTGTTCTTTTAAACTGAAAATTCCTTTAACTGAGGGACATACCAACTATGACCTGGTACAAAGATTGTTAAATATGTGCAGTCTTCAGGACAGACGAATGCAAGCTGATCTACATTTCTTATTTAAGCTACTAAATGGGTATATTGGCTGTGAGTACTTACTTAGTAAATTATCTTTTCATATCGTACATCGTACCCGCGCCAGGTCGTTATTTTACCCAGCTAATGCCACCAGAAACTATGGCTTGCATAGTCCAATCTTTAGAATGCAGCGTAATTTTGATAAATACAATTTGCCAATTGATGGCCCAGTACACCGATTCAAAAATATGGTCAAGCAACTAACCTCGCTATAGAGTTTCTTTAATTTTCGGGTAGTTTCCCATTGTTATTATATGTCAAGTACTGTTTACCTTTAAAGTGATTAATTTAGATTGTAATACCCTGCATTCTGACCTCTATTAGTTTTAGATTTAGCTTTAATTATATTGTTCATTCACATTGTTTTTTTCTCTTGCATATTGTCGATGTTTTGTAGAAATGATGTTACCGTTGAATAATAAATAAATAAATAAATAATTAAAAAAATCGAAATATCAAAAAATAATTTAAAGGCTGACTCGGATATGAGTCTCGTTAGCTTAGTCTACGTTTGGAAGGTAACAATCTACATTTAAATTGGACATCCCAAATTCAATAAACGCCAGAGTATTCGATCAATATTTACTGCTGGAATTAACACATGGCACTGAAAGGTGGGCTTTAAATAAAACTATAATAAATAACCGCCGGTAACCTAAAGAACAATAGAGAGGAGAATGCTAAATATTAGACTCCAAGATCGTATTCCTAACATCGAGGTGCGAAGAAGATCAAAAGTGACAGATGTAGTACAACGAATATGTATATTAAGTTGGAAATGGGCTGGACATATCGCAAGGATGAATATAACAGATGGACACGCCGTATAGCTGAGTGGAGGCTTAGAGAACACAAAAGATGCAGAAGTAAATCACAGACAAGATGGACAGACGACATAAAAATATTAGCACGATATGATTAGATGCAAAAACGAGCTCATTGGAGACAACTTAGGGAGCTAATGATGATGATGCTGATGAAACTGAAAGTAAGATAAGCTTAGTATTCATCTTCTATAAACTTTGGGGATTTTTTTCATTCATTTCATGATTAAGCACACCGGTTATTAGTATTGGATGGGTCAACACAAGTTTCTACATTAAAGTTGTGTCTTAGCAGGTTTCCATCCTTGCTTCAATATTTCCAAAGTAATACGAATGCGCGATAAATAAAATTTCATTCGAGATTAGCTACACAACAGTTTTCACCAACGCACCTTATTTTTTTCACTCGAAACGTGTTAGTCTAACCCATGTTAGCATCATCAGGAGCGATTAGTAAGTCCATAGACAGTCATAACTTGTGATGATGCTCACATGTTATTCTATAATGCTATTGTGCCAAAGATTACAAAATTCCAACATAATCTGAACATTAATTAACTGTTGTTGGTATTATTTGCAAAAAAAAGGTTATAATTACAATTTTACTGTATTTTTTTAGTGGTTTGTATACCTGTAGGATAAAAAGAGGTTCTACCATAACAGGGACAAAGATAACGAACTTCAAATAACCTCTCTTATAAGTTCCTAAATAAGGGAAATTGTTATCCTTAACAAAGGTTTCTCTTATTTTGTTTCAATATTGCACAATCTCTAAACGGTGGGCGCATGCTTCCAATAACGATAACAACTTAGTCCTTATATTTAGTTTCTTCCTTTTACTCTTACGCATACTTCAAATAAAGATAAAGATAGTGGCCTGCAAAAATATGCTTTGCAAAATCTCTATTAAAAAGTTGTATTTCTGTCTTAGTAGGAATCAGGTAATTTTCTTAAATTAAGGTGATAAAACTACCCAATAAAACAATAAATTGGTCGGGGTCAGGTTTCGGAACATAGGGGAATAACTTAGCAAGCTTAGGCATTTCCTAAAAAAAGACGTATCAAAACCAGAATTTTCTTTTCAGATAGTACTTCAATTACGTGTACGTGGTTCTCCTGATTTTTATAAAAGAACAGCTTTCACATTTTATATATATAAATAGGCAGTGGCCTAAGTAACTAATTTTTTATTATTATTATGTGGAAATGTCGATGTTTTATATTATCAGACGTTTCTTTGGCTTATTGCCTAGTTAGTTTAGAAACCAGTTCTGTTTAATTTAAAAACATTTATAGGACTAAACATTTCCCTTGTTTATGCTATTTAATCATAGTTGTTATATATGAAAAAGGTGATGCCTAATTGTGAAAGAACACATATCTCACTACGACATATGAGCAACCGTTTCTCATAGGTAAGGTTAGGGAACTTCTTCCTTTAAACAATACTTACTGGTGGTGGAAAATTTGTGTGTTGAGCCACTCGCTTTATTCTGATTTAGTACCCTATGATTTCACTATTATCCCCCAACGTTCTTTTATCGATAAAAGCAGACGAGACGCCACGATTGAAATGTTTCACTGTTAGTGACAGCCTTTCAAAAATCCGCATAAAAAAGTCATTCGACATATTAATTAACCATTATTTATTAAAAATAATATTTCTTTTAGGACAGTCATTAGGCATCTAAACAGAACTCATTGGTTACAGACGTAAACACTGTATTTTATGCGAAAGATAGCTAAAAGAGTTATTTTTACGATAATTGTGGAATTTAATATTGCTGCTCAATGAACGACATGGAACCTCAAACGGTCGAGTGTGAAAATACTCTCCTTATGAGTTGAAAACAACATTATTTTATTATTTTAATACAAAAAATGAAAGAAAACTATCAACTTAACAACTTATTTTAATTAAAAATAACAGCATTCAGCATAATTAGTTATTAGCGATGTTCACGGTTGTTTCATTTCACAACTTAATCGTGTACGGCAACTTTCTACATTTCCACACCAAGTTAATTTTAAAAATTTAATGCATGACCAACAGTTAATAAAAATTTAACGTTTCCGCCTAAACCTAGCTTACAAATGTGAGATTTTAACGAAACTGTAAACAAACAGGAGTTCAGACTTTCTATCTGTGGCGCAGTTAATCCTTCTGCCTTGTTAAATGTTGTTATGTAGAACTCACAAAAACAAAGAGACTAATCTCCCTTAAGCGTTAGTCCATACCAAAAGTTTATGATATTCTCTGGAATTCCGTAACTGTATATTTATTTCACTAAAGGTTTACTTAACTAAAAATACCAAAATATCATATATAATTTGTTGTATACGTATATATATATATATATATATATATATATATATATATATATATATATATATATATGTATATATATATATATATATATATATATATATATATATATATATATATATATATATATATATTGTGAATTCTCTTTTTCACGAGTCGGTCACGACTACTTCTCCTGTCTTTATATATATATATATATATATATATATATATATATATATATATATATATATATATATATATACAGTAATACCCCGCTTTACGCGAGGGATACGTTCCGAAAAAAATCGCGTTAACTGAAATTCGCGTATATCGAGGTTTATGATTAAACATAGTCAAAATTTAATACAAAAAAATACAAATCATTTTAATCAATCACTTTAATTCTAAGAACACTTTATGCAATACATACTCTATATTTTTACGGAAAAATACATCTATTGTCTTTTGGGTAACGTTTTGTTTACGTTCTTGTAAAATACGTTCATAACACCCAACACTGTTTTTAATTGTTTGACACACGGTCAAGACACGGTCATCATTATTGTCTATACTCTGCAATATGTCCAAACCTGAATAAATTTTTGAAAGTGCATTTTGTATTTCCCCTGAAGATAAAACTTTCTCTTCTACTTGTTCTTCCTCATCGTAGATAGGATTATTCTGTAACTCGATCAGATCTTCATTGCTAATAGGATCGTCGTGCGTTGCTACAAGTTCTTCTACGAGATCTTCTACCGTGACATCTTCAAGTTCAGACCCCTCAATCATTGCAGCAATGTCTTCAAGCACTTGTCTCTGCATCTGGAAAATTCTTCTAGGTGCTTCCACTACATCTGGCCAAAGATTACGCCACACCCCATTCATACAACTCATTTTAACTTCCTTCCAAGCCTCTTCTATGTTGTGAATAGACTTCATAATGTTGTATGACTTCCACCACTCTCGCATAGACTGTCTTCCTTCCCCGTCAGTTTCATGAATTAGTTGGCTAAAAGTGCGGCGATGGTAATAAGCTTTGAAGTTTGCTATTGCTCCCTGGTCCATAGGTTGTAATATTGACGTAGTGTTTGGTGGAAGGAACTTTACGTACACTTTTAAGTCTCTGGGCGTATCAAGTGAGGTTGGATGTCCTGGGGCATTGTCTAAGAGTAATATAACTTTAGGTTCAAGCCCATTTCTGTCACAGTATGATTTGACTGATGGGCAAAAACTATTAGAATACCATTCTTGAAAAATTTCCCGTGTAACCCACGCCTTTCTGTTTGATCGCCACACAACTGGTAGACTTGTCTTGTCTGTGCCTCGCATTGCACGGGGTGTTTCTGAATGGTACACTAGTAAAGGTTTCAGTTTGAAATCACCAGTGGCATTACCACCCAGCAGAAGTGTTAGTCGATCTTTCGCAGCTTTGAAACCACTGGCTTGACGTTCTTCCTTAGAAATGAATGTTCGAGATGGCATTTTTTTCCAGTAAAGTGCGGTCTCATCAACATTGAAGATGAGACAAGCAGGAATTTTCTCTCGTCTAACGAAGTCTTGAAACTTGTCTGGAAACTCAGCTGCAGCTTGAATGTCCGCGCTGGCCGCCTCGCCTGTTATGTGGATATTGTGAAGATTAGAACGCTGCTTGAACCGATGGAACCAGCCTCTGCTGGCAGCAAAAGTCGGAGTGGCACTCCCTTCTCCTTCTTTTGTTTTCAGCATCTCATACAAAGATTTTGCTTTTGTGCATATGAGATCTTGACTTAGTGGTGTGTTCTTCTTATTCAAATCTTCGATCCAGACTGACAGTAATTTCTCCATTCTTTCTAAGATAGATGATCTCGAACGAGAAAGTTTTGTTGCACTTATAGGTGTTGAACCTTCGCTGGAGATTTTAATTTTTTTCCCGATTTTTATAAATCGTTCTCACAGTCGATTCTGAGAGTCCAAAATCTCTCCCAACAATTGTTGCTTTGCCTCCATTTTCCATTCTTCTTAACACTTTCATCTTCAATTCCAAAGTGACGCTTTTACGCTCTTTTTTCTTTACAGGCGGCATTTTTAACGTAGGGTTAAATTATGTATGTATGTATCTCCAATAAATATTAAAACAAAACTGCCAGCCGACCGAACTAACATTACGGAACAAATGAACACACGAAACGAACGAGGAAATCCCCATAGAACAAAGTCGAAGGACAGGGAATTCCCAATTCTTCAAAGAGAATATTCAGAGAAAGCGGGGATCCCCCCGCGACCATAGAGAAGTTAATGACTACATGAGCGCGAAATTTGAAATTCGCGTTATAGTGAAACCGCGCGTAACGGGGTCGCGCTAAGCGGGGTATTACTGTATATATATATATAATAATTTAGTGACAGGAAACAATGTCAGCTAAGGGTATCGAAATCATGATCAATTAGGAAAATACTTAAAGGTAAAGACACAACCACAACGGAACTAAGTGGAGTGTCTCGTTGCCGAAGAGATTCAAACCTACGATCTCAGGGTATACGCATCTGCACTTTACCGCCTAAGCCACAACATTAGTGTACCTTGGCTTGCTGGTCGAAAATCTGTCTCGTCGTTTCCCCCACCTCAGTCGAGAATCAATTTTAATTCCTTTGACGTCACGCGAATTTGGCACTGTCAATAAATAAGCTCAACTTCCAAGCCACCAGTTTTATTGTTTTGATACCAAACGCGCACGAGATTTTATTAACCCCACCAACTGGCAAAACAGTAAAATTGGTGGCTTCAAGGTTATATACTGACGATGTAAAAGAGCTTGTCGTCACCATCATTATCATCGTAATCATTATTAGCCGTTTATCCATCATGGGATGTAGGCCTCCCCAAGGCTTTTCCAGTGTTGTCTGACTTGATCTTGTCTCATCCAATCAATGACTACCAAATATTCAATATCATCTGTTCAACGAGTTTGTGGTCTTCCGACAGGTCTTCTATGTCTTAGGAGTTCTCTATTCCACAAGTCTCTTAATCCATCTATTATCTGTCATACGGGTCATATGCCCTGTCCAGTTCCGCCGATTATCTGTCATACAAACCACATGCCCTGCCCAGTTACACCTCAAATTGCAGGCCCAGTCGGTTACGTCAACTGCTTTGGATCTTATTTCCATATGTACTGTTTTTAAAATGAAGTCTCTGTATATATATATATATATATATATATATATATATATATATATATATATATATATATATATATATATATATATATATATAAATATACATACATATTTATATATATATATATATATATATATATATATATATATATATATATATATATAAATAAAATTTTGGTAATATGTTATCGTCCGTCAATCAGATTTATGTATGATTATCGGGAATCGGTCTGGACTGTAAATAAAACTTTTTTCTTCTTTAAAACTCAATATTTCGTTATCGTTTGATAACTTCTCCAGGAGTAACTACAAAATTAATAGACCTATATTAAAACACTATTCTTTTTCGTCAAGGTATTAAAATATTGAAATATAAAACAAACAATTATGAAACAAACGAACAATCAATTAAAACACGTACGAATATGCGAGTTTGCCCTCGAAACCAACACTCAACATCTCGATTTACTACAACAAACTGAGAGTAAATAGCCTCGGTACATACGCACTGCCGTGAATTCCAAACGAACGAAAAAACATCAACAGAAAAACGTCTTTAATTTACTTTATACTAAGAGGTGGCAAATCTTTAATTGTTATTATTGCTGTAATTGTAACTAATTAATACCTATTGATTATGTTGCTATAAATAATACTAAGTGAATTCAACGACATACAATCTACCAAAATACTACTAATATTTTGAGCGTTGCTTTTGAGGATGACATGGATTACAATGTTAGAGACACCTTCTCGTTTGTCAACAAAATTAAGGGAGTGACACTACCAGAAGAGTATCTATTAATATCTTTGGATGTGATATCCTTGTTTACAAATATACCTCTAGACTTAATCCTGACTATTCTGGAAAATAAATAGGAACTAATTCAAACAAAAACTATGATTTCAAAGCATAATTTCTTGATTCTTATTAAATTCATCTTCAACAACACGTATTTTAGTTTCAACCAAAAATCAAACTTTTACTATTAGGTAACGACTTAACGCGTCAAAAAATGATTTATTGACGAAAACTTCGATGGATAGGCAGACGAGGTGCTGTAGAATGGCCTGCAAGGAGTCCTGACCTTACGCCACTCGATTTTTTTTATGGGGTCTACCTGAAACTGTAGAAGATTTACAACAAAGAATTCAATATGAAGTAGCACAGATCACCCCGGATTCTCTTTGCAAAACTCTGTTCAGGCTGTTTATGACAGGTTGGATTATTGCCTTGCTGTTAACGGTAGACATTTTGAGCGATTGTTACGTTAAAACTAGATTATTTATTAATAGTTTTTGTCTTTTTTTTATTTTAAATTTCAAATGACAATAATTTCAAAACAGTTCAGTTTAGATATATAGTATATTAGGCAAACAATATCTAGAATTTTTAGTAGGATTCAAAAATAAAATAATATACGGATGGCGTAATTTCTTCGAGCTGACAGTTCAAAACATTTTATTGTCAACGTCAGTATGTGCGCCGTATAACACAGTGATTAATAAATGCTGTGGAAACATTATTCCATACATACGGGGCGCCCTGTATATATATATATATATATATATATATATATATATATATATATATATATATATATATATATATATACATATTATCAGCTGTGTTTGGACATGCATTGGAGATATCGCTAGAATCCCCGATGAGAATTCTGCAGAAGAATATGAGGCTAACATTGTAAATCAAGTCAACGACTTGCTAAAAAAGCCCAATATAAGTAATAAGAATATTCTCTCTGTGGTCTCCTATATAGTGAACTTGTTGGTGGAACAGAAAAGTAGCCGTCAGGGAGCACTTGCCGACCTTAAGGAAAGGAAGAAGATCAGGGACTAGAAGGTTGAACTGTTGGAAGAGGAGACAGCTCAATTGAGAACCCGAGTTTATGTAGCTGAAGGCTTCGAATTCGTCAACCTCAGGCACGGCTCCCCAATTAGCCATTAATGAGGTGGAAGAGCGAAAGAGAAGAGCCGATATTATAATTATCTACAACATTCCAGAATCCTTGTCTGATGATCCCAAAGCACGTTTAGAACATGATACTAACATGGTTAATACAGCTTTTAAAAATATTGTTGAAGGAATTGAATTCGCTAAAGTATTAAGGGTTGGAAAACGTTCTGAGAAAATAAGACTAATAAAGGTTATAATGTGCGATGAGCAATCATCACAAACCATCCTAAGAAATAAGTCAAGGTTTAGAGAACAGGGAACGAACATTAGTCGTGATCAAACTCTAAGGCCAAGGCATCAGTTCAGGGTGCTGAAGGCTCAGTTACAGCAGCGTCTTCATGATGGTGAAACTAAGCTAGATATAAAATATTTCGAGGGTGTACTTAGGATTGTGCATATAGACAGTCTACGATATGACTCTACACGGCAAAGAAAAAACTTAATTTAACATTTTATTACCAAATGTCAGAGGTACTAAAACCAAAATGTAAGATTTAACACTCAGTATGTCAGATTGTGATTTTAACGTGGTGGTATTCTCAGAAACCTGGCTTAGTGACAAGGTCTGTGTTCCTGAGATTGGTATGTCTGAGTATATATTATATCGGGAAGATCGGTCCTATCAGACTAGTAATAAAAAAGTGGAGATGGGGTGCTTATTGCATTACGTAACTGTTATCAGTCCTGTACAGTGCCAAACAACTTCAATAGTGCATAACATTTGTTTGTTTTAATTCAAAGTGATACGGCGAGACTTGTTGTAGGTGCTGTGTACTTGCCGCCACCCATTATACACTGTTCAGGCTCACTGCTGTGCGCTTGAGGAGATCATTCAAGAATATCCCAGCATTAATATATGTGTCCTAGGAGATTATAACCTGCCTCGTGTAGAATGAACTAGTGACAGTTTTGAAAGTTCAGCTATTGGGTATGATGGGGACGTTGTGAGGCTACTTACTGACTTTTCTTATAATCAGCTATTCCAAGTGAATGAAATCAGTAATGCGAATGGTATTATATTGGATTTAACGGTAATACGAGAGAGCAGAACATCTGTTCAGGTGGCATTGGAGAGTCTGCTGCCCCGCAACCAGCATCAGCCGGCCTTTGATGTACTGGGTAATGACTGTCCTGAGAGTTTGCGCTGTGATTTCAGTTTCTACGACTTTAAGCGTACAGACTATGATATGTTAAATAATTAGATTCACTAAGTGGACTGGGAATATGTTATAGGTGGTATTAAAGATGTAAAGTCTGTCTTCTTTTTTTTTTTTTTTTTTTTTTTTTTTTTTTTTTTTTTTTTTTTTATGGGTCTAGCACACGTGCTACAGGGAAGTCCCTAAAGCGCTACAGGAGCGACACGTGTGCGGAGAAAGCGATTCACGTTGTTCTTGAATCGCTGTAGATTGTACTCGATGGGAAACACAGTCCTGGGTAAACCATTCCAAAGGTATGATGTTCTCCATATAAAAGACTGCTTGAAAAGCGTTGTACGAGGAGTAACAAGCTGAACCTCATACGGATGTGAAGCATTAGCGCGACGCGTACCTCTAATATGCACCGCTCTGGGAGGAATTAAACGGGCCACATCCTTCGAACACTTTCCATGAAAGTACCTGTAGAATAGGCTCAAGTCGCCAACCGCTCTTCGATGTTCCAGCGAATCAAGGCCACCTGTCAGTTCCGGGTGTCCAATCAGACGCACAGCTCTTCTCTGGATAGAATCCAACAAATGCAGTGTATGTTTGGGAGCGGAGCTCCAAACATGGGAGCAGTATTCCATAGTTGGTCGAATTTGAGCTTTGTAAAGAATTAACAGTTGTTGTGGAGTGTAAAGCTTTCTGGTTCGAAACAATATTCCCAACTTTTGAGAAGCTCTTCTTGCTATGCCTGCAACATGTTCATGCCAGGACATATTTGCTCCCAAATTAACGCCTAACAGATTGAGTGACGATGTTAGAGAGATGGAGTGCCCCGACATAACTATGTCGGGTTCTGCAACGTTAACTTTTTTTAGAAAAAACTGCCGCCTGGGTTTTTGTAGCGTTAAATTCCACTTGGTTACTGTCACCCCAAGATAGAATTTCTTCCAGGTCTTTGTTAAGTTGAATGACTTCCTGCTGTCTGCGGATATTCGTCTGAGTAGTCGATGTCCGAGCGTTCAAAGTGAATGAAGAGATAAGTGTACTGTCATCTGCAAAGCTGTAGATTGGATTCTCGGTCTTTTCCAGCAGATCGTTAATATAAATGAGGAAGAGAGTAGGAGACAGTATGGAACCTTGGGGCACACCGGCGTTGATAGTGAAGGTGTTAGAAAGAAATCCGTCAACTGCCACTCGTAAAGAACGCTCTCTGAGGAAACATGAGAGCCACAAACAGAACTTTTCAGACATACCATAAGAACGTAGCTTAGCCAACAGCCCATCGTGCCAAACACGGTCAAATGCCTTGGATATGTCAAGAGCAGCCGCTCGAGATTCTCCAAAGTGTTCAATTGCGCTGTTCCAAACATGTGTTACATAAGTCAGAAGATCTCCTGTTGATCTATTTTTACGAAAGCCATATTGGTGATCACTAATAATGTTGAATCCTTCAAGATATTTTAGAAGATGCTGATTGATAGCCTTTTCCATGACTTTCGATATTATTGAGAGTAGTGCGATTGGTCGGTAGTTATTTGGCAAGGTCTTCTTGCCTTTTTTAGGTATCGGCTGAACTGTGGCACATTTCCAGCAGGAAGGAAATATTCCCTTTCTGTAGGATAGGTTGAAAAGTCTACAGAAAACTGGTGTTAGTTCCCTCGCACAGTTCTTGAGAACTATGGCAGATATTCCGTCAGCGCCTGAAGCCTTTTTGGTGTCTAGCTTCATCAAAATACGTTTTATGATACGCTGTCTGAAGACAATATCGGCATCCCCGACTGCACTATGGGAATAGTAGGTGGTGTTTTTCCTTGGAAATCGACAGTGAAGCAAAGAGTTCAGCCAACAAGTTCGCTTTCTCAACAGGTGTCGTTGCAATAGAATTATCTGGCCGTGTGAGTGGCGGTATGGTGGATTTGGTGAAATTTTGACTAACTGCCTTAGCGACTGACCAAAAGGACCTGGAATTGCCGGGACAAGCGAGAAGTTTGTTTCTAATCCGTTGATTGTGTACCTCCTTGGTTTCGTCGATAATTTCTTTGCATCTGTTCCTGGCACGAACAAAGATGTTCGATGAAGTTTTGTATACTGATATTAGTCTGTATAACCCTGTGGTGCGTTCAAAGAATCCGAAGTTCCCAAAGTGGTTTTCTAATGAACCTAAAAATCTTATTCTGAAAAAGAAAATATGTTACAAAGAATACAAAAAAAAACGCGTCAGTGGGAAATTTATCAGAAGTTTTCAGAGTTAAGATCCCAATCTAATATTCTAAAGAGCTACTGCTATTTGCAGTATGGTAAAAATATTGAAATAAACATAAATTATGACACCAAACAATTTTGGAATTTCATTAACAGTAAAAAGGGGGGATAGTTCACCCCTACCTTAATAAATCTAAACGAACATACAGGTACGGTCTCATTTTCAGGGTGTTTGTAGGTCTGGTGTTGACGGTGGTGAGTCTGAGCTGGGGGACGTTGGGGATGGTGGTGAATGATTTCCCTCTGTCGTGGTCTTCCTGGGGGAAGTATTTGACCATATATCCAAACTTGACATAAATAAGGGACCAGGTCCTGATGGTATATCTTCCAGATTTTAAGTTAACTGTGCCTATGCTTTAGCCAAACCGCTGTATATACTTTTTAAATTGTCCCTGGGGAGCGGTGTTTTTCCTGACTAGTGAAAATATAGTTTTATTACTCTAGTATTCAAAAATTATAGACCTATTTCTGTTCTAAGTTCTATCCCAATGTTCGAAAAAATTGTTTGTAATAAATTAAAACACTTTATAAAACCTCTTTTAGTTCAGGAACCTCACGGTTTCGTTGGGGGCCGATCGACAACTACAAACTTGATCTTGTTGGTTCGAAGTACTATTGATGCAATGGAGGCAGGTGGTCAGGTTGACGGCCTTCAATACTGTCAACCACGATATCTTGATAAGGAAATTTAGAAGTTATGGCTTTTGTGGATCACTACTGAACTGGTTAACCTGTTACCTTAGGCATAGGAAACAGTTTGTTAAAGTCTTACTTTGTGTCGATTGAGGAATCTGTTACATCGGGTGTACCACAGGGTAGCCACCTGGGCCCGTTGCTGTTTAATGTATTTATTAATGACCTCCGTGAGGTAATTCTATTTTCAAGGCCCTTGTTTTTTGCAGATGATTTGAAATTGTTTATAGCAGTACATTCTGTTGGTGATTCTGTGAGACTACAGGGAGACTTGAATAGGGTGAGTGAGTGATGCACAAGAAACAAAATGAATCTTAATATTAAAAAATGCAAATTAATGTCGTTCTTTAGGGTGAAAACTAAGCTTTTATATGACTACAGTATCAATAATTGTTTTCTGAAAAAAGTCTCTTCATTATGTGACTTAGGTATTTATTTGGACACTAAGCTCGATTTTGATATTCACTATGACTTTATTGCTAACAAATGTTTAAAACTCCTTGGCTTCGTCTGTAGGAATACTAGGGATTTCCAGAATGTAGATAGCATGAATACTTTGTATAAGGCCTTGGTAAGATCTTCTGTAGAGTGTCTGTCATATGTATGGTCGCCTTCATATGCTATAACTATTGAAGGTATTGAAATGGTATAGAAGAAGTACGCTAGATATATTTCTTATAAATTTAAGTGGAACATCACTGCCTATGGCGACCTGCTGCGAAGACTCCAGCTGCAATCGCTTTCAAGACGAAGGAAAGTTGCTGATATCTGTTTCTTATTTCGACTTGTAAACCCTCATACAGACTGCGCTGATCTTCTGAGTTTGATAAATTTCCGTGTTCCAGCAAGATCAACAAGAGATCACTCACTCTTCGCCCCGAAGTACCATAGATGTAACTATGGCCTATTCTCGCCGATCACTAGAATCACTAATAGCGGCGGTGAAACGGCTCTCTTTATTTAAGAACTGTTGTCAGCCCATTAATTCTGTGATGATATCTGCTTGTTGTTGTTGTATTGTTATAATTGTTGTAATTTCTGTAAAAAACTATGTATAAAATGGGTCTGCCCGTAAATAAAGAAATAAATAAATACATATATATATATATATATATATATATATATATATATATATATATATATATATATACATATATATATATATATATATATGTATATAGATATATATATATATATATATATATATATATATATATATATATATATATATAGATATATATATATATATATTATATATATATATATATATATATATATATATATATATATATATATATATATATATATATATACAGTAATACCCCGCTTAGCGCGACCCCGTTACGCGCGGTTTCACTATAACGCGAATTTCAAATTTCGCGCTCATGTAGTCATTAACTTCCCTATGGTCGCGGGGGGATCCCCCGCTTTCTCTGAATATGATGTATTTTTTCCGTAAAAAATAAGAGTATGTATTGCATAAAGTGTTCTTAGAATTAAAGTGATTGATTAAAATGATTTGTATTTTTTTGTATTAAATTTTGACTATGTTTAATCATAAACCTCGATATACGCGAATTTCAGTTAACGCGATTTTTTTCGGAACGTATCCCTCGCGTAAAGCGGGGTATTACTGTATATATATATATATATATATATATATATATATATATATATATATATATATATATATATATATGTATATATATATATATATATATATATATATATATATATATATATATATATATATATATATATATAACGTGTGTATACGTATGAAGGTAGCTGCGTCCGGAAATAATTCAAGAATATATAATTTTGATTACATGCAATTGTCTTTCACGTATAGGTATATCAATTAGCAATATATAGTGCTATATTTTGTCGGAATTGGCTCTAAATAATAAAATATTGACACAATAATAGGAAAGTTGGTTTTCAAAGTCGTGATGTAGATAACTGCACAGTAATTTTTTTTGTGTTATATTTATCAATACTTCGTGGTTCGGAAATTATGTTATTTATCGTTTTTTTTGTTAGACGGCAAAGTACATGATTTCAAAATTATGGTAAGAAAAAATATGAGGTCACTACAAAAAATATTATTACAATGCGGAGTCTAGAAAGTTGTTTAAAAATTTATAGAAGAATAGAAGTGTATATACATGTAACGAAAATATAAAAATCTGAGTAGTATATAAGTGCGAGTTTGCTTTTTATATCATCTATTTAGCCATGAAAATGATGTCATACAAAGTAATTGCTTGGTTGTGAAACTACTGTCGCTGTTATAATTACTTTGGCGAAATTTTATATGGGTTCGTTGCGATGTGCAGTTTTTGCGATTTTTAGTTTAAAGCATAGTGCAGTGATAAAGTTTCTCACTAAAAAAGGAAGTAGACCAAAAGTTATTCGTGTTTCAAGTAAAGGACAAGGATGACTTGTCTTATTTTGAAGTAAAATTTTGATTTTGATGGTACCGTGACTCAACTCAGGATGACCATAGATCAGAAAACAGGTTAGGCAAGATCTGGGAACAGGTTTGTAAAATATTAGCCACTGTCTGCTAAAAAAGCCGGAGTATCGAAAATTATAGACTTCACGATTGTCAACAATACTACTTTTTTTTCGAATACTATAATACAAGGTGAAATCCTGAATATGTGCCATGAAGTCCAGTCCCTGCTTTTTAAATTGCCATAACTTTTTTATACCACTTTGTATGACATTTTTAACTAAATATTCATATTTTCTTTCATATCTAAAAAAGCTCTCTTGGTAAGTGTTGCTCGGAGCAACAGTTTCTAAGATAATGGGATGTTTGTTTCCATTTTTTAATTCTATCCACACTTCATCCAGGCTTAGGACAGGTCCAAAAGAACAGTATTTGAAATTTGGAGTATTCTTAAAGGCAAACAGGCTAACAACAATAAGTGTGGCGTCCCCTACAATTTACAACAAAATTGTGAGCTGATTTCGATTTCTCATCTCAGAAAATTCCTTAGCACCGAATTTTGGAAAAATAGTACAATTATTAAGAAGACTACTTAAGGAAAACTAAAATAAAAGTATAACTTTGACACCCTGTATCTCAAAAATTACGAGGTTTTGAATTAAGGTAAGTTGGGTTAAATGGTCATATTTTCATCCCAGAAAACCACAGTAACTCTATATACACGGAATAATGGGACACCCTATATATATATATATATATATATATATATATATATATATATATATATATATATATATATATATATATATATATATATATATATATATATATATATATATATATATATATATATATATATATATATAATATATATATATATTTCTTTTTTCAAATATATTTTAGCACAATTTATTTTTGCCCCCAGTGTGGGTTGATAAATCTGAGGAGATACAGTCCGGTTCTCTTAAAACGTTGATTACATCCTAAGGAAACTTTTGTTGCTTTCTCTGTCAGTCTCTCCTAAACATCATATTAACGAGTCTGATGATAAAAGTGACCTTTTATCAAAAAAAAGAATCATAAAAAACTAAATAAGAGAATCTAACTTAAAAGGAAATTGCAAGAAATTATTGCTTAGGTAATTGATAATGTTTACATTCATAATTATCCCAAAATAAAAACCCATTTTAAAAATAAATTTAATTCGCAAAAAAAATTGCATTTGGCCTATCAATAGCCTGTAAGACTGTAAATGTTAAAAAAAATATAATGTATTGGCAATGTCGAAAATAACAGAAAAATCAACAATTTTCAAAATTTATGTGTATTTATAAAAAGGGATAAATAATTATTTCATATATATGATTATTAACTTTAATTCTAGATTTTAGTTTTCCTATTTTAATAGCGATAAACAAGTAGCAATCTTCTTATAGAACTTTCTCCGCTAAAATGTTTAAATTAGGCATTCTTCTCTAAGAAAAACTGTGTTCTTAAAACATAACGAATACCCAACATAAAGTTACATACGGTTGAACACGTGCGCCACTTTTAACTTGAATAGTGACACTAATATTGCATAAACTATTTTCAGTTGTAAATATGATTTATCAAGGCAAATTATAGTATCAACAAATTCTTAAATCATAATGTTTATACCTACAGTTTTTATTTAAAAATAGCTTCTCTAGTCATAACCTTTTAAATTTAGAAAAAAATACAATCGATGAAGTAACAACGTGTTGCCTGTAGTTTTAGTAACGAAATTTCTCATCCCGAACTTCAAAAATACCAGTCAAGTGCAAGTTGAAATTGCGCAATTAGTGTTCCGTACGTTGATTGCTTTTAAAATAAAAGCTTTTGTTACGGAGGTATAAAATGGTCAGTGACTTTACAAAACACACCCCAAATAAGTTTTCAACAAAGTTTGTTTCCGATTTTTACTAAAAACTGATGACGTTGTTTTTTTTATATATATACTCGTATATACCAGATAAATTATTAAGGGTAATGCACTCATACTAATTTTCGTTCAATTTACATTCCGTGTAGAATATTTTCGAGTTTTTTTTTTTTTAATTTTTTGATCAGTATTTTTCAAGACAGAGAGACAGCGATTTTTCGCGATTTTTCAAAAATAATACAAAGAAAGGTTTGTGCAAGTATTACATTATATATATTTTTGAATTCGAGTTTTTACAAGCTTTCATTTGACACTCCACTCGATGACCTAGTAATTTTTTTTCAATTCCAATTTCACCCCCCCCAAAACTAAACCCTTAAGTCAAAATTTGACTTTCAAAACTATACGGCTTTGATGAGACCATCAATTCCTATATTAGTACCAAATTGCAGCCTTCTATGTCAAATAGTTTCGGAGAAAATCAAGTGTGACAGACGGACAGATAGACATACGGATAGACGGACAGACGGGCAGACACCGAAGTGATCTTATAACTGTTCCGTACAAAACACTAAAAAGAACATGTTAACAAAAAGTCACTAGCGCCGTTTTCACACCATCGTCTTTTTCATAGAAAATAAAAAAATTGTGACGGGCAACCAGATGACAAAAAAAAATTAACAATTCAAAAATTAGGGCTGTGAGTACCGGCTAGAACAGTACAGTTAAATTATACAACAGTTATCACCGAACACCTTATTTTTGCATTTGACGAACGTCTCGTTAACCATGTTAGCATCAGAAGCAATGATTGACTATTTTCTGTCCAATATGACAACCATGTAGCCTTTATCCCTTTTAGATAGAAAACATCTTTTATTTTCAAGTCCTTAATTGTTTTGTTGTTTTTTTAGTGCAATAAAAAAAGCGTTTGAAATTGCACAGTATAGATACAGCAATATTATGATTTTATCCTCTCTGGGATATAATTGTCTTGAGTTTTGGACCTCGAAAAACTTGTGCTCTTTTGTTTATAAATAATTTAAGTTTTCAAAGATTTAGACAAAAAAAAACAACTTTTCATAATGAAATTTCCAACAAATTCTCTTTGGATTTAAGTCGCTCAAGGTCCTACATAACCTACAAAATTAAAAAACAAGCATAAAAACTTTTTTTCTTTATTTTATTTTACAGATTAACTCAGAAAACCGATCAGCTTGAACCTTTCAGAAAATATGCCTTTTGTTATAGCAAAATTGCCCTGAAATTTTGGTAGAAAAATATTGAACCCAGCGGGAACAATTGAATTTATTATGTAAAATTGGAATTGCCCGCGATTTTATACCATTCAGTCCAAAATGATTCTTTTTTTCTTCCAAATTAAGGTCTCGACGCCAGTTTTTCGATGCCATTAAAAAAATTTTTTTTGGAGTCATTTTAACCGTTTTTTTATTAATCAAATAACAAAAAATGCATTTTTTCGGTCATTTTGTCTACTGCCGTTGAGCTTGAAATTTACGGATCCTGCCACCATTGTTCTTTCATATTTCCCTTGATTCAACTCCTCTAGAACCGATCTTAATTGGGTAACCCTAGCAGTAAAACCGGCCAATCGTGTTAAGTCGCGACCTGCAAGAACCAGTCTACCAATTGCTTCAGCTTACTTAACCAACATCCTTTCGTGTGTGTAATATAAACGAGATCTCTCTCCACGGCTATTTTCAGCAATTTTGTCAGATATAAAAGATAATGATACGGTCCAAAAACCTGCGATACTAGCAAAATATTTTGCCACAAGGTTGGCAATAATACCTATAATAACTCTAAATTTAAGGAATTTATTTAGGTAATTCTGAAGCCTTTTATAGCTGGCAAGTAATGTGGCCTTTTCTTTTAAGTTACCATTAGAAAATGCTACAAGAGTTAGTTATCAAACGTGAATTGATATGTCTGAATTCTCCTTCTAGCTTCTGTTCGTCTTCGTTTAGTTTAGCTGTTGGCTTCCTTAAAGTTAAAGCCATGCCTGAAATTGAAAATTTTTTATCACTTCTGGTAGAAAATCGTGAGACTGAGAAATGTATTTTCATTAGCGTGAAAATGATCGAAATAACGCATTTGATATTATTTGATTAATAAACAAATTTAAAAAAAAAATGGTTAAAATGACTCCAAAAAAAAAAAGCACCTGCCACAGCTGGCATCGAGACCTATATTTGGAAAAAAACAGATCCACCTTGGACCAAATGGCACAAAATAGCATGCAATTCAAGTACTAAATTACAAATTTAATTTTGCCCACTGAGTTCAATATTTTTGTACCAAAATTTCAGGGTATTTTTGCGATAATAAAAGGCATATTTTCTGAAACTTTCAAGCCGATCGGTTCACTTAATCGACTTGTACAATAAAATAAAAAAAAAATAATTTTTTGCCTGTTTTTTTTCAATTTTTGTAGGTTATGTACTTATTTGAGCGACTTAAAACCAATGACGATTGGTTGAAAATTTCACTACAAAGAGTTTGTTTTTTCTTTGTCTCGATTCGACTTATATAACCGGAGTTATTCACATTTTAAGAACTTAAATTGTTTACAAATAAAAGAGCACAAGTTTTTTGAAGTCCGAAACTCAGGACAATACTCCCCAGAGAGAATAAAATCATAATATTGCTGTATATAAACTGTGCCTATCTTTTCACTATTTTGACCTTTTTTCTTGCTGCATAATTTGTGAATTTGAATTTGTATTATAGATTATGTTTTTTGATATTTGGTTATCACATGCTTTCCCAACAAATAACTTAGTAGTTTCTGAAAGTGTACTCATAACCTTTCAGTATGAGCTACAATTTTAGATAAATTATCTCTAGAAGATGATACTGCACAATTTAGACCTTCCTTTAAGATGGAAATTTTATTTTAAAAGTTTTCTACAGTGTTTTCGAGTTCCTGGAGACTTTTGTTTTCAAGTAGAAAGTTATTTATTTATTATTTAAAGATGAATATTTTTTTTTTACCATACATTTGATATCAATTACTAAAAACATTTTGCTCTGGAGTGCACTCCTTTAATCATATTTAATATTATTTAATCTTGAGGTGAATTTTTTGAAAATATTATGATTCTATTTCTAATATCCTATGGATTTAGTAAATTTTTTATTTTTTTTTTAGCAAAGAAAGAAAGTTTTTCTATGACACTTTGGTAAAAAATAATTTTTATAAATGTGGAAAAAAAAATTAAAATTTTTAGATCACTTTAAAAAACTAAACATTCGCACTTCCAGTCTTACTACTGTCAATCATCACTCTTGATGATGCTAACATAGTTGAGAAACGTGAGTTGAGTTCAAAAATAAAGTGTTTGGTGTAATGGTGATAACTGCCGTAAAATAAATTCCCTTTTTTGAGGTTATTGTTGGCACTCCTGCAAACAATGTTTTGTGAAAAGAGATTCATTTCTTTTTAGTGTTCCGTACGGAACACTCATAAGATGACTTCGGCGTCTGTCTGTCTGTCTGTCTGTCTGTCTGTCATACTCGATTTTCTCCGAAACTATTTGTCATAGAAAGTTGAAATTTGGTAATAATATAGAAATTGATGGCCTCATCAGAGCCATGTAGTTTTGAAAGTTATATTTAGACTTAAGAGGTTAGTTTTGGGTGGTGAAATCAGAAGTGAAAAAAAAAAAAATTTTACTAGGTCATCGGGTGTGGCGTCAAATGAAAGTTTGTGAAAATACGAGTAAAAAATATATATATAATGTAATACTTGCGTGCACTTTTCTTTGTATTATTTTTAAAAAATCGCGAAAAATCGCTGTCCACTCGCCTTATCTCGAAAAGTTACAAAAAATTTTGAAAAAATTCTGGACTATTCTCCACGGGGTGTAGGTTAAACGAAAATTATCACGCGTGCATTACCTATAATAATTTATCTGGTAAATAAAAAAAAAAAAAAAATTCAAGGTCATCAGTTTTCAGTAAAGATTGGAAACAAACTTTGTTGAAAGCTCATTTGGGGTGTGTTTTGTGAAGTCACTGATCATTTTATACCTCCGTAACAATTTTTTTTATTTTAAAAGCAATCAACGTACGGAACACTAATTGCGCAAGTTCAACTTGCACTTGACCGGATTTTTATGGTCAAATAGTAGATTGTCGAACATGAGTGCTGCATACGTTTCTTAGTTCCAGACTGTGTTCTTATGTAATCATCCAAGGGCTCCAAATACGATGCCTACAGCGGCTGCTAAGCCTATGGATAAGTCGAGGGCATTCCTTAGTAAGTGGATAAAACGATGTGCTCCGTTAAAATATGTTGATGAGTTACTAGAGCGTGGTTCGAGAGGAAAAATGTCCCAAATTAACTTTGTGCCAAGTGGTGCAAAAACTAAAGCAGATAGGTTTGGATATATTTTATGAAACGATTCACACTCATCAGAAGAAACCATTGTTGAGCGAAAAAGACAGATAGAAACGACTCACGTGAGCAGAGGAAAACATAGATCAAGACTGAAGCCATGTATGTTTTTCTGGTGAAGCTTAATTTTGAGGTTATGTTATCACTTAACGAGCCTGGTTAATTTCTATTAACCCATTAGTTTAGCGCACAGTGAAACACCCTGTGAAGATCTACGTCTTTAGATGTCTTTCGGAAAAAGGTTTTGAGAGCCTCTTCATCTTTAGTTACAATTTAAACGCTGGTTACAGATTTACAAGAAGGCATTAGCACCGACGACCAAACGGTGGTTTATCGATAAACAGGAGGAGTGAATGCTTTAACAAGACAATGACCCCAAACATCACAGTAAAACGTGTAGCCAGTGAAAACGGGAATCCGGTATCGTTACACTAGATTGGCCATCTCAGGCGCCCGATGCAAACCCAATCGAGAACGGGTGGCCATATCATATCAAGTAGAAGCTTCGTACTCAAAGGGTGTGTACAGTGAAGCAGCTATCACGTCAAATTCGTGCGATTTGGAAATTATTGCCCCAAGAATACGAGGCTAATCTCGTCGAATGTATGCCTCGAAGATGCCAGGTGCTCATCGACGCTGATGGGCACTGGACGAACTACTACTATTAGTATTTTAATGGCAATCCTTTACTGTCGAATAAAGTAAAAAACTTTTGAATAAATACATTTTTTAATAAACAATGTGCGATATGTTCTTACTTGACCGACTGTATATACTTTTTAAAATAAATGAATTATTTCCTTTACACGCGAACCTACAGAAGGCTTATTTAAGTTACGTATGAAGGACAAATCGTAGTATTTACAAGAAAATATATTTTTCTATATAACTCTCGTCTTCAGATGTTTGAACAAAAAGAAGTTCTAGGGAGCTAAATCGGGGCTCTAGGATGGATGTTGTAAGTTCTTGATTCCATAGTTTTTGGCAATGACCTGAACTGTGCGAGTTTTGTGTACCCAGTAGTTGTGGTGTAACATCAAAATTTTACTTCTCCAAGAATTCAAACATTCTTCTATAGCAGACTCTTTAAGTTTGGATCAGAAATACTCCTACGTAGTTTAAAAAAAATATCGCCGTTAACTTTCCAGAAGACGACTGAATTTTCGTCTCCTTTTGAGGTATTATGAAGTTATTATTTTGTCTTGTGAGAAAATAGCAAAAGAGCACGCCAATGTCATCGCCTATAATAATTTGAGGATCAAATGTTTAAGAAATTTCGTTTCTTGGAGAGTTTTTGCTCTGGTGTAGAGCGTTCGTTGAAAACTGCAGTTTTGGATACTCGGCTTCTTTTGGAGACACTGGGATCTTCATTCATTGATTTGACAGCAGCAAATCGCCAACAAACCTGATCGTTTCCTAAGTTGTTGTCTCAACCAATTTTTCTGATCTGGGATAATCTTAAATTGAGCTTCGGCTTTATCGGAACTGCTTTGACAAAAATTTTACTTGAGAATAACATGTACAAATACCGTCATTGTAGTGCACTTGGAATAATATTTCGTGACTAACTTTTGATCCATTTCTATCTTTAGTGGAAAAGTTTATTGTTGCACGATCCGCCAAATTACTGTCACTTATTTTACTGAACAACAAAAATCTTAAAACAATTATTTCGACTTACATGATAATGTTTAATGTTTATCCCCACTTCAAGCATTATATCTGTAGTGAATTTGGAATCTCACTTTTTTCAGGACATATCGTGTCAATCGGCCGACAGACAGACAAACTGATGAATACGGGAAACTATATTTTTTGCAATCTCGGGAAGTGCTTTTTCCACGAATATAATACTTTCTTTTATCAAGGGAAGCAAAAACCGTGTAAAAGTGTTTAATTTTATTACTTATCTTTTAGCTTCTCTCATAGTGCTTCGGAATATTAGTTTTCGCATATTAGTAGCTAATGAGATTTCTATTTATATTCTAGTACATTATCTGAACTACAAGGTATTTTGCTTAAATGGAGGTAACTAATGTTATATGAATTATCAAAAGTTTAAATGTTGATTTACATTTAAGCCGACATATTTTGAAAAGGAGTGCGTTTAAACTTTTATCGCATAATAAAGCGAATGTGAGCAAGGATTATAATTCAAAATTTACCTTGATTTGAGAGGATTAGTTTTGATATGTTTATTCAAATAGTTTGAAGTTTAGGTATGATATGAAAGTTACAGTGTTTATGTAACGAATTTGCACATATATTCGACTTGTCTTGCAACTTACTTCCTGTTTAACTTTAGCTCTAAGGCAGCAATTCAGAACAAAATATATATACAAACTAAGAAATATTTTGAGTTATGCACACATTCAAATTTAAGACACCTCAAAGGTAAGATGCTTTTTCGCAGGGGCGCGGGCGCTCCGAAATATTAGTAAATATTATTTTCATTTTAATTTAATGTGGTAGAAACAGAAAATATAGTTGTCGTTACAGAAAGACAAACACGTGAAATAAAACATCGCTGAAAACGAAGCCGACTGGCTAACATCTGTACATTAAAATGAACCTTTTCGAGTACCGGGTGAGTAGAAATTGTACTATATACATTAGTAATAAGGAAAAGTACACGCGACATCTCTGAAAATATTCATGAGGCACATTTTAACGTGCCGGCAGTACCCTGCCAGCTTCATTTTACGGCAACATTTTGTTCCACGTGTCTGTTTTTTTTATGATAACACAGCCCCACAAAAAAAAAAGTGGGGTATACTTTTGATGCGATATATCAGACCCGTAGTATTTTTGCCCGCTGATCACGAATCTGACGTCAAAATATCGCCATCACATCTCAATTTTTTCTAACCTCAAAAAATAGGTAAAAATTAGTAAAAATTAAGAAAAATATACTCCTAAAAAATTGATTCAAGCTTTTTCATGAATCCAAAGATGTATTAATATGTATTCGGACACGTTAAGCTAATATTCATCGGTTGGATTAAGCCATACAGTTCTGTTTTCTTTCTAACCTCAATAAATCAGACAGATATAGTGCTTCTCGAATGCAAAAACGAATTCAAATTAAAATTCAACCGATTCTTACCAAATTTGGTACACGGGGGTTTTTTGGGTTGCTGATCATGAATCTGAGGTCGGATTTGCAAAATTCAAAATGGCGGATCCAAGATGGCGGACAAAATTTTTGAAAACCAACCGATTCCTACCAAATTTGGTATACAGTTGGGGAATCCTCAAACCTGATACTCTTAAACCCTAAACCCTGAAACCCTTAGACTCCCACACCCTGTAACCTCAAAAAATAGACCTCAATAACCCTGTAACTTTAAAAATGAGACCCACTAAACTCAAAACCAGGACTTTTAAACCATATACTCTCAAATAGTAGACCCTTAAGCCCTAGAATTGCGAAGGATAGACCCGCGTCTAACTTTCCTTTTTTTGGCTGTATCTTGTTCTTTTTTCCGCAAATGACCTATTCAAAGGCTTTCTGCTCAAACGCTTTTGAGGACTTGTTTCTCTTTTTAGCAACCAGCAATAGTCCGCTAGCATATGGCCATCCCATCGTCCTTGATACCGATTTTCTATGATTTTCAGATCTTGGTGAAAACGTTCCCCTTGCTCCTCACTGTAGTCACCAAGATTATCTGGGAAATCATCGATGTAGGAGTCCAGGAAATCTAATTTTAGATTCATTAAGCAACCTAATGTTTGAAAATTTTTTACCATTTTCTCGACTATTTCTTTGTACTTAGGACTTTTATTATTTCCCAAAAAGTTTGTTGCGACTTCTTTAAAACTAAACCAAGCAGCTTTTTCAACTTTATTCATTTTAGTAACAAATAATGAATCTTGAAACAATTTTCTTATTTGTGGCCCGTCAAATACGCCTGCCTTAATTTTAGCTTCAGAAAATTTCGGAATTTTTTTATGCAAATATTTGAAACATGGGCCGTTTGTATCTAATGCTCACGTGAATTGCTTCATAAGTCCAAGCTTAATGTGAAGCGGGGAAATAAGAACTTTTCCTGGATCTACCAATGGTGGAAACAATACATTATTTTCACCAGAAGTGAATGATTCTCTTGTTGGCCAAATTTTTTTCTTATAATGACGTTCCCTGTCTCTGCTATTCCACAGACATTTATAACAGGGATAAAGTGTAAACCCTGACTATTGGCCAAGCAATATTGTTACAATTTTCAGATCTCCACAAATTTTCCAGTTATGATCAGCATATTTTATTTTTATTAAAAGCTGCTTCATTTTTTCATATTGCTCTTCCATAACTGTGTAATGAGCAATCGGAATGGGAGCGTAAACGTTGATATTATGCAGCAAAACTGCCTTAATGCTCCGTTTAGAAGAATCAATGAACAGTCTCCATTCTTCAGGATCGTATGAGTTATTTTGAAATTCATCCATTAGACCTTTTACATACAGTACGTACAATATGAAAGTGACAATTCCTCGTCCATTGTGAAATATTTTCGAAATTCTTCATCTCTGTTTCTATAATAAGAAATCGTAGCTTCTGGCTTAAGTAAATGTATTTTCTTTAAAAAGGAAGCAAGATGCTCTGAACCATCTTTGGATAAGCCTAAATCTCTGACTAGATCACTAAGTTCTGACTGTGATACGAGTATTGGTTCTGGTTTACGGTTGTATGGTAGAAATTCTTTATCTGTGTCACTAGTATATGATAGGTTGTCACTAGAACATTCATTAGTAACAGTGTTTGAATCTTTTTCGACAGTCTCAATGTTTTCGGCATGAACTGATAAGGTGAAATCATTTGTTTCCATATCAAGTGGTTCAGGAGGCGGAATTAGTTTAGTTGGTCTTGTTACTGTCGAAACATCGTTATAAGTAATAGTGCTTTTATTTTTTCGGTTATGCCTAGATACAACATTCATACAAAAGTAGCAATCATTTTCATTGTATGGTCTATTCCATATTGCTGGTCTGGAATATTTAATCGCCTTCTTATTGATGTACAACATTATTTTGCAAGAACTGCAAATGATGTGGGGAACCCAATCTGTATCCTGGTGCTGTATTTCAATGTTAAAACAATCCTTATATAAGGTTTTAATCTTATCCGTTATCGGTGACCCCATTTTACTCAATACGTGTTGACAGCAAATATAACAAAATGAATCACTGTTTTTATCGCACTTATGAAAAGTCCTTGTACCGTGAAACCGTTTTCTTGTAGCATTATACTCTACATGAGCCAAGTCACCCACACATGAAGAGCTACGGTCGCTGGATGACGACGGCTGCGGGCCCGCTTTCCCACCCTGACCAACCGCCGATACTGGGTTTCCGAGTCCCTGCATCGTAATTCTCTTTCTTCTACCTGCCATGACGGCATCTAAGCCGTTATCCAGGGACTCTGCCGGCTAGTGGAGTAACACCGTTGCCCACCGTCACCACGTGGAGGTGCCCTGGATGCAGGTAGAAGAATAAAAATCGACCGATGAATTTTCTCTGCGTTCAAAATGGCGCGAAAACATCTGCCATCTTGAATTTTGCAAATCCAACCTCAGATTCGTGATCAGCGACCCAAAAAATCCCCGTGTACCAAATTTGGTAAGGATCGGTTGAATTTTAATTTGAATTCGTTTTTGCATTCGAGAAGCACTATATCTGTCTGATTTATTGAGGTTAGAAAGAAAACAGAACTGTATGGCTCAATCCAACGATGAATATTAGCTAAGCGTGTCCGAATACATATTAATACACCTTTGGATTCATGAAAAAGCTTGAATCAATTTTTTAGGAGTATATTTTTCTTAATTTTTACTAATTTTTACCTATTTTCTGAGGTTAGAAAAAAATTGAGATGTGATGGCGATATTCTGACGTCAGATTCGTGATCAGCGGGCAAAAATACTACGGATCTGATATATCGCATCAAAAGTATATCACACTTTTTTTTTGTGGGGCTGTGTAATAATTACTTGTAGCCTTATCTACAAAAGGTTACTAGATGACGCTCAACAATTATTAAGTTTTTCTATTATATTAGAAGTTTATCGGACGTTTTTGACATTTTGTGTGTGTGTCAGTCAATAAGTTTTGAAAGCCGGAATGAAACAAGATGAATTAATGAGTCGAAATACATTTGTCCCTCAGTATAATCTCCCTTAATTTTCCGGTGGACCAGGACACAGACCAAACTAGAGGTGAGACTGATCACCGCCCACTAACCCCTAAGGAAACATTTACAGAAAATGGGTATCGACAATAGTCCCACAACATGCAGACTATGTGGTAAGGAGGAAGAAACCTCTATAAACATCCTATATGAATATGTGGCTATATCGGAATAGACATAACGTTTACATTCTGACCAAAAATTGTCACATGGACGGCCTGGATGAAAGCTTACTAACTAATTAACTTTCTTTAAGAGACGATACTCTTGTGGCCCGGTGGGGGAAGCATAATAAACCAAGAGGTTGCAGTGCTTAAACAGAGACAACCCCTGCCCCATCTATAACCAATCAACCAACTAAGTGTGTTAGTGTGTGTCCTGATCGTCCTTGTTCAATATTTCACGGTTATAGAGGACTGCAGCCATTTATTCGAAACAAAACCCCTAAGGTACTATTTCCAGATAAACACCTACATCAAAACACCAATATTAAACCAGGTCTTAGACTATATAGTAGTTTATAAGTACTCCTTCGTTGAATATAACAATTTTCAAAAACTATGGAAAGATGTGGGTATTCCGTACAATAATTACTTAAGTTTTTTTTTTATATACCACATAAATTATTAAAAGTAATGTTTAATTTCGTTCAAGCTACACTCTGTGGAGAATATTCTAGAATTTTTTCAAAATTTATTGATCAGTACGTTTCGAGATAAGGATGGAGAAGGATTTTTAGCAATTTTTAAAAATAATATAGAGAAAAGCGTGTGCTAGTATTACATTATATATATTTTTGAACTCGTGTTTTTACAAGCTTTCATTTGACACTCCCCTCGATGAGCTGGTAAATTTTTTTTTCACTTCCGATTTCACCCCCCAAAGCTACTCCTTAAGCCAAAATTTAGCTTTCAAATCTACACGGCTCTGATGAGGCCATCAATTCCCATATTAGTACCAAATTTGTACTTTCTACGTCAAACAGTTCCGGAGAAAATCGGGTGTGACAGACGTACAGATGGACAGACGAACGGACAAATGGATAGACAGACAGACACCGAAGTGTTCAGTACGGAACACTAAAGAACATGTTGTGTTACAGTACTCTGCAGCGGGTATCGTGGTAATGTTTGAACTATGACAGAAAAGTTACGTTTGTCTTAAAGAAGAAAGCTTTACTTATATGGATTGTACATGAAGATTCTTTGGTAAAACTAGCATACTTGAGTAATATTTTTAAAAAATGGATGCTCCTAATTTTTCCTTGCATGGGAGTAACAGACACCTTGTTGTTCCAGCTTGCTTAAAAAACTACACTTATCTATCGAAAAGAGAAATCAATAAAGACAAAGAAAAAGAATGTTTCACATTTATGCATCAGTTTTCAACCTCGATTAAGGTTAATTTCTCTTGAGATACGAAATTTATTTTTAAAAACTTTTTTCGGAGCGTATCTCCCGATGTAAGAAATATTTTTAAGATATCGATAAATTTGCACGAATTCATGATTCATTTAAGAGGGTATTCTGGTCTTGAAGTAGAGATTTTATGCTATTTTTGCGATTTTTTTGAGTGAAGAGTATAAGGGTTATTGCAAAATGGTTCCCTACAATATGTTTATATATGTTTGAAAAATGTTTTCAAATTTCTATACTAGAAAACATTTACAAATAATCAATGTTAACAATATATTAAAAGAACGCGAAGAAAAAAACGGTGCTTGATAGCGATTATGATTTCAGTAATTCTATTCATTTGAAACAAAAAAAAAAACCAGATTCTTAATTAGTAGGAATGCCGCTATAGCCGGTACCAGATTTAAAAAAAAAATCGTGAAAACGTAAAGAATGGAGCTATGTAGAAAACTGAAAATCGATTTTTGAACTTTTTTTAACTTTGATGAGTTGTAAAAAATACTAAACAAAAAAAATTCACTACATCGTGGTAGGGGTTATAGCCCCGTTTAGGTTGAAGATTTGTGCACAAGCACGACTTAATCGCTCAACTGGTTTTTGAGATATCATGGTCGCCATTTTGAAAAAAGTGATTTCGAGAAAAACGCGTTTAAAGTTTTGTGTACTGATTACACAGAGACACTTTTACTTGCAATCAACCTATTCCAAATCCATAGAGTAAACCATCTTGTTGCTCAAAAAAGGCATGCAGAGCTGATAATTGTTCCCTATGTTATGCTCTTTCTTCTTGAGCGAAGTCGGACGAGCGTCGCTCCGACCGAATGAGACGACGCGCGCACATGTACGCGCGCCCCGACCACTAAGCGCGCCGGATGCCGCTTCCTATATAGTGCTATAACTTTATTAATATTGTGAATCGAGCGAAATGGTTTTGCAGAAATATTCTCTATAAATAACTAGTTACAAAATACTACTCGGTGTATATCACCACTACACCAAACACTTTATTTTTGCACGTTTTGCTAACCATGTTAGCTTCATCAGGAGCGATGATTGACTAAAGCTAAACTACAAATCTACCCTATTTATACTTAGCCTAACCCTTGAATTACTCAAGCGGAACTAATGACATAGGCAAGGCCATCAGTTCCGGTCAAGTAACCAGTAGAGGGGACTATAAGAATAGAAAATTGATGGTTATATTGGAAATAATTTTGTTCCATACAAAGTTATGTTCAGAAAGAAGGGACAGCTATGGGTAATTGCTTGTCACCTTTCATAGCCAATTTATTCATGAGTAAGTTTGAAATCGAAGCTAGTCAAGAATTCGAATATTTCCCAAGGGTATGGTATAGGTATGTGGATGATATTTTCGCGATTTTTCATACAAAGAAAGCAAATATTGATGATTTTGTTTCTAAATTAAATAGCCGGTATAATTCCATTAAATTCACTTACGAAGTTGAGAACAAAGGACAATTGCCTTTTCTAGATATTTTAATTTATTAAAAATAATAATAGATTAGAATTTGATATCTATAGGAAGGACACAATAACAGATAGATATATTCCTAATGATTCATTTCATTGCAAACAACATAAATTAGCCTCATTACATTTTTTAGTTCATCGTTTGGTCACTTTCCCTCTGAATAGAGTAAACTTTAATAAAGAAAGGAATCGTATTAGAAATATAACTAGAGTTAATGGTTATGACGATGACTTAGTAAATAAGCTAATAAATAGACATAAATTTAGGTTTAATATTCAGAATTCCACTTTTTTTACACGCGAAGAAAATAACACCAAGTATGTCTCCATACCATATAATCCGAAATATAGCAAGAGACTCAATAAGGTATTTAATAAGGTAGGCCTCACCTTAGTCTATAAGTCATCAGATAATCTGAGGAATATCTTAGGAAATCTCAAAGATAAGATTCCTAATTGTGAGAAAAGTGGAATTTATGAAATTAGTTGTAATGATTGTGACAAAAAGTATGCTGGGCAAACTAAAAGGTCAATTAAAACACGAGTTAAAGAACATTTAGCATACTTAAGATACAATAGAACAGAAAAGTCTAGCATTGCCGAACATGCCCTTGAAGCTGATCATACTGTAACATTAGATAATCTACGATTAATAAAAAATGTATCTGATAGGAGATTGTTGAACGCATACGAAAGTATGGAAATCATAAAATGTAAAAGTAGTTTAAATAAAGACAGAGGGCCTATTCCTTATAGTCCCCTCTACTGGTTACTTGACCGGAACTGATGGCCTTGCCTATGTCATTAGTTCCGCTTGAGTAATTGAAGGGTTAGGCTAAGTATAAATAGGGTAGATTTGTAGTTTAGCTTTAGTCAATCATCGCTCCTGATGAAGCTAACATGGTTAGCGAAACGCGCGTCGAGTGCAAAAATAAAGCGTTTGGTGTAGTGGTGATATATACTGAGTAGTATCATTGTACCAAAGATTCCACATTCCCAACTTAGTTACAAAATATACAAAAAAAAAATCGATTTTTTGAACTTATTAGACCAGAATATCCCCTTAATGTAAAGCTTCAAGTAAATTTATTGTTTACCTCGATATGTTGAGGACAAAATTTAGCAGCAAGCAATTAACGAAATTACAGATACCCTTCTGAGAGTTCAGAGAATTTTAATTTCATTTGCGACTCTATATTTATGTGGAGCTAAATTTTCTATAGCTGTTGTGATAAAAATCAGGCCTTGCCCGAAAATTATTGTGGACAAGGAAATGGGGTTTTGAAAATATTCTTGAAATATTTAAGAAACTGTGTGGTGGTTTATAAGCTGATCTTTATCTCGCTAATTATAATTAGATAAATTCATTGAATTAATTTTTTTTATAATCTTCAATATGTATTTTATTTATTATTATCTTACTCCTTAATAAAAATAAAAACCATCTAAGTGCAAGTCGAACTTGCTCAATTAGTGTTCTGTACGGGGATTGATTTTAAAACAAAAAATTTTGTTACTTTAAATAATAAATCTTTGTTGAAAACTTATGACCTTGAAATTTTTGTTTTTTTTTGTATGCCAGATAAATTATCAAAGGTAATGCACTCGTGATCATTTTCATTCATTTCTGCGCGAGTATGACATCATATATATTTTTGAACTCGTGTTTTTACAAGCTTTCATTTGACATCTCACGCGATGATCTGGTTTTTCTTTTTTTTTTCATTTCCGACTTCACCCCTCAAAACTAACCTCTTAAGGCAAAATTGAACTTTCAAAATTGCTCGGCTCTGATTGGGCCATCAATTCCTATATTTCTGCTCAATGTCAACTTTCTATGTTAAATTGTTTTAGAGAAAATCAGGTGTTACAGACGGACGGACGGAGTTTGGGAACCACTGGTTAATTTTTTCAAAATGGTGGCAACAGCTAAATCTCGCGGAAAAAGTAAAAGAGAGTCTATATTTTGTCAGCAAAGAATAATTTCAACGATATACCGACCGGCCTGCTCAGGGGCATGCTGGGACAAAAATTGTAACCGGAATTCTCTCTAAATACCGCCTCCATCCCCTATAATTTTTTTGACTGTGATACACATTATATACTATACTTACTTGTTCTTATTATTATATATTTATGGTTATTATAATTATTACATATTTACGATTATTATTCTATATTTATTACATTATATTAGGTTTTATATTTATTATATATTTTTATTTACGTAATCGTTCAGAGTATATGATTGAACCACCGAAGAAAATTCATGTTTTACTAATGTAGAATATTCCGAGGCTTTAGTTCTGAGAGCCATGATAAACAGGTGTAAGAAACTCTTAAAAAATTAAAAAACCGAAAATCAGCTGGTAAGAACGAAATACAAAATTATTAAAGTACGGAGGAGTGAAACTGACTAAAGAACTGACAAAGCTCATAAATAAAATAATACAGGGATCGCGAATACCAGAAGAATGGAGAACAAGAATAATGATACCACGTTTTAAAAAAGGAGAAAAAACCGATCCGAATAATTATCGAGGAATTTTGCACAACTTTAAAACTGACGACAAAAATTGTTACCAATAAAATAAGTCCACTTATACAGCTTTCCGAAGAACAACGAGGAATCAGGAGAGGAAGATCCTGTAACGACGCAGTATTTGTAATCAGACAAATTACTGAAAAATCAATTAAGTATAACAGACCAGCGTTCTTATGTTTTATAGATTTGGTAAAATCATTTGACAAAGTACAGCTGCAAGACGTAGTGCACACACCTTATGATAAGAATGTTCCATTGGATATAATAAAACTAATTGTGAACATTTACAAAACAAATAAAATAGTAAAATAGAAGGGAGAGTAAATTGGGACTTAACTGGACCCATAGAGGTAACAACTGGTATTAGACAAGGAGACTCACTGAATCCCCTACTGTTTAATATTATATTAGATGAAATAATTAAACAGGTAAAAATAAAAAAGGCTATAAAAGAGAGATACAGATATTGTGTTACGCCGACGCTACTGTCCTAGTAGCTGAGAATGAAGATGTCTTGCAGAGAATATTACATCAATTTAATACAGCAAGGAAATTTAATATGAAACTATCGGCTGAAAAAACCAAATCAGTAGTTACCTCCAAAGAACCAATCAGGGGCAAGCTGAAAATATTTAGGAATTAAATTATCATATAACAACAACATAGAAGAAGAAATAAAAGAACAAATTTTAAAAGCCAATAGAATAGCAGGATACTTGAATGACACTATTTGGAAAAATAAATACTTGAGAACAGAAGTAAAATCTCTTATATATAAATCTGTAGTTCGACCAGTTACGACCTACACAGTAGAGACAAGACCAGAAACACGCAAAACTCAGAGACACCAGAAACAAGTGAAATGAAAACATTAAGAAGAATTGCTGGAAGAACACTTTGGGATAGAGAAACAAATGGCAACATAAGGCAGAAACAAGCAGAAAACAAGAATGAAACCAACACATAAATAGAATGTCCGAACGACGATTAGTGAAAATACCTCGAGATAAATCACCGGTGGGCCGAAGGAGTATAGAACGCCCACGAAAAAGATGGAACGACGACCTGCAGCGACGACACGTTAAAGAAAAGCAGGCAGGAATGCCTAATATAAAGAACAAGAAGAAGAAGAATATTCAGTATATTTTGCGTTACAAAAAAGTACAAAGCTCACGTTAGCTCCCATAACGAAAAATCTATGAATCATGAAAGTGAAGATCTCACAAGCACGGAACTATTCTGACAGAGCTTTTCAATAACAATTTTTTCATCAATAGCTTTCAGAATATCGCTTTCGCAAGTCATGAGCATGCATGTTTCTAAGTTTTCGTCATTCATGGTTGGTCTTAATCTATTTTTGATCATTTTTAATTTGAAAAAATTTCTCTCGCAACTCACTTGTTTCATAGACAACGACAGCAAAAACTTATGTGCAGGTTCTTGTATTAAGAAACATACATTCTGTACTCAATTAATAAGGTACAGACACAACTGAGACACCGATTTTTTTTTGACTTCTCATTATCGACGCTTCGCTTCGCTTTCCATTTCCATGATGATTTATCATCACGAGAAGATGACTCATCATCTTGTCTCCAACTTTTTCTTCATCATAAACATTTCCCAATGACCGTAATAAAAGCTGCGGGAAAAACAAAGCAAGTGACAAAAGTTCATCACGAACTTTCTTGTCGGTTTCGGTGAGTTCACAATTTTAGTCGAGCGCTTGCTTCGGTAAGCCGTTTTTCACAATTTCTTTGAATGTTTTCGCATTGAAACACTCTACATAGCTATAGAATGTTTTATATTTTTCGAATCGATTTTGAATCGCCATTATGACTGTGTCAAGTATAACATTGTACGTTTTTATTTCAAAGTTTTTGATTGCATCATTCGCACTACTATGTTTGTGTTTAGATTTCCGCTGTTCTGCAATCTTTGTTTCTATTTCAATATCATAAGCTTCGAGTTTATTATTCACGATTTTTACGAATTTATCACCATTTTTGAATAAAATTTGAAAACTTGCAGGGTCTTCTCGAAAATTTTTAAATTGTTCTAGCATTCCATTTACTTGACGCCAAGCCTGAACATAATCTAAAGTCACTGTTTGTAAATACTTTGAAACTGAATGTGACACCTTAAAAATTGAACCAAAATGCATTTCTGTCAAAACAGTTTTAAATTTTAAAAGCTTATTTTTTAAACTGATTGCGTGATTCCTGATTTTCGCATTAAAAGTTTTCCCTTTTGAAATGATATTCAGACTAACGACTACATCCACAAAAACAGCTTTAGATAATATGTCAACGCTAGAATAGTCCGCGTTTTTCCATGTTTGAAAATGTCCAAATACTTTTGGCAAAGCATCATGTTTGGAAGACTATCTCGTTTGCCCAATAAGGTTTAATTTGACCTGAGGATTTTGTTTTTTTTTATACTTAAGCATTCTTTTATACGATTCTTTAAATAAAACAGGTAGTTCTTGTAGTATTCCAAATGATAATACGTCAAAGAGCGTAAATTGAGCAGAATCGGATATAACTAAATTTAATACGTATGCATAACACCAAGTGTGTGCATGTTTAGAATTGATTTGTTTCAAATTTGCCGAAACTTCATTTCTCAGGGATGCCCTAAAGCACTACAGGAGCGGCACGTGTGCAGAAAAAGCGATTCACGTTGCTCTTGAATCCCTGTAAATTGTACTCGGTGGTAAACACACTCCTGGGCAAATTATTCCAAAGGGATGATGTTCTCCATATAAAAGACTGCATGCGTTGTACGAGGAGTAACAAGCTGAACCTCAGACGGATATAAAGTATCAGCGCGACGTGTATTTCTAACATGCACCGCTCTGGGAGGAATTAAATGGGCCACATCCTCCGAACACTTTCAATGCAAATACTTGTAGAATAGGCTCAAGTCGCCAACCGCTCTTCGATGTTCCAGCGAATCAAGGCCGCCGGTCAGTTCCGGGTCTCCAATTAGACGAACAGCTCCTCTCTGAATAGAATCCAACAAATGCAGTGTATGTTTGGAAGCGGAGCCCCAAACATGGGAGCAGTATTCCACAGATGGTCGATTTTGAGCTTTGTAAATAATTAACAGTTGTCGTGGAGTGTAAAGCTTTCTGATTCGAAATAATATTCCCAGCTTTTCAGAAGCTCTCCTTGCTACGCCTGCAACATGCTCATGCCAGGACATATTTGCTCCCAAGCTCGCCAAACAACACAAAAAAAGTGTAGTAGCGTTAAATTCCACTTGGTTACTGTCATCCCAAGGTAGAATTTCTTCCAGGTCTTTGTTAAGTTGAACAACTTCCCGCTGTCTGCGGACACTCGCCTGAACAGCCGATGTCCGAGCGTTCAAAGTGAATGAAGAGATAAGTGTAATGTCATCTGCAAAGCGTAGATTGGATTTCCGGTTTTTTCCAACAGATCGTTAAAGTAAATAAGAAAGAGAGTAGGAGACAGTATGGAGCCTTGCGGCACACTAGCGTTGATAGTGAAGATGTTAGAAAGAAATCCGACGACCGCCACTCGTAAAAAACGCTCACTGAGGAAACATGAAAGCCACAAACAGAACTTTTCAGACTTGCCACAAGAGTGCAGCTTAGCCAACAGTCCATCATGCAAAACACGGTCGAATGCCTTGGATATGTCAAGAGCAACCGCTCGAGATTCTACAAAGTCTTCAATTACGTTGTTCCAAACATGTGTTACATAAGTCAGAAGATCTCCTGTTGATCTAGGTTTACGAAAGCCATATTGGTGATCGCTAATAATGTTGAATTCTTCAAGTTATTTTAGAAGATGTTGATTGAAGCCTTTTCCATGACTTTCGATATTATTGAAAGCAATGCGACTGGTCGGTAGTTATTTGACAAGGTCTTCTTGCCTTTTTTAGGTATCGACTGAACTGTGACACACTTCCAGCAGGAAGGAAATACTCCCTTTCTGTAGGATAGGTTGAAAAGTCTACAGAAAACTGGTGTCAGTTCCCTTGCACAGTTTATAAGAACCATGGCAGGTATTCCATCAGCGCCAGAAGCTTTTTTGGTGTCGCTTTATGATACGCTGTCTAAAGACAACATCGGGCATCCTTGACTGCACTATGGGAATAGTAGGTGGTTTTTTTTTTGCCCTGGAAATCGACAGTAGAATGTGAAGCAAAGAGTTCAGCAAACTTGTTATATTTATCTGGCCGTGTGAGTGGTGGTATGGTAGATTTGGTAAAATTTTGGCAACTGCCTTAGCGACTGACCAAAAGGACCTGGAATTGTTGGGGCAAGTGAAAAGTTTGTTACTAAATCGCCGATTGTGTGCCTCCTTGGTTTGGTCGATAATTTATTTGCATCTGTTCCGGGCACGAACAAAGGTGTTACGATTTATGCTGTAAGGATTGTCACGCCATTGTCTGTAGGCAAGATGTTTAGAAGCAACAGCTTCTTTGCATTTTCGGTCAAACTAAGGCTTACCTTTGGAAGGGAATTTCTTCGACAAAGGAATGTAAGCTTCCATACCAGCCAAAATAACATCGAAAACCTCCCTGGCGCAGTCAGATGGGTCGTCAGAACGAAAACAAACATCTAACCAAGGAAAAGTTCGAAAATATTCCATGAGATCTTCCCTTTTAGCAGATCTGTAGTGCCAAATCTTGCATGGTTTAGGCGCCTTTCTGTCACTGATTGGTAGGATACTCGATGTCGAAAGCAGTTTATGGTCGGAAGAACCTAACGGCGGATTTACGGTGACCGTGTAAATCTCCGGATTGGTAGTGAAAAACAGATCAAGAAGACTGGCGAACTCCCCGGCTCGATCAGAGATCCGTGTTGGTCCGTCAATAAGCTGAGTTAAGCCACAGCTGATTGAGAATGATTCAGCTTCTCGACCTTTTTCGTCGATAGTATTAGAATATTTAAGCCAGTTGATGCTGTGGACATTAAAGTCATCCCGGATGTCAATTTCGGCATTTGGATAGTTAATTTGTAAATGATCAATGGTGTCCGCAAGAAAAGCGAAAAGTGTTCTAAAGTTAGTATCACTTGGTGGTCGATAGAGGATACAGATGAAGATGGCGATGCATGCAATTTTTTATATCGAGACCACATTCATTTAAAGACGTTTGCAATAAATTACATTAATTCTTGCCCTTTGCTAGAAATGACTCTTTTCACAACGATAAGACGTTCAACTACTTCATTATGTAAAGTTATGAATCTGACAATGAAAACACACTGGTCTCAAGAACAAACATCAGTTCTTGAATCCATCATTGTGGAAAAGATTCCAGCTATCTTCACCGAACGTGCTATCGTACAAACTAGTTCTTGTTTTATTAGGATAATGATCTCTTCCAGTCTCTCATGCCAGCTCACATACAATAAATTGTATTTATATACGAATAGTTCTAGATTTACGCAGGATTGTGAATGTCTAAATTCGGATACTACCTGGACATACGAAAAATTGTCGTGGTTCTTCCGAACATAAATTTTGCATACACCTTGTAAATTTGCGGAAGGCGCTCCTAAGGCTTGGCGCACCGGGAAAAGACCCGGTGTTCCGGTGGGCCAGCACGCCCCTGGACCTACTACAAATGACTGTATCTGAAATGCAAGTATATAGAACAGAAACTGTATCATACACTATACTACTGAATTTCTTTCTCTTTTTAACTTCTCTACAAGCGTCGTCTCTTGACTTTAATTTTTTCTTTTCGACGATTCAGACGATACGGCATTTTATTTCAGAGGTGTGTGATACGGGATTTTATTTCACAAGTGATAAATGTAAATATTTACGGCTTCGCTTATTTAATTAAAAGAATTTAGCTCAGTATCCTCACGCTAAGCTTGGCAACAAAAACCGGAATGGCGGTTTTGGCCCTTTTCTAGCTCTAACAGCTTGCTGGGTCATGACATTTTCAATCTGTAGGATTTGGTAAAATATAGTTTTCTCCTTCGAAATGTTCCATCTATAAGAAATAACAGTTCTATTTTAATGATTGTGCCGAGTAATTAAAAACTGAAATAAAGACATGAAAGGTAATTTACTCTAAAATACACCATTTGGAAGTTTTTTTTAATATAAGCATAGCACACGTGCTGCAGCGAAATTCTTAAAGCGCCACAAGGGCGACGCGTGTACGAAAAAAGCTATTCACGTTGCTCTGAAGTCGCTCTAAATTGTACTCGGGTGCATGGTGGGAAACACAGTCCCGGGCGAATCATTCCAAAGGGATGAGGTTCTTCATATAAAAGACAGCTTGGGTTGTACAAGGCGTAATAAGCTGAACTTCATACGAATGTAAAGTATTAGCGTGACGTGTCTTCCTAGCATGCACCCTTTTGAGAGGAATTAAGCGAATTATATACATCGAACACAGCCTCACACATGGGAGTAGTTGTAGTGTGAAAAAGATCTCTCTTCTTAAAAATTGAATTTATATTATTTGATTAGATATAAGAGAAAAAGCATGCTTAATTAAAACAATTCAAATCGGTCTCATGACACACTGTTGAGACATCCTTTATATAACAGAATTACACCTACACCTGCAGACCAGCAACTTGGCTGTATAATTTACAAATTTTTTGTTTGATTTTTTTCTGTAAAATCAATCACAATTAGGTGATGTATTTATAGTCCAAAACCCCGTACGGTTACGGTAAATTCAATATAATTGTCAAACCCAAATCCTCAATAAAATATTGAGAAATTCTGTTAAATACGGTTGTGGCAAGCCCGACTAATAAATAACGATGCTTTAAACTAACTTTAAATAAAAAAAATTGATTATTTGTCTTCAGCTTGAAGCATTAAAAAAACTTTTAAAAACCCTTTATTTTTTTTTGTCAATAACACAGCCCCACAAAAAAAAAAAGTGGGGTATACTTTTGATGCGATATATCAGATCGTAGTATTTTTGCCCGCTGATCACGAATCTGACGTCAGAATATCGCCATCACATCTCAATTTTTTTCTAACCTCAAAAAATAGGTAAAAATTAGTAAAAATTAAGAAAAATATACTCCTAAAAAATTGATTCAAGCTTTTTCATGAATCCAAAGATGTATTAATATGTATTCGGACACGCTAAGCTAATATTCATCGGTTGGATTGAGCCATACAGTTCTGTTTTCTTTCTAACCTCAATAAATCAGACATATATAGTGCTTCTCGAATGCAAAAACGAATTCAAATTAAAATTCAACCGATCCTTACCAAATTTGGTACACGGGGATTTTTTGGGTCGCTGATCACGAATATGAGGTTGGATTTGTAAAATTCAAGATGGCAGATATTTTCGCGCCATTTTGAACGCCGAGAAAATTCATCGGTCGATTTTTATTCTTCTACCTGCATCCAGGGCACCTCCACGTGGTGACGGTGGGCAACGGTGTTACTCCACTAGCCGGCAGAGTCCCTGGATAACGGCTTAGATGCCGTCATGGCAGGTAGAAGAAAGAGAGTTACGATGCAGGGACTCGGAAACCCAGTATCGGCGGTTGGTCAGGGTGGGAAAGCGGGCCCGCAGCCGTCGTCATCCAGCGACCGTAGCTCTTCATGTAGACTTGGCTCATGTAGAGTATAATGCTACAAGAAAACGGTCTCACGGTACAAGGACTTTTCATAAGTGCGATAAAAACAGTGATTCATTTTGTTATATTTGCTGTCAACTCGTATTGAGTAAAATGGGGTCACCGATAACGGATAAGATTAAAACCTTATATAAGGATTGTTTTAACATTGAAATACAGCACCAGGATACAGATTGGGTTCCCCACATCATTTGCAGTTCTTGCAAAATAATGTTGTACATCAATAAGAAGGCGATTAAATATTCCAGACCAGCAATATGGAATAGACCATACAGTGAAAATGATTGCTACTTTGGTATGAATGTTGTATCTAGGCATAACCGAAAAAATAAAAGCACTATTACTTATAACGATGTTTCGACAGTAACAAGACCAACTAAACTAATTCCGCCTCCTGAACCACTTGATGCTGATGTTATGGAAACAAATGATTTCACCTTATCAGTTCATGCCGAAAACATTGAGACTGTCGAAAAAGATTCAAACACTGTTACTAATGAATGTTCTAGTGACAACCTATCATATACTAGTGACACAGATAAAGAATTTCTACCATACAACCGTAAACCAGAACCAATACTCGTATCACAGTCAGAACTTAGTGATCTAGTCAGAGATTTAGGCTTATCCAAAGATGGTTCAGAGCATCTTGCTTCCTTTTTAAAGAAAAGACATTTACTTAAGCCAGAAGCTACGATTTCTTATTATAGAAACAGAGATGAAGAATTTCGAAAATATTTCACAATGGACGAGGAATTGTCACTTTCATATTGTACCGATGTAAAAGGTCTAATGGATGAATTTCAAAATAACTCATACGATCCTGAAGAATGGAGACTATTTTTTGAGGACTATTTTTTGAGGTTACAGGGTGTGGGAGTCTAAGGTTTCAGGGTTTAGGGTTTAAGAGTATCAGGTTTGAGGATTCCCCAACTGTATACCAAATTTGGTAGGAATCGGTTGGTTATCAAAAATTTTGTCCGCCATTTGGATCCGCCATTTTGAATTTTGCAAATCCGACCTCAGATTCATGATCAGCAATCCAAAAAACCCCCGTGTACCAAATTTGGTAAGAATCGGTTTGAATTTTAATTTGAATTCGTTTTTGCATTCGAGAAGCACTATATCTGTCTGATTTATTGGGTTAGAAAGAAAACAGAACTGTATAGCTTAATCCAACCGATGAATATTAGCTTAGCGTGTCCGAATACATATTAATACATCTTTGGATTCATGAAAAAGCTTGAATCAATTTTTTAGGAGTATATTTTTCTTAATTTTTACTAATTTTTGCCTATTTTTTGAGGTTAGAAAAAAATTGAGATGTGATGGCGATATTTTGACGTCAGATTCGTGATCAGCGGGCAAAAATACTACGGATCTGATATATCGCATCAAAAGTATACCCCACTTTTTTTTTGTGGGGCTGTGTAATTTAAGATAACATAAAAAGAAGAATGTGTTCTATTTGAACAGATAACTATTTTACAATACAATTGTTTCAGCCGATAGTCGGTGGAAATCCACAATAATTGTTATGTGAAATGTGAAAAAATAATAAAACAATTATTTACACAAACTTTTCACTATATTTGTAATACACGGTAACATGTTTCGCTATCACAGTAGCTTCTTCAGTTGTTACATTCTGAATTACTGAACATTAAAGAGTAAAGGTGTTAATATATACGTAGAAGCAAGACAAGATAATTTGTTTTACCATTAACTAATTAAATATTAATAGCAAATATTTAACAAAGGTGAATTTTTAAGTTTATTTAACTCTAGAGATTCATTTAGTTTTAATCTCTGGCTTTTGTTTTTATTGTGTAGAATTTTGAAATTATTATTAAAGGTATGACTATTCTCGATTAGATGTTTTGCATAATTGGATTCGGTTTTTCCTTTGATAAAACATTTATAATGTTCATCTAATCTTTTACCAAAATATCTACCAGTCTAGCCTATGTAAGTTTTGTCCCAATCTCCGCAATTTAGTTGATAAACTCCTGATTTTTTTACGATTATTCGTTTTAGTTTAACTATTTTTAATAAATGTTTTGTAAGCTACTTTAATGTCTACACTGAGGATTTTACCTATTTTTGAGGTCGAGTGACCTATATATGATATCGACGGTTTTGTTATATAACTTTTTTTGTAGGATTTTATCGACTAAATTTAATGAATAACCATTATTAAGTGCGATTTGTCTGATGATGTTAAATTCTATCCGAAAATTCTTTTTATTAAGAGGGAGAGATACTAGCCTATGAATCATATTGTGAAAGGCTGCTAATTTATGTTGAATTAGGTGACAGGAAGAATTATTTATGACTGTGTTAGTATGAGACGGTTTATGGAATACTGAAAATTGATGTTTATTATTCTCTCTCTGAATTGTTAGATCTAAAAAGTTTATGCTATTGTTAGATTCTAGTTAAAAGATAAAATTTATATCTGCGTGGAGGTTATTAATAAATTCAAGAAAAATGTGTAATTGCCTTTCTGCACCCGTTAAACAAGCTAAAATATTATCAACATATCGGTGCCAATATACGAAATGTTTAAAAAGGTGATGTTTATTAATTTGGCTTTCTAACGAATCTAGAAATATTTCAGCGAGTAACGGGCTTAAAGGGTTTCCCACAATTAAGCCTTCCGTGCTGGTGTAAAGAGTGTTATTAAATTCGAAATAGTTTTAATCTAAACATTCGGTAAGTAAGTAATATTTCATGTTTTTTGATACAATTAACTGATTTGTTGTTTAACAGTTTTTCTATTAGTGTAATTGTGTCTTTAGCTGGGATACTGGGGAAGAGATTAGTGACATCAAATGAAATTAGTTTCGCGTCATTTGGTAAATGAATATTTTTAATTTTGTTTACTAAGTCGAATGAGTTTTTAATTTGATATTTCCCTGAAAACTGCGTATATGTTTGGATAATCTTTATTAGTTTTTTAAATATTTTGTAGGATGGTGCTGAAAAGAATGAGACTACTGGCCTAATAGGATATCCTGGTTTATGAAGTTTTACTAATGAATATAACTTTAGGGGCTGTGGGTTCATTATTGTGAACCTAGTCACGTCTCTGTCATTAAACAAACTTTTACAATTTTTAATACAATTTTTAATTTTTTGTTGATATTGGTCTGTATAATTATGATTTAAAATAAGGTATTGGGTTAAGAAAATCTAATGTTTTCTTAATATAATCAGACCTATTGATTGCAACTACCGTGTTGCCTTTGTCAGCTTTAGTAAATATAATATCATTACATTTATGTTTAATTTGCCTAATACATTGAAGTTCAGGATTTGGTTTCGAATCTTTAAGAAATTTTTTTTTAGTAATATTAGAAGTCTCAAACTTAAGTTAGAAGGTACGTTTTTAAGGGCTAGTTCAACATCGACAACTAATAATTCTAAATTTTTGGTTGAAGTTTGTTCTCTGATATTATATTTAAAGCGTTTTTCTAACAGTCGCGTTTCAGTTCGAAAGATTAGAAAATCTGTTAAAAAATTTATGGCCAGAAATTAGTTTTGGAGGTTTTGTCTTATTTTGTTTATTTATTAATGTTTTAAGTTTATTTTTTTGTTTAAGAAATTTTTTATGTTTAATTGTATTAAACATTTTTTCTTATGTTTTGATCAAATTCTTGAAATTCAATATAATGCATTTTAAATAAGAGATCTGTATGAACTATGTACATATGTTATAAATACCACGTTTCTGGAATTGGGTTTTCTTTTCTACGGATAGCCATTTTCTTAATCCTGCGATGGTACCTTTTTGTGCTGCTTTACCCTTATTATGACTTCTCATGTATTTAGGGAAGGCATTGTTTTTTGCACACTTGTCAAAACACCACAAGTTTTGAAAACAGATATATATATATATATATATATATATATATATATATATATATATATATATATATATATATATATATATATATATATATATATATATATATATATATATATATATATATATATATATATATATATATATATATATATATATATATATATATATATATATATATATATATATATATATATATATATATATATATATATAATGTTTTTACATTTATGTTAAGTTATATAACAAAACCATCGATATGATTTATCCTAAAAGCAAAGAAAAAGCAAACAATTACAAAGTTATATCATATATAGGTCACTCGACTTCAAAAATAGGTGAAATCCTCAACAATATAGACATTAAAGTAGCTTACCAAACAAACAATTCTTTAGGCAAATTTACTAAAAATAGTTAAACTAAAACGAATAATTTTAAAAAATCAGGAGTTTATCAACTAAATTGCGGAGATTGTGAAAAATTACATAGGCCAGACTGGTAGATATTTTGGTAAAAGATTGGATGAACACTATAAATGTCTTATCAAAGGAAAAACCGAATCCAATTATGCAAAACATCTAATCGAGAATGGTAACAACTTTAATAATAATTTCGAAAATTCTACACAATGAGAACAAAAGCCAGAGATTAAACCTAATTGAGTCTCTAGAGATCAACAAACTTAAAAATTTCAACCTTCTGTTGAACGATCAGGTAGACCTTAATAATTCATCTTTGTTAAATATTTTCTACTAACATTTAATTAGTTAATGGTAAAAATAAATTTTCTTTTCTTGCTTCTACTTATATATTAACACCTTTACTCTTTAATGTTCAGTAATTCAGAATGTAACGTCTGAAGAAACTACTGTGATAGCGAAACATGTTACGGTGTATCTATAATATATATAAAATGCAACGTCTCTCTGTCTGTCTGTCTGTATGTCTGTCTGTCCGTTAGTGCGCTTATAACTGGAGAACCACTTATGCGATTTACGTACTTTTTTTTTAAAACATACATATGTTCTCTGGCCAGGTTATAGGCTATATTTTATTACGATAGGTAGCATAAGGAATGAGCAGTGAGGATAATAGTGAATGAAGTCGGAAAAAAGTTTGCCGCTAGCGTGTTCCCTTGCCTAAACCATTAAATATGGAACAATATTATGTAGCAGAGAATCTCTATAATCTATAATATATATAATCTATAATATATATAAAATGCAACGTCTCTCTGTCTGTCTGTCCGTTAGTGCGCTTATCACTGGAGAACCACTTATCCGATTTACGTACTTTTTTTTTTAAACATACATATGTTCTCTGGCCAGGTTATAGGCTATATTTTATTACGATAGGTAGCATAAGGAATGAGCAGTGACGATAATAGTGAATGAAGTAGGAAAAAAGTTTGCCGTTAGCGCGTTCCCTTGCCTAAACTATTAAATATGGAACAATATTATGTAGCAGAGAATATCTATAATCTATAATATACTCGTATATAAAATGAAATGTCTCTCTGTCTGTCTGTCTGTCCATTAGTGCGTTTATCACGCGAGAACCGATTTACGTGTCTTTTTTTAAATTCATACATATATTCTTTGGTCAGGTTATATAATAATAATAATGTATATCTATAATATATATAAAATGCAGCGTCTCTCTGTATGTCTGTCTGTCCGTTTTTTTTTTTTAAACAGACATATGTTCTCTGGAAAGGTTATCTATCTATAATATATATAAAATGCAACGTCTCTCTTTCTGTCTGTCTGTCCGTTAGTGGGTTACGTGTTTTTTTTTTAAAACATACATATGTTCTCTAGGTAACATAAAGAATAAGCAGTGACGATAATAGTGAATCAAGTCGGAAAAAAGGTTACCGTTAACCCGTTCTCTTGCAATACACTTCCTAAACCATTAAATATGGAACAATATCATGTTGCAAAGAATATACATATAAAATGCAACGTCTCTCTGTCAGTCTGTTAGTGCGCTTATCACTTGAGAACCACTTATCCGATTTACGTGTTTTTATAAATTTATACATATGTTCTATACAATTCGATATAAGCCTAGATAATGGGAGATAGGTGAGATAATGGGTGAGATAAGTATAAATAATGGGAGATAAGTAGAAATAAATAATAAGGAGAGTCTAGTTATGGGAAGGAGATAAATAATGGGAAATAATGGGAGATAAGGAGAAATATTGCGAGATAAGTCGAGATAAGCCTACATAATCGGAGATAATTTGAGATAATGGGAGATAAGTAAAAATAATGGGAGATAAGGAGAAATAATGGGAGATAAGCAGAGATAAGTCTAGGTAATGGGAGTTATGGTGAGATAATAGGAGATAAAGTGAAATAATGGGAGATAAGGAGAAATATTGCGAGATAAGTCGAGATAAGCCTAGATGATGAGAGATAAGGTGAGATAATGGTAGATAAGGAGAAATAATGGGAGATAAGGAGAAATAATGGGAGATGAGCAGAGATAAGCCTAACTAATGAAAATTATGTAGAGATAATGGGAGATAAGGAGAAATAATGGGAGATAAGGGGAAATAATGGCAGATATTTTATTACGTTAGGTAATATAAGGAATAAGCAGTGACGATAGTAGTGAATCAAGTCCACGCGAGCGGAGCGGCGGACACGGCTAGTTACAAATATAGTGGAAAGTTTGTGTAAATAATTGTTTTATTATTTTTTCACATTTCACATAATAATTAAGATAACTATTTTACTCTAGTGGTTACAACCTTTATCTTAAACTTTGTTCCGAAATTGATCATTAAAATTAAAGGTTGGTCGATTGTACATCAAACTTATGCGATTCTCTAAATTCAATATCTAGCCAGAATTTGTATTAGTTAAGGTTGCGGCTATACTGGCACATTCTTTCAGTAATATCCAAAGTTTTTTTAATCGTTCACCTCCCCGCCTGAGTAGGGATTTTACCCTTTTTTCATATTCTAAGGATATCGGCGGGGATATCATAATACCCGTTAACGTCGTCTAAGCGCCGAAACATACATTTTTGTATTTAACTGCACCTTTCAGACAACGCGGTAGTGCTGCCACGGACGTTATTGAATTTCTGCAAACAACTACTACCTCTATACGTGGCCTCTGCCCGACGCTTTCTGCATCGTAAGCAAGTACTACATCAGTGAGCCAAGGGCCGTCACACAAAGTTATTGAAAATGCTATGAGTTAGCATCTTCTAAAATATGTGGAAGGATTTGCTATTATTAACAATCATGTTTTTTCGTCAGCAAAGTTCACAGGAGATCTCCTAACTTATGGCCGACTCGTTTGAAACAATACAATCGAACATGTTGAAAAATCTCGAGCGATTACATTTGACATATCTAATGCATTCGACCGTGTTTGACATGACGGATTGTTGACTAAGCTAAGATTTTCAGTCTAAAACGTTTTTTTTTTCTATTACCTTCACTATCAACACCGGTATACCTCTAGGCTCTGTACTGTCTCGTGCTCTCATCTTATCTGTTGGAAAGGAGCAGGTATCAACAACTTTGCAGATTACAGTAAGCTTATTTCTTCATTTACTTTGAATTCTCGCAGGCACATATCTATACAAAGCAGAAAGTCGTTCAACTTAACAAAGACCTAGCAGAAATGGTATCTTGTAGTGACAGTAACTAAGTATAATTTAATTCTACAAAAACTCTAGCATTAGTTTTTTTTTAAAAAAAGTTAACGTTGGGGCACCCTACATAATTATGACGGGACTCTTTATTTCTTTAGCATCGTCACATGAACATGTTGCATGCATAGTAAATAGAGCTTTTCAAAACCTCGGATTAATATTTTGAACTAGAAAACTTTACACTCTACAACAACTTTTAATTATAAAAGCTCAAATTCGACAAACGATGGAATATTTCTCACATATTTGAGGCTCTGCTCCCAAATATACGCTACAATTATTGGATTCTATTCAGGAGAGATCAAAAAAGGCGCACGGCAGGGTTGTATCTCATCTCCCCTCCTCTTTAACCTATACTTCGAGGAAGTATTTAACAAAGCGCTAGGGGGAGTTAACGAAGGCATCAAAATAAATGGCGAGATTGCTGGCCAGTAACATCGATGAACTTCAAGATTTTGTTGAAAGGGTCCAAAGGGTTAGCGAAGAGTATGGGCTCCACCTGAATATGTCTAGAACCAAGTGGATGATAATAAGCAAATCTCGACAAGCAGCAAGACAGCTTTATTTAAAAAGCCAAAAAATCAAGCATGTGTAATTCTATATATACATCTTTGGAGACAGTGGTTAATGCAAAGTGGGACCAATCTGTTGAAATAAGTCAAGAATTGAAAAAGCTCTCTTTTTAATGGGCCTAGCACACGAGCTACAAGGAAGTCCCTAAAGCGCTCCAGGAGCGGCACGTGTGCGGAAAAAAAAGCGATTCACGTTGTTCTTGAATCGCTGTAAATTGTACTCGGTGGGAAACACAGCCTTGGGCAAATCATTTCAAAGGGATGATGTTCTCCATATAAAAGACTGCTTGAAAAGCGTTGTACGCGGAGTAACTTTTTGAGAAGCTCTCCTTGCTATGCCTGCTACATGTTCATGCCAGGACATATTTGCCTCTAAATTAACGCCCAACAAATTGAGTGACGATGCTAGGGGGATGAAGAGCCTCGACATAACTATGTCGGGTTCAACAACGTTAACTTTTTTAGAAAAAACTGCCGCCTGGGTTTTTGTAGCGTTAAATTCCACTTGGTTACTGCCACCCCAAGATAGAATTTCTTCCAGGTCTTTGTTAAGTTGAACGACTTCCTGTTGTCTGTGGATATTCGCCTGAGTAGCCGATGTCCGAGCGTTCAAAGTGAATGAAGAGATAAGCGTACTGTCATCTGCAAAGTTGTAGATTGGATTCTCGGTCTTTTCCCACAGATCGTTAATATGAATGAGAAAGAGAATAGTTGATAGTGAATATGTTAGAAAGAAATCCGTCGACCGCTACTCGTAAAGAATGCTCACTGAGGAAACATGAAAGCCACAAACAGAACTTTTCAGACATACCATAAGAGCGTAGCTTAGTCAACAGTCCATCGTGCCATACACGGTCGAATGCCTTGGATATGTCAAGAGCAACCGCTCGAGATTCTCCAAACTGTTCAGTGTCGTTGTTCCAAACATGTTTTACATAAGTCAGAAGATCTCCTGTTGATCTATGTTTACGAAACCCATATTGGTGATCCCTAATAATCTTGAATCCTTCAAGATATTTTAGAAGATTCTGATTGATGACCTTTTCCATGACTTTCGATATTATTGAAAGCAGTGCAACTGGTCGATAGTTATTTGGCAAAGTCTTCTTGCCTTTTTTAGGTATCGGCTGAACTGTGGCACATTTCCAGCAGGAAGGAAATATTCCCTTTCTGTAGGATAGGTTGAAAAGTCTACAGAAAACTAGTGTTAGTTCTCTCGCACAGTTTTTGAAAACTATGGCAGGTATTCCGTCAGCGCCAGAAACCTTTTTAGTCTCTAGCTTCATTAAAATACGTTTTATGAGACGCTGTCTAAAGACAACATCGAGCATCGTTGACTGCAATATGGGAATAGTAGGTGGTGTTTTTCCTTGGAAATCGACAGTAGAATGTGAAGCAAAGAGTTCAGCCAACAAGTTCGCTTTCTCAACAGATGTCGTTGCAATAGAATTATCTGGCCGTGTGAGTGGTGGTATGGTGGAATTGGTAAAATTTTGACTAACTGCCTTAGCGACTTCCCAAAAGGACCTCGAATTGTTGGGACAAGCGAGAAGTTTGTTTCTAATTCGTTGATTGTGTGCCTCCTTGGTTTCGTAGATAATTCCTTTGCATCTGTTCCGGGCACGAACAAAGGTGTTACGATTTATGGTGTTATTATGATTTTCTCGCCATTGAAGGTAGGCAAGCTGTTTAGAAGTAATAGCTTCTTTGCATTTTCGGTCAAACCAAGGCTTGCTGTTGGACGGGGCATTTCTTCGAAAAAGGAGATGTAAATTCCATACCAGCCAAGCTCGAGCATTTTTTAATGGTATGAGAAGACTATTTACGTTCGATGATTTGTCACTCCGACTAAAAGTTATATTAGGCAAGTGCTACGTATTCCCTGTTTTGCTATACGGTGTAGAGTCGTGGACGATGACAGAAACGCTAATGAAAAAAGTTGTTAGGCAATTAAAGGGCGAGAAATTGAATATCTTGGCCACGTCATAATGAATAATAAATACCGTCTTTTGCAGCTGGTAATACGGTGAAAGATAGATAGTAAACGAGATCCAGGGAGAAGAAGACATTATTGGCTACATAATTTAAGACAATGGTTCGGACTTACGTCTCTTCAGCTGTTTTGAAGCACCGTCAATAAGGTCAGGATTGACACGTTAATAGCCAACGTCCGAAACGGATAGAACACTGGAAGAAGAAGAAGAAGAACATTCAGAAGAGAGCCGGCCGATTGATTGGAGACCTATAAGTTAGCAGCAACTTTAATTCCTTGCAACATCAAAAGAATGCTTGGCATCTAGGGTCTATTTTACATGAAAAGTGTTCGGTGCAGGTTGCCCTCTAAATTCCGGAGTGTATGTCAGGAATACACGTCCACGTTTAGCTTGTTACTTCGCGTACAACGTTTTTCAAGAATTCTTTCATACGAAGGATCTCGTCCCTTTGGCACGATTTATCTAGGATTTTGTTTTCCACCGAGTACAACTTACAGAGATTCAAGACCAACGTGAATCGATTTTTCTGCAGAATGTGTGCTAGATATAAAAAAATACTTTGAATTACATTTGTTTTCAACTATTTTTATTTTTATTATTAAATTTATAAATTTAAAGAAAACTCTTATTTTTAGTCAAAAATAAATAAATATTAGATTAGATAGAAAATGTACAATTTTTCCAAGAAATGAATTTTTGGCCCATATTTTAATTACAAAAGTTATTTAGGAAAAAGTTTTCCTCTATTACAACTTTTATATTCAACTTTTTAAAAATTAATTAGAAGTGAGGGATGATCCGGTTTATAACTTACAACCTTGTAGAGTTGCAATGAATTTATTTTCAAAACCCAAGTTTCAATAAAAACTTCATAACGGCTATGGTAATTCTGGCTGGAACCTTGAGTTTTTCTTAAATTACGCCTGGCTTAAAATGTGTTTATATTTATTATTAAATTTTTAACATGAAAGAAAAAATTTTACATATTTCTGACACAAGTGTTCAAAATGGGCAAGCGTTAAATTTGTGCTCTTCAAAAAACCATTTGCGCACCCAAAAATTTTTCAGTTTTTGAATTGAAAGGGTCCATATTTAAATAGCACAAAGAAGAAACCACGTATTCGGTTGATAAATAAACGTTTACTTTATTATATGTTAAAGAATCCATTTTATTTAAGAGGCGTTTTATGTCCACTTCTTTTTTCCAATTGTAGTTTAAATGTACTCTAAACGCAATCGTAAATCTATAGAATTTGTTTTCTCTAATTCTGGCCGTTGCCATTAGGGAAAGTAAAGATACTTAGCGTCCAGTAGAAAAATATAAAAATTGCCAAGTAAACTAAATTAACCTATTGTTAGGGGAAATTTTTCTAACACGTTCTCTTCACTTTAACCAAAACTAAGCTACTTTAGAAAAAGTTCTTTAAGATCGATAACAAAAGGCTAGACTAGGGTATTTGAAAAAATTCCATCAACAATATTTACGAAACAATTCAAATATTGCAAAATAAAATATTTTAAAGTAAGTCAAAAGTTGTCAGATAATGCAAGCTATTAACATTTATGGAATAATATTACCGAAAGAAAAAGTCACACAATATCTTTTAAGTCACCCTCCTCTCACATCAAATCAAAATCATACGTTTTAGGTTGTGTTTAAATCCATTTTTTCTTTTCCCTATGCCCTTTTTCAAGCTTTTAAAATGGCTAATTCAAATTAACTCGAAATGTAGGTGCAACCTTAGTAAGTTGCCTTATTATTCTGAATTCACCGTCAAACCTAAGTTTTACTGAAAATGCATGATATTTTATATTAGTTCACCAACTAAACTCCACCCTCAAAAGAGTCTGAAGTATTTGGTAATTGTCTTAGAAAATCTTCAACAGTGGTGCAAGTTAATTATTTGGGTGTATGACATGTGAAAGTGCTTCCTTGATGCATTTTCTACGTTTGTACACTTTTTCTATGACTACATCAATTTATTATATACTCGTAATACATATTTCATAAGTCTTTCTCTTACTCGTGATGCGAAATGCATAAGCTACATAACCTGTGGTCTTTATAATTAGCGTTGGATCGAAACTGAAACAAGTCAGTCAAGTGCTTATCTTTCTAATGTTCCCGCCAATATCAAGGCAAGATAGTATTATTGATAACCGGCCTCTGTTAAAGTCATTGTCATTCGTAAGTGTGTCCAGCTACGGTGATCTGCTGGCGTTATTTTTTATAGTTTTTCTTTCTTTTGCATTATGTTACTGAGTTTTTACTAATATTCACAAAAGTTTTGTAATAGTGTGACTACCCCAATTTCATTAGACTCTTTTTTTTACCTTGAGTATCTTTTTAGAGTTTCCTTATATTAACAATATTATGTAATAGGGATTAATAATTTCTTTTAGTAGTTCACAGTAAAGTCATTACATCTGTTTGGTTATAAATATTTTACCTTTTCAAGTTTTCTACTTCTGCTCGATTTTCAATGGTAATATAGGGTATACAATTGTAAGCGTTGGAACCAGCACAACGGACTTCCAGTAGGCAGGTCGGCTGCCGCATAGGGTCAATTTTCGATAAAGAAGTTCGACGATAAGTGTCTTACCCTAATTCTGTGGACCTGGTTTTTAAGATGCCTGATTCCAAAACCCAATTTTCGGCTGGCCGATGCCTACTACGGAGTCGATAGGGTAAAATTATTTGAAAAGCCTGTTAAAAAGCTTGAGATCGTTTTATAAGTGGTACAATGTTTTTTTTCTTTTCAGGGTTTTATTACTTTTACTGCTACTTTTTTGCTCTAATTTTTATCACGACTTCCGGCTACAGAGGTTTTTATTATTTTTTTGTTACTACCTTCTTGGTCTTTCAGATAAGCCTCTGTTTTTTCTATTTTTTGCCATCCATTTTTGAATTACAAAGGCTTCAGCTCACCGGTCTTGGGGTAAGCGGTCATTGGTATAGGGCTAAAAAGTTTTTGACACCTTTTCAGCTACGCCAAGCTTATCGGTATTGTGAATTTTGCGACAAAAAACAGCTCAAAATTATTAACATCAAATTACTTACTGCTAAGTGGTGTGTTTCATTCAACAATGACACAATTATTATACATATAATATAAAATCGTTTTTCTCTATTTTGGTAGATGTGATACGAAACTATTGTCTGATTCTAAGGTGATTTTATTTTTAAATTTTCTTTTTAATATATACTTTTTTTATTTTCTATTAAGGTCAGCGTCTTTCTCTATTTTGGTTAGGTCGTGGTTAATTTATACTAGAGAAGAGAGTGACATTGACATTTCGTTCACTTTGTTTCCAATTTTATGGAGTTTATAGAGATTGATGTTAGATTATTGTTCTAGAGATGTGTCAGAGATGTTCTGTGAGTTTTTATTTTGACAACTCATATAAAATAGAATTGAAAAAATTAAGCTCAAATCGTCATTGTGAGTTTTTTTATTAATAGAATTTGGTTTAACCACCATTTCCCTAAAGATTCTCCTGCCGAGATTCCTCTCCTAACCCAGGATTCTAGTCTCAACAAAATTCAGTTCATGCGAGAATTGGTCACTATGTAAAGCCAGTGCACAAGAGTTTTTTTAAGTCTACAGTCACTTCTATGAAAAGTGACTGTCTTTAAGAACCCTTGATGGCTGTTCTATGTAGACTTTTTCACATTGAGAGCAAGGGATGCTGTATACTACATCTGAGAGTTTTGTAGTTTCATTTTTGTCTTTTAAAGAAGTAAATATATTATTGATTTTTTTTTTATGAGTAATTTTGGTGGAAGTTTCTCTTAGATAAGGAAAGGAGTAATGATAAATGACGATTTTCAGGAAGGAAAGCACTGATATCCGGATTAAAAATATTTTCATGTTGAGAGATAGGTGTAGTTCAATTAAATAATAGTTTGTTTAACATTTTAATTGGATACGAGTAAGTGAGCAGAATGTTTCGAAGTATATTTAAATTCTTAAGTCTGAAAGACGGATGAGAAACTGTCTCTATTCTAAACTTCAACCCTAGTATCATGCTAATTTTGATTTTTGTGGTATGAGAGGAATGGAAGTGAATACCATTATCATCATTTCATCCCTCAATGCCCCTAATTGCAAATCGTCAACGTTCGTTTCTGAGATCTTGTCTAATGCATATGTAAGGGAGAATGATTACTATGTAATTGACTTTTTTCAATTTGCTAATTTCATAACAGGCATGCAACTTCCTCTGGGTTTCGTACTGATAAGTTTGTATGCTGTCTCTCTATATAGTAATATTCCTTTTCAATCTGTAATTAAAAGCATTAGAAAGCATTGGACTGATATTCGAAAATACACTAATTAACGCTTCTCAATTTCCTTGAAATTCTAGATTTTGTTTTTCACTCAACACACTGTAAATTTAATCAGCACTTTTACAAACAAATAATGGTTATTCCAATGGGGGCTACTCTTTCTCCAATTATATCACAATATGTGATGGCTGACCTCTTAGAGGAATCTATCCCTAGACTTTCTTTTAATCTACCTTTTATAAAAAAATATGCAGATGATATCATCACTTCTATACCAAATAATAGATTGGGTGGGATTACAATTTACTATTGAAGAGGAAACAAACAATAGTGTCCCTTTCTTAGACACTCTACTAATCAGAAAAGATGACATTTCTATCATCGTAGATTGATACACCAAACCAACCTATTCAGGGAAGTATATTAACTTCCATTCCTCTCATACCACAAAAA
>CM032447.1:48794422-48981922 GCA_019049505.1 Pachyrhynchus sulphureomaculatus
ACAGACAGGATTGGAAGAGTCCTAAGAAAACACAACATAGGCATAGCACACAAGCTACAAAACACTCTGGCAAACATCCTGGGTAACACCAAGGACAAGAGAAAACCATAGAATTTACAGCATCCCATGCAGAGACTGCCACAAGTTGTACATAGAGCAAACAAGTAGAAGAATCTCCACCCGGATCCAAGGACATAAAGTGAGTATCAAAAATAAACAAACAACTTTAGCTCTTTTTCAACATCATCTTGATACTAGTCACAACATCCATTTTGAGAGATCTAAACAAAGAATGTACCTCTAAATAAGCGGGATGATGCACTGAATATCTCCACTACATGGAAAGGTCTACCAGCTAAACCACCAACCAACGAATAACAAAAATATCGAGAAGGAAACAGTCAGCATAGCGCCGGAACCCGTAATTACCACTGATACGGGCACCTAACCGGCTAACACCGATGCCCGGACGAACACTCCCCCTACCCCCCACCTACAATCTTCGTAGACGCCGGCCTATAAAAGACGGCGACCGCGGCGACCACACTTCAGTCACTCAGTAAGCTTCGAGCGGTACCAGCAGCAAGATCACAGTATCGAGTAGCAGCAGCAGCAAGAGCACTTGAAAATGCCAAACGAGATTTTGGCGAAACGTCGTGCAAATTCATTGTTAGACGAACGGATTGAAACCCGGAATTTTAACATATTAGATTTCACCATCCGTGATAACCTCTATTGTAACATATATATATATATATATATATATATATATATATATATATATATATATATATATATATATATATATATAAATAAATATTTTAGATGTATCTTGGGTTTTGGTTCATTAAATGAAAATCTTGGAGTTCTTTTGAATTTTTTTTTTATATTATTTTGACGTTTCGCCCCTGGTTTTGGGGATTTTCAAAAAACAGTTTGCCATGTCTAGAAATAAAATTAAAAATACATCACAGTCTTGCTTTAAATTACAACAATAACACTGGTTTACAAACATAACACGTAAATAAATAAAAGGAGAAACACCGTTTTAAAATCTTACATAACTTAGTTTAATTTTAATTTCTATTTACAAATTCCATATTTTTAAATACCTCGAAAACAAGTGACCGTGATTAATGTATTTCAGTCGATCGATGGTTAGTGTTAAGACTGGCGAAAAATATGTGTGTACGCTGGCCGACGAACTATTTTTTAGTATGATACCATTTTTGATAGTTTTTTATATTAATTTTGAATGTTTTTATTTGCTTTTTTTATTTATTTAATTGTTTACTTTTATTATTATTATTAAGTTTAAAGAGATTGGCACTAATTAGGTAAGATGTTATTGTATATTAAACTTAGGTTTTTGATGCCAGTTCTGTCGTTTACCGCGTTTTTTTTTTCCCTCCTTATTTCTATCATTTCTTTAATTATCAGTTTATGATAATTGTGGTCCTTATTTAGGATCTTGGTTTCTTTGTAATTAAAGCTGTGATTTGTTTCGTTTTCGTGCTTGTTGAGTGCGGTTGTAGCATTTTTTGTGTATTTGTGGCCGTTTAATCTATTTTTTAGCAGTTGGCTAGTCATACCTATGTACTTTTTTGGACAATTTTCGCATGGGATAGTATATACTACGTTGGAGTCTTTTGTTATGGGTGTTCTATCTTTCAGTTTAGTGAATAGGGAATTTAATTTGTTGTAGAATTTGTGGCAGGCAGATATGTCGTATTTGTTTAATGTGTATTTTAATTTTTCGGATAGGTCTCTTATATATGGTAATGATATGTATTTTTTTGTGTTTGGTTTTCAATTTAATAACTCCTTCTACAAACAACTGGATGGTTGTGCCATAGGATCACCCATATCTGGAACCATCGCGCAGCTTACCATGGAATACCTAGAGGAAAATGTGATGAAACAACTAAACCACGAAATTGCATTCTTCAAACGCTATGTCGACGACTGCGTCATGGCAGCACCTAGAGATAAGGTCGACGAAATCCACGAAAAGTTCAACGCATTCCATCACAAACTCCAATTTACTATAGAAAAAGAATATAATGAAGAAATAAACTTTCTAGATATGGCTCTCATACGCGGGAAAAAGAACAACAAAATCCTAACTAAGTGATACACTAAACCAACGTGGTGATACACTCAAACCACTCAAAATCTCAAAAAATAAGTATAATAGTGGGATTGACCGATCGTGCCATCACATTGACCTCTCCGCAATTTAGACGGGTTATCCTTAAACAAGTAAAAGAAACTCATCAAACGGCTTCGAAATAAATGTCATAAATCAAATAATAAAAAAACGCACATACCGACTATATAACAATACAAAAGATAACAACACAAAATCGGACCCAAACAACCAAACACAAAAAAAATACATAATATTACCATATATAAGAGACCTATCCGAAAAATTAAAATACACATTAAACAAATACGACATATCTGTCTGCCACAAATCCTACAATAAATTAAATGCCCTATTCACTAAACTGAAAGATAGAACACCCACAACAAAAGACTCCAACGTAGTATATACTATCCCATGCGAAAATTGTCCAAAAAAGTACATAGGTATGACTAGCCAACTGCTAGAAAATAGATTAAACGGCCACAAATACACAAAAAAATGCTACAACCGCACTCAACAAGCACGAAAACGAAACAAATCACAGCTTTAATTACAAAGAAACCAAGATCTAAATAAGGACCACAATTATCATAAACTGATAATTAAAGAAATGGTAGAAATAAGGAGGGAAAAAACGCGGTAAACCACAGAACTGGCATCAAAGACCTAAGTTTAATATACAATAACATCTTACCTAATTAGTGCCAATCTCTTTAAACTTAATAATAATAGTAAAAATAAACAATTAAATAAATAAAAAAAAAGCAAATAAAAACATTTCAAAATTAATATAAAAAACTATCAAAAATGGTATCATACTAAAAAATAGTTCGTCCGCCAGCGTACACACATATTTTTCGCCAGTCTTAACACTAACCGTCGACTGAAATACATTAATCACGGTCCCAAAAAGGGAGTTACTTAAAAATATGGAATTTGTAAATAGAAATTAAATTTAAACTAAGTTATGTAAAATTCTAAAACAGTGTTTTTCCTTTTATTTATATAATTATACGTGTTATGTTTGTAAACCAGTGTTATTGTTGTAATTTAAAGCAAGACTGTGATGTATTTTCTAATTTTATTTCTAGACATGGCAAACTATTTTTTGAAAATGCCCAAAACCAGGGGCGAAACGTCAAAATAATATAAAAAAAAAATCCAAGATTTTCATTTGATGAACCAAAACCCAAGATACATCAAAAAGATTTATTTACATGAAGGTTCAAGAAATATATAATATATATCTATATATATATAATAATGAAATTTGTTGTTCGATAACCCCGTATTATTTATTTTGCCACAGCCACATTTACAATGCAAAAAAGGGAGCAAATATCAAACGTTACTTTTCGAACGAAACCACAATTATTTTTCATGTCATGTTCACAGTAGGTTCTAATATTGTACCTCTTTTCAAAGCTAATAGATGAACGTTTAAAATAACTACAGAGTAAGATAAAAGTTCCATTTTGAGCAGGTTTTTTAGTCTAAGAAATATAGGAGTCAAAATAATTTGTACATCTAACGAAAATTATATCTACTCCTCCGCATTTTCCTTGCAAAGGAAGAATCTGAGAAGCATAAAACTTAGCAGAAGATGAAACATATTCAACAGAGTAAACTTAAAATTATATTCTGTCAAGTAACAACGTGACCGCTTGTATTCTTACAAAAATGTGTTTTGAGAACATTTTTTGCAATCAATGTATTCTTTGCTGTGCCAACGGCGCAATTACCTTAGTAAGTTGTCCAATCGCCTCCTGCATCAATAATTGTACTATATCTATATATCTTCAAGGCATGCTGTAGACGAGATTTTCTGCATACTACGGCAATGATCTGCAAATTTTTCAAATCTCGCGAGACAACTGAGTCAAAGTCCTCAGAGTTTTTCCCCTGAGCTTTCTCTTTACATGGGACTAAACTTTTTCAGTGGGGTTGGCGTCCGGCGATCTAATATCTTATCGTTGGCTCAAGCTAGCAGCTTCGCGACGTGATTTTCGCCCAACAAAGGTTTCTTCAATATACTTCGGAATTTGACATCATGAGCACGAAGATGTTGTCGAATGGTCTCATGGGATATATTCAAACCAGATTTTCTTAATTTTGCCGCTCCTTAACGCAGCGTCAATTTGGAGTCCCGTGACTTGATTTGTTTTTCCACTTTCGGAGTGACTTTGCCTACCGAAGTACGTTTTAACAAGTCGTCGACATTTTTCGTCTCGTTAGAATGATTTACTCACTTCTTCACAAACGATACCGACTTTTTAATATATTTGGCTGCCGCGGAATGTGTCATTTTAGGCCCCTTTGAATGGGAACAAAGAAAGACCTCAAATTGACGCGCATACAAGTGACTCATTTTGGATTTTACGTGATTTTACTTTTACTAAAATGCGTTGTAGACAAAGGTTCCCTCCACCGATTTTTTGTTGAATCGCTAGAATTCCATCTACCAAAAATTAATTTTTGGTAGAATGTAGAATGTTATAAATCATTTTCAAAAGTGAAATAATTTTTGTGAGCAGTGTGTTGACTAGGTAAGCACTGTTTTTGTGATGATAAATAGATTACTAATTGCATTTTCGAAAGAGCATTTAGTAGCAATAAATCAAATGTAATGAAAATAAATTTCTAAGCGGCAATGCAAGGATTAATGAACGATATTAAATGGAAAGCACACATATTTTTAATTAGATAATATGTAAAAAAAAGTTGTTAATGTGGAAATAAGAATCAGTAATACAACAGAAGAACAATAGAAACAACACTTTGAAGCACTATACGGAACAGAGGAAAACTTAACTACAGAGGTGGAAATATCAAGAATAAACCCCATACAGATAACTCTGAAAGAGAGCCAGATGACATATATAATGAGCTACTTAAATATGCTTGCAGTACACTGAACATCATACAGTGCAGACCTTTGATCCAGATTATGAAGGCATTATTGGAAAAATACATCATATTAGTCAAAGCTCCATTAAAATTTTTAACTTCAATTTTAAAAAACGGCATAGAACAGCAAATCCATATAAAGAAAGAACAACAGAGCTTCAGGAAAAATAGAAGCACAATCGATACCATATTCATAATCCGACAGCTGGTTGAAGAATCTATAGAAAAATCATATGTACATGTGCTTGGTAGATCTAACTAAACTCAGAAAAACAGATAAACTGAAAATACTAAGCGAGAACAAAATTCCTCTACAAATAGTAACCCTAATCAATTTACCGAGTCTATAAGGACTTTTTTTTATGATATAACAATTAAATATATACATTGTCTGCCAAAAGTTTGAGATCTGTTATTTACTAAGAACATACAATACATGACTATGACTAAGTTCATAAAGTAGTTTGGGGGAGTACAACTAAGTGAGTGTACCAATTTTAAGAAATAAAAATTAAAAAAAAATAGTGGCTTATTATTAAGTTAACGAATTGCTTTATTTTGTTTAAGAAGTGTGAGTCTTAGGGGATAACTTATATCAGTTTCTACAAATTACATGAGTTAAATAATATTTTCAAAATTTTGCAAAATTATGCACCATTCACTCTGTGGCATAGCCAAGGGAAAGTACGCCACTTAGAATCGGAACTCTTTTATGATTGGGCGTTCTCTTTGGTGAAACATATTCATTTGCCGGTCGTCCATTTTTAAATTTGGGGTTAAATTGTTAGACTTTTAGTATGAGTTGTACTAGAACCCTGTCATACAGTTGAGTTTTGAACATTCTTTATAAAGAATAACCATCTATAGAAAATTCCTGTTTCTAACAAGGCGCAATTTTATACATGTGTTGGAGCGGAAGTCACGTATCTCCCCTGGCTTCTTATCGGCTAAGCCACAGTTCATAGTTGATGTACCCTTTAGTGGTATGGCACTTTCCAATCCTAAGATTTTAATATTTAATAATTAACTTCAATTACCAAAAAAATTCTTAAATTATTTTGGATGTTAATGACGATTTAATAATGAAGGACTTTTACATCAAATCTATTAATCTCTCGGATGTTCCACTGTGCTACGCATAGTTAAGCTAAGTAATTAAAGATGGCTATTAAGGATTTTAGTTAGTTAATAAAACTCAGTTGTAACATGCTGAAAATACCCTGATAAACACCAAGTAAATGGCCAAATTATTTTATGAAACGGCTAGCTAATAAGCGAAAATCACGTATCATTGAAAAACTAATTCTATTTTTTATCCTGGGCGCTGATGAATTGTTCTGTTTCCTTCAAAATACGTGATAAGTTCAAAAAGGATATTTAATTTGGTATTTTCTCCAAACGGAATTATACAATTATCTCTAATTTTCTAACATGTGAAGATTCTAAAATAAATCCCCTTAAAAGAGTAAAGCATGGTCGGAAGGATCAGTTCACGTTGGTTTTGAATTGCTGCTGATTGATCTCGGTGGAGAGCATGGTGCTAGCCAGTTCAATCCAAGAGAATGAAATTCTTTTTTTAAATGAATTATTTAAGAAGATGGGTACAAGGAGTCATAAGCTGATCTCCGCACTAAGGTGATGTGTTTTCTTAACATACACGTTATGACGTATAATGTTTAAAAAAAGAATAAATAAAGAATTACAAAGTAAGGGCTGGGGCGCTCCACATAAAAAAGTGAGAATATTCAGAACATGCTTGGTTCTGGGTTTTACCTCAGTAGGCCGAAGATCAAGTAAGGTCAAGTTTATTCCTGAAGCAGCAAAGGACGACTATAACGAGCTCAACTCATGCCTGTCCGTTAGCGTTCCATGCTTTATCCTTAAAACTTTGGAAAAGCTGATAGACAGACACATTCCGATAGGGATGTTAAAAGCACGACTCCTACATCTAAAACAACACGTCTATCAGTAGAATAAATCCACAGGGACGCACTATCTCGAGTTACAAGTAAACTTTAAGACTCTTTGAAGCATGGACATTAGGTCATCATCTTTTGAACCAATAGGTAGAGTTGTCGGGAAGAAAGTATCGAAGGTAGTACCATACTCGCTAACGGTCAAGTCTTTGCTAAATTAAATTCTCAGACATTGAGGTTATTCGTGGATGCCGTTGTGGTGCCTCGTGATTGATAAACTGCTAATGAAATAAACGATGCAGGACTGAGTAAATAGGTATACGTCGATAATGTGTGGATGGAAGATAATTAAAAAACACATAACGCAGAGAACAGTGTTGTTTAGATAACAGAGCCGCCCGCTAGCTTTAAAACAGGCAAGGGTGAACTAACAACGGGTAGGCGAGTATAAAGACTGCTGGCCAACCTAGCTGACAGAAACAGCTTGTTTCTTATTAGGATATCTGGTCATAAGAGTGTTTAAGGAAATAAGGTGGTCGACATATTGGGTAAAAGCGAGTATAGTTCTAGCGAGTCCCACTAAACGTGGATCCTTTTTGGCAATCCTTTGCAATACAGTGCAGCGATCGTAGACCTACTGAATGATAAGTTCGTGAAAGACTTGAACCAGCTATCACTGCCACCTAAATAAACACCTAACTAGCATAAGGATTAAAAACGATCCAGATAGCAGATAGTGCTTGAAGGAGAAGGAGACAGCTTTTCATTTAATAACTTTTTTAGTGTTCCGTACGGAACACTTATAAGATCACTTCGATGTCTGTCTGTCCGTCTGTCCGTCTATCACACCCGATTTACTCCGAAACTATTTGACTTAGAAAGTTGAAATTTCGTAGTAATATAGAAATTGATGGCCTTATTAGAGCCGCGTAGTTTTGAAAGTTTAATTTGGACTTAAGGGGTTAGTTTTGGGAAGTTAAATCGGAAGTGACAATTTTTTTTACCCGGTCATAAAACGGAGTGTCAAATGAAAGCTTGTAAAGACACGAGTTCAGAAATATATACAATGTAATACTTGCCCACACTTTTCTTAGTGTTATTTTTAAAAAATTTCGAAAAATCGCTGTCCTATCCCTTTATCTCGAAAAATGCGGTATAGAATTTGGAACGAAAAATGCACGAATGCATGCTTTAATAATTTATCTTATAAAAAAACAAAAATTTCAAGATCATCAGTTTTCAGTAAAAATATACAAATAACTTTGTTGAAAACTCATTTGTGGTGTGTTTTGTGAAGTCATTGATCATTGTATACCTCCGTAACAAAAATTGTTATTTTAAAAGCAATCAACGTACGGAATACTAATTGCTTAAATTCAACTTGCACTTGGGAGGTTATTTCTGGTATTTATAAAAGCAAGGCAAACTTCTCTGAAATATCCAATAATTTTAAATCAGGAGTGTATTAAGGAGATCTAACCTGTAGGGTCATTGTCCGTTTCAAAGGCGATTAACCTTCCATAATCCGAAAATAAGACAGGTAACTAGAACTCAAGAAGCCGAAATGTTGTCACCATTCAAGCTGTCTATTATTCATATCTACCTACTGAACATCATAAATAAAGCTTTTCAGTCATACCATATCGCATCTTGGCCAAAACTTCGCTATAAATAACACAATCGAATGCTCTGAGTACATCAACCGAATCGTTCAAAACTATATAATGTTCAACTACATTATTCCAAAGATGTACGGCAAGGATTGTGGTTTGGCATGGTCTTCTTGTCTTTTTACATATTATCTGAACTGAAGTACATTTCTAAGAGAAGAAAAATATTAATTTATTATATATATATATATATATATATATATATATATATATATATATATGTATATATATATATATATATATATATATATATATATATATATATATATATATATATATATATATATATATATATATATATATATATATATATATATATATATATATATATATATATATATATATATATATATATATATATATATATATATATATATATATATATATATATATATATATAATATATATATATATATATATATATATATATATATATATATATATATATATATATATATATATATATATATATATATATATATATATATATATATATATATATATATATATATATATATATATATATATATATATATATATATATATATATATATATATATATATATATATATTTTATATATAAATTACATAACCTACAAAAAATTGACACCTGTTCACTGACACATTTTTCTCTTATAGAGAACTAAATTGCATTTTATTTTTTTAACGTCACAATTTAATTGTGGGATTTAACGCCTTTAGTAGTTGCGGAAAGTGTTTCAATTCAGTGTTTTAATTAAGATAAAAGCATTTAGCAACAACTTGCTGCAGTAGTGCTAAAAAGTTAAGTGAGCAAAATCTCGGTTATATCGTTTTGTAAAAACGCTTCTGTAATAAAATTTAAAAAACCTAAAATGGGTTAATTATTGAGTTTGTCTGTTTAATTTAACACTAGGATAAAGCTGTCGTAGTAATAATAAATGGATCAATTTTATTAAATTTTAAAGTGAGTTATTTGAGAGCTGATTTGCACAGAAAATCAATTATTAAACTTTTATATATGCCATAATTTACCTAAACATTAAAACAAAATTTATTGTAATCGGCATAATAATTAAATTCTAGGATTTACAGTGTAGTTACTCTACTTTTTATTTTTAAAATTTTATGTTCTATTCCATTTTTACATAAATTGAAACATAGAAATCACTTTCAGTTTATGATAATATCTTTTTAGTTATGTTTAGTTTTAAGTTATCTACATAGTTATGACGAAAAACTTGCAAAGCGTAAAAAAAATAACATTTTTCTAGTTGTATCATTCTAACCAAAAAAATTATTTTATTTGCTTCTCAAAAAACGACATAATACATTATTTAAGAAAAACTTTCCGTCCGTATTTTTTCAGTAGTTTAAACAAAAAAGTATGTTGTATCTAGTGGAATCCACAGCATTCGGTGATCGCTTGAACCACAAGCCTTGTAAACCCTGCAAACCTCAGGTTGCCGTAAAGTTTTGGTCCTCAGGAATTGGGATGTCTTTCTTTAATGACTTATTCAGGTTTCCTAACGCAAGGATCTTTCAATGAAAATTGATAGATAAAACAAAAACTTTTTTTACCAAAAACATATCTTACCATTAATATTAAATCATATTGGGCCCACAATTTATACGTACTCCGTTATGCCATTTATTGCAAATTATTGATACTTTGTAACTTCAGTAAAAATTATATAGTTTACTAATCTAATCTAAAGTCAAAATCAATGAAATATGACGATTATCGCTTAATAAGTTTCATGTCTCACGTTCTCAAAATATTCCTGAGAATCATCCATACCAGAATATATAGAAAATGTGAAGCAGAAATAAATAAGACACACTTCGGATTTCAAAAAGGAATGGGTATACGGGAAGCTTTATTTTCATTAAAGGTTTAGAGTTGTAAAGATATGAATGTAGATGTATATGCTTGTTTTATAAATTAAAATAAAGTTTTCTGCTGTGTGATGCATAAGATATTAATAAAAATTCTAAAAACAACAAATATGGACAAAAGAGATCTAAATATTATTAAAAATCTGTACTGGAATCAGTCAGTGGAAGTTAAAATTGGGCTAAAAGAGTCTGAAAGCATATAAAAGTGCTCAGGGAAGCACTCTCTCACCACTTTTATTCAATCTTTATTCTGATGCTGTGTTTAATGATGCCATCTGTGAATCCATTGAAGAAATAACAGTTAATGAGAGTACACTGAACAACATGCGGATGCTGATGATACTGTTTATTAGCAAATTTATTTTATTTTTTTATTTTATTAAACAATATACGGGAAACCCCATTATTTTACAATAAAATTTTTGAAATTATACAATACAGGTAACAGATGAAATGAATAGGACAACAACAAAAAAAGTCACAATAAGTTCTCTATAAAATCACAGCTCATTTAAGAATTTACTGAGTGAGCCCACAAAGGGATCAATATCTGGATGAGAATTTAAATAAGTTAGAGTGCGCGAGATTGGAGAGTGCATATTATAATTTGTACGGGAGTAAGGTATATGAAAGAGCTCATGTTTTCTAAGAATCCTAGAGGGAATCTTTAGGTTGATGCTGTTAATAAGTGAGGGGCAATCCATAAGACCTTTTATCAATTTGTATATAAAACTTAGATCCCTCTATTCTCTCCGGGATTCCAAAGAATGGAGATTTAGTATTGCTGCCACTCCTGCTAAATCATTATGCATGTCTAACTTAAATGAACAGTATTTTATAAATTTATTTTGTACTCTCTCAAGTTGTACTTTATGATAGTTGTAGAATGGAGACCGAACTGTAGAGGCATATTCTAGGTGACTTCTAACAAGAGAGCAGTACAATAATTTAAGTGCCGGTAATGATATATCTCTACAGGTGCGAATAATAAAACCCAACATTTGAGAAGCATTCCCCTCAACAAGGTTATAGTGTTCCCTGAACGAAAGTTGACTGTCAAACACAATCTCCAAATCCTTTATTGAATTCACAGATTGAAGTTCATGATGCTCAATAGTATAGGAATTGTTTTTTATATTCCTAAGTCTTGAAAAGGTTATAGAGTAACATTTATTGATATTCAGACAAAGGTCATTTAATTTAGCTCAGTTTACAAAGGAGTCCAGATTTTTTTGCAGTATATCAGAGTCATACTGGGACTTAATTATACATCAGCATATAGTAGGTAATCACAGTCCGATAAGCAAGTTACCAGATCAAGCAAAAATAAATTAAATAAAAGTGGAGCACACTGTTCACCTTGAGGTACCCCAGAAGTTACTCCTACATACTGAGATTGGCAATTACCAATTTTTACAAATTGCACACGATCCATCAGCATACTCCGAAACCACTTCAAAGATTTCTTACCAAAGCCCAGACTTAAGTTTTGCCAACAATATTTTAAGGTTGACCCTGTCAAAGGCCTTCCAGAAATCAGTGTATATAGAGTCCACCTCAAAGGCCTCTAACAAGGCCAATTCATAGGAAACTAGATTTTTGATAGTTGATCGTCCCCTGATGAACCCATGTTGCCTCATATCAAGAATTCCCCTACATGCCCAACTTAATTGGTCACAGATAAGGAGATCTAGTATCTTAAGGATGGCTGACTGCCTTGAAATACTCCTGTAATTTTTTATATACTCTCTCCCTCCAGATTTAAACACTGGTAACATGTAACCTGATTTCCATACTCTTGGAAGATCACCCTCGGCTAGGGACTTATTAAATAATAAACAAAAAGGAAGAGAGATACTGTATTTAAAGTTTCTTATTAGAAACTCTGATAACTTATCAGGGCCATAAGATAATTTCTTAGGTAAATGAGAGATTTTTTAAATATTTCACTTAGGCTAATATCACAAATTAAAAAATCAAGCTTCTCATCAGTAGGTAAGTTCAGAATTTTAACATTATTATTTGAGTAAACATTAGAAAAAAATTCAGCAAACAAATCAGCTATATTCTGATCATTATCAGCACTCTTGTGATCTCCAGCAATTGATCAATCGAGTCGTAAGAGCCAGCGAAAGATTTTGATTAACTATGAATAAAAGAAAAACCAAGTGGATGCCAATAACAAAGAAAAATCTACCATAGAATCCCTCGAAATCAGAGACAACACACGCGTCCACATGTAAATATTTGGGAACCAATATAAATGACAAGTGGGACCCACGAAAGGAAATATATTCCCGAATTGAACAGGTCCGAGTAACATACATGAATATGAATAATATTTTCCATCGCACAAGCCTCAGTCTCCAATTTCGAATGAGAATGGTGAGAGCGTATGTATTCTCCTTGTTATTGTATGGATATGAGTGTTGGACCTTCGACCTGGGCTCAGAAAAACGACTGGAACAAATGAGAAACTTACCATGTTTACATAATCAAAAAAATATCAAAAAAATATATAATGATTAAAAAACTACAATCCTCGCTTAAAATCACAAAATATGTACGTTAAAGAATAAAATTCAAATGTAGACGATATAGATTAAAAAAAATAGTCAGGTAACTAAAAAAAAACCTATGAATGTCTAAATAAAAGTAAACATTTTTGGAATGTGTGACTAGATTATTATATTTATATTATTTGTCATGAAGATGGAAATCTGAAAAACATGTTTTTCGTGATTTAAAAACCCTAAGACCTGAAGAAAAGAAAAATTTCGGAGAGTAATTTTTTTACTATTATGCCATGCCGTTAGCAAGGAACGTAAATATAATAATTTACTTACTGTTCCATACGTAAATTTCGACAAATTTAACCGTTTATATTTCTAAAACTTGTTCTATATACAACTCAATACTTTTACTCTGTTATCAGATTCCAATTCCTCCTATACACTATTTTTGTTAAAGTTTAAAATAATGGAAAAACAAGAACAATAAAATAGGAGCATTTTACGACATATACCAAATCTTCTTCTAGCCCCCTACCTCATCTCTACTTTGTATTATATATATATATATATATATATATATATATATATATATATATATATATATACTGACAGCATTGAATGCTTTAAACCATTACTTCATTAATTCTTGTCCAGATGTTGATGGCAGTGGGACAGTTGACTCATTCCCTATAGAAGGGTGTCAGCGAACGATATTCTTAGAACCAACTAGCACTGAAGATGTCTGTAGATGCATAAAAAATTTGAAAAACAAAAAATCCGTAGGAGAGGACCAGGTGCCTGTTTCGCTGCTGAAGGAGACGGCAGATATTATATCTATACCTTTGGAACATATTATTAATGTTATGTTCTCGACAGGAGTCTTCCCATACCAATTAAAGCTTGCACATATAAAAGCAATATATAAAAAAGGTGACCGAGCTGAAGAAAAAAATTATAGGCCGGTATCACTGCTATCAAATGTAAACAAAATTTTTGAAAAAATATTATACTCCAGATTGATATCCTTCCTTGAGCGAAACAATGTCCTGGCTGATCAGCAGAATGGCTTCAGTCGACATAAATCTACTATTAGAGCTATTTATCAAGCCATGTCAGAGATTCTTAATTCTTTAAATGATGATAGGGTGACTGTGGCCATGCTTCTCGATTTGTCAAAAGCATTTGACTCGGTAAATCACTCAATACTTTGCTTAAAACTAGAAAAGTATGGAATTAGAGGTGTAGCTCTTCAGCTCATAAAATCATATTTAAAAAACAGAACACAATGTGTTATTGAAACAGACCCTTGTGGAAAGCTTGATTGCTCTGGGAAGGTCATAATAAAAAGGGGTGTACCTCAAGGTTCAATTTTAGGACCCTTGTTATATATACTGTATACTAATGAATTGCCTAAAGTGTCGCATGACTATATAGTGCTGTATGCCGATGATACTACTCTGATCTTTAAAGAGGATAATAAATATCTCTTACTTCAAAAAATGGTTAATACTCTAAACCTATTAAGGCAATATTTTACTTCGAATGATCTACTTTTAAATATCTCAAAAACACAGATGATTCTATTTTCTAACAGAAGTAATGAACGTGTAATAGTAACATATGATAACATTGATGTAGTTTCGGGAGATGAGATTTTATTTCTTGGAGTGATTGTGGACAGGAGACTTGACTGGAAGTGTCATGTCAGTGCTTTGGCCAATAATATGGCTAAGTATTGTTACGCGCTAAGAGTCATTTTAGATTATGTTGGTGAAGACGCAGCACTGTCTTCTTATTACGCCTACATTCATTCGCTTATGAGATATGGAATCATCTTTTGGGGAAATTCCTGTGAGATAAACAGAATTTTGGTTTTGCAGAAGAAGTGTCTAAGAGTAGTGTACAGAATAAAGGCAAGAGATAGTTGTAAAAACGTATTCATTTCAAAACGGATTTTTACTGTAATAGGTTTATATATATATGAAGCAGTGTTATTTGTTCATAGTAATAAAGACCTATTTCAAGAAAGCATAAGAGTGCATGAACATAACACTAGGTTAAAAAATGATTTAAAACCAAACAAAAGTAAATATTCCTATATACAAAAGAATGTACATTTTTGTATTCTAAGATTGTACAATAGTTTTCCTAATCATGTTAGAATTTTAAGAACGGACTTGCTGAAACTAGTAATTAAGAATTATTTAGTCCGTAAGGCATTTTATAGTTTGGAGGAGTTCTTTGCTGATGAATCTCGGCTATTTTTATGTGTGTAACTAGAATATTTGATAAAATGCTATATTTCTTCGTTTAAGAACTTTTGACATTGTTCCACGCTCCTATATGGAGCTTTGTAATTTACAAGGAATAAATAAAAACATTATCTATCTATATATATATATATATATATATATATATATATATATATATATATATATATATATATACATAATGCAATAGCACTCGGCCTGTCTGTCTGTCCGTTAGTGCAGTTATCACTCAAGAATAACTACATGTTTCTTTTTTCCAGTTCATACATATGTTCTCTGGCTAGGTTATAGGATGTATTTGATTACGTTAGGTAATATAAGAAATAAGCAGTGACGATAAACGTGAATCAAGTCCACGCGAGCCGCTGGCACGGCTAGTCCCATGTAAAATTTAATATAGAAAAATTATTTTAGGTAACTTTGTAATCAGATCTTAATTTCTTCTATGTACTATTCCTGTTAAAATTGGAATTAACGCAAAAACAAGAACACTGAAATAAGAATATTATGACATACACTACAACTCTGTGATCCCGAATATATTGAACTATGGAAAAATTATTTTATTAAAATGATCTTACCTTCTAATCTCTTTTCTTATGTGAGCAACGATAAAAATTTAAAAAAGTGTAATGTTTATATTCCTTGACCCAAATTCTCTCTGTTTTTATTCCCTTACCCTATTAATACCGATAATAATGTAAATATAACATTTAGTACGATATACATATATGAAGTAACCTCTTTAACCTCTTACTGAACCCTATTAAACTCCTTATATATTTTACTATAAAAAATATGCTTTGCCAATAACACCAACCAAAAAAGGAGAAAATTTCTCAAAATACTATTAAAACTGCACAGTATTCGATGACTCTCACCTCTTTTAACCTCCTGTTGGTTTTAAATTTAAAATTGATGCAAAAATTCAACCTTCAAAAGGTCATATCTATAATATATATAAAATACAACGTCTCTCTGTCTGTCTATCTGTTCGTCCGTTGGTGCGCTTATCACTCGAGAACCACTTATCCGATTTATGTGCTTTTTTTTTAAAAAAATATACGTATGTTCTTTGGCCAGATTATAGGATATATTTTATTACGTTATGTAACATAGGGAATAAGCAGAGACGATAATAGTGAAGCAAATCGGAAAAAAGTTTGCCGCTTGCGCGTTCTCTTGCAATATACTGCTTAAACCATTAAATATGGAATAATATCATGTAGCAAAGAATATAATATATATAAAATGCAACGTCTCTCTGTCTGTCTGTCTGTTCGTTACTGCGCTTATGATTTGAGAACCACTTATCCGATTTACATATATATATTTTTTTAATTCATTCATTGGTTCTTTGGCTAGGTTATCTATAATCTTTTATAATATATATAAAATAAAACGTCTCTCTGTCTGTCTGTCTGTTCATCAGTGCGCTTATCACTCCAGAACCACTTATCCGATTTACGTGCTTTTTTTTAGAACATACATATGTTCTCTGGCCAGGTTATCTAAAATATATATAAAATACAACTTCTCTCTGTATACCTATCTGTTCGTTAGTGCCCTTATCACTCTAAAACCACTTATCCGATTTACGTGCTTTTTTTTTTTAAACATACATATGTTCTCTGGCCAGGTGACGATAACAGTGAATCAAATCGGGAAAAAGTATGCCACTAGCGCGTTCCCTTGCAATACACTGCCTAAACCGTTAATATATATATATATATATATATATATATATATATATATATATATATATATATATATATATATATATAATGCAACGTCTCTCTGTCTGTTTATCTGTCCTTTAGTGCGCTTATGACTTGAAAACCACGGATTTACATGTTTTTTTTTTAATTCATACATTTGTTCTCTGGCCAGGGTATCTATAATCTTCTATAATATACTCGTAGATAAAATGCAACGTCTCTCTTTATGTCTGTATGGCCGTTAATGCGCTTAGCAATCAAAAACCACTTATCCGATTTACGTGTTTTTCTATAAAATACATATGTTCTCTGGCCAGGTTACAGGATATATTTTTTTACGTTAGGTAACATAAAGAATATGCAGTGACGATAATAGTGAATCAAATCCACGCGATCGGAGCCACGGGCATGGCTAGGAATGCTATATATACGAAATAACACCTCTAATCTTCTCCCTCATTCCTTTCACCCCTTTTATATGATACTATAAATATGTATTTATTTATTATCTCAACAAAAAAACCATGAATATTATCATGATACTATTGAAACTATATAAAATATATGGACCCCCATCCCTTTCGCCCCCGTCGCGTTAAGCGATAGCGCTCAAGAACTATAGGCTTTAACGTTCCATTATTATATGTATACCACGTGTGAAATTAATATCTCATTTCGTTTGAGAGTTATCATGCCAACAGACCGAGAGACCAACAGACAGACGGCTAGATTGACAAACCGAGGGAAATGAGTGATGTTTTTTCGTGATCTAGGAACCCTAAAACGTGTAGAGAAGCAAAAATATTGGAATCTGATTTTTTCACGAATACCTTCCTTTAGCAAGGATAGTAAACATCTAATGCAAGAGAAAATAAAATATTTGTTTTCCCCACGGCATCGGTCAGTCAGCAAAATTAAGAGGAACTGGGAATTTATGTGGAAAAGGATCAGGATCCTGAAGGGACCTAGTCCTCATTACCACAAACACTTTATTTTATCTCTAAGCATGTCTGAAGGTTATAGCTTGTTATATATTTTTAGATCGTAAATTATATTGGTACAGGTTTTATTTTGACATATATCTAACCAATTATTATACAGTCTAATAAACCGTAAGTAATTATCTCCTAGAAAGTAACTTTCTATTTTATTTTATTCGCTCAAACAAATAGAATCCATTAAATAACAAACTTATATAAATAATAATTCAGAAACTGAACATCCTAAAACTAAACATGGCCACAGTCAAAAAGTAAGATAAATTTTGTTCTTAAAATTCGCAGTTCGTATTGATACAACTTATTGTTCTGTACGGAACACTTATAAGATCACTTCGGTGTCTGTCCGTCTGTCTGTCGTCTGTCTGTCCGTCTGTCTGTCCGTCTGTCTGTCCGTCTGTCTGTCCGTCTGTCCGTCTGTCACACCCGATTTTCTCCGAAACTATTTGTCATAGAAAGTTGAAATTTGGTAGTAATATAGGAATTGATGGCCTAATCAGAGCCATGTAGTTTTGAAAGTTAAATTTTGACTTAAGGGGTTAGTTTTCGGGGGTGAAATCGGAAGTGAAAAAAAATTTCTTTTACTAGGTAATCGAGTGTGGTGTCAAATGAAAGCTTGTGAAAACACGAGTAAAAAATATGTACATAATGTAATACTTGCGCGCAGTTTTCTTTGTATTATTTTTAAAAAATCGCGAAAAATCGCTGTCCACCCGCCTTATCTCGGAAATTACCTCTGGAATATTCTCCACGGGGGCGGCGTGTAGATTGAACGAAAATTATCACGAGTGCATTACCTATAATAATTTATCTGGTATATAAAAAAACAGAAATTTCAAGGTCATCAATTTTCAGTAAAGATTAGAAATAAACTTTGTTGAAAACTTATTTGGGGTGTGTTTTGTGAAGTCACTGATCATTTTATATTACCGTAACATAAATTTTGACTTAAGGAATTCGTTTTGAGGGGGGTGAAAGCGGAAGTGAAAAAAAATTTTTTTACTAGGTCATCGAGTGTGGTGTCAAATGAAAGCTTGTGAAAACACGAGTAAAAAATATATATATATATATATATATATATATATATATATATATATATATATATATATATATATATATATATATATATATATATATATATATATATATATATAATGTAATACTTGCACACACTTTTCATCGTAGTACTTTTAAAAAATCGTGAAAAATCGCTGTCCCCTACCTTATCTCGAGAAGTACTGATCAAAAAATTTTGAAAAAATCCTGGAATATTCTGCACGGGGTATAGATTGAACGAAAATTATCATTACCTTTAATAATTTATCTGGTATAGAAAAAAAACAAAATTTCAAGGTCACCAGTTTTCAGTAAAGATTGGAAACAAACTTTGTTGAAAACTCATTGTGTTTTGTGAAGTCACTGATCATTTTATAGCACCCTAACAAATTTTTTTATTTTAAAACCAATCAACGTACGGAACACTAATTGTGCAAGTTCAACTTGCACTTGACCGTTTTTTTTTAAGTTGGTATGACTGTCTTTGGTAGAAATTTCAAGTCATTCTGTGTAGTTCTGAAATTACAGTGTATTTTGTGTTAGTAAAAAATTTAGTCGGTGATTTTCTAAAATAGATTGTTGAGCAAGAATTTGCATTATATTTTGCCTAAAAATGAAATTTCTTGTGTTGATGGATTAAAAATGTTGAGAAAGTATTATGGCGATAAAGCAATGTCGCAAAAAAACTTTTACAGTGGTACAAAGATTTTCGTGATGGTAAAGAGGAAGTTGAAGATGAACCACGTTCCGGAAGACCTTCCATGTCAATCAATAAAGAGAACATAAGCAAAATCAAGGATCTTGTGGTGAGTAACCGCCGCGCCGATTACCCATTGAAGACATATCATCAAAATACTATTTGAGTATTATGCGTTGTTTGCCTGAATCTATTTGAACAAACCGTTCAGATTTGTGGTATAACAACTCATGGTTTTTGCATAACGATAATACACCATCGCAAACTGCACTCGTTATTCATCAATTTTTGTCCAAAAATTAAACGAATATCGTTCCACAAGCACCATATTCACCGTGATTGAGTAAATCACTCCGTAGACACCATTTTGAGTCCTTAGAAGTTAATCAAGAGAATTCACTGGCCGTTTTAAAGCAAATTTCTGAAGTCGAGAATAAAAACTGTTTCGAAAACGAAAAAAAACGTCGGAATAAGCGCATTACAGTGAGAACAAATTACCTTGGAGAGGATGAAATAAATTTAGATAATTTATTAAATAATTTGTGTTTCATTCAAACATTCACCTTACTTTTTGACTGGATAATATATAGAGATAGGGATACTCATTTCACGCTACTGGGAACTGTCAGTGCGACTTTACTATTAGACAGGCCAGTAAAGACCCCTTAAAAAGGAATTACGCATAAAGATAAGTAAGGGTGTGGTTGGTTATAAATACAATATCTGCGTTAAATATTTAAATTATTCTTTGTAAGAAAAGTACAGATATCCTAAAAAAAATCTCTACGTAGTTGCTTCGTATAAGATATTGCAATAGGCCGCCATAGATGTTATTCAAATAATGATTTTTCTGTAGTTTTCTGATATAAATATTTAGCTGTGATAATTATTTTTTCCTAAATGCAAGCTTGAAGGGTGGTTACATTCTCTCTGTTTGTGGGGTGTAAAACCAGTTTTCTTCTTATATAAAATGGCAATATTATCTTAAGCTACTATAGAAATATATTTTATAGTAAGTTAAATATTTACTGTTTCAATAAGTGAGGTTTTGCTCACTCAGGGGGGTGAACTAAACTTTTTCCCTACAAATATTGCGAAGAAGTACCTCCCTCCTTCCTCCCTCCTTCACGTTTGAGGTTGGCGACCACTATGGAAAATTCGTCTCTATTCTGTGCTATATTTGTGAGGATGTTTCCGTCGGTATTCATCCAGTCTCTTATGTTTCTTAGCCATTATATCTTCCTTCTAACCAAACCGCGTCTTCCCTCTATTTTTCCTTCCAGTATAAGTTGTTCGTATTCTGTGTGACATCTTAATTGTCGGGACTATCCATTGCGAAACATTTATCTTGCTTAGCACTTCTGCACTGGTCGTTCTGCTAGTCGAGCTGATTCTTACCATTCGTCTGTATAGCCACATTTCGAATGCCTGGAGCTTTTTTATGTCCTTCTCTTTAAGGTTCCAGGCTTCGCACCCGTAGAGCTCTAGTGGCCAGATATAGCACTTTAATGTTAGTAATCTTGTATGGATGGATAACTTAGGGTGACACAACAACTTTCACATGTTGATGAAGCCTGTTCTGGCTATCTCAATACATCTCCTAATCTCTTTTTGAATGATCTAACTGGGTGTAGACTTCTCTACCTAGGTATATGTAACTATGGACGTTTTAGATGATATCATCGTCTATGGCTATTTGAGTATTGTTCTGCGCATTTTCGCCTGCGCCAAAAACAAGAGTTTTGATTTTCGTGGGATTTATTTCTAATCCCAATCGGGCACTTGATTCTGATAGGTCATTTATCAACGTTTGTAAATCTTCCTCATACTCTGCTAGAACCACAGTGTCATCTGCGTATCTTTGATTGATGACTACAGTTCCATTGACTTTGGTGCCCTTTGAGCATTCTTCTAACGATGACTTAAATATATATTCCGCATGCACGTTAAAAAGGAGTGGAGATAAAAGGCATCCTTGACGGACTCCTCTTTTTATGTTGGTATACTTTGTATTGTCATCTTCGATGCGAACGCATCATCTATGGTTCCAATTTATGTTGCAGATAATTATTATTTCTCGTCTATCTAGTCCCACTTCTTGCAAAATATGAATTAGTTTGTCATGTTTGATGCGGTCGAATGCTTTTCTGTAGTCAACGAAACACGTGTACAGCTTTTTCTGCACTTCTAGAAACACCTAACTAATTAAAAGGGGCTGAAAAAATTCCTCAAAAAAATTTTAATACTTTTTCAAAGGAAAACAGATGTCAATGTGCTCACATAAAATTTACCAGTGGTGGTTACAACCCTTAAACTCTTTTTTTAGTATTTCATACGATTACGCCCAAATTATCAAAAGCAAAACTATGTATTGCTGTTTTATCGAAAAATATTGCATATATTAGGCATAAGTTTTCAAATCTGATTTTTATAGTGGTGAACTACCCTTATTCATTATATTGAATTCTAAAAATAACCACGGCAAAACTAACCTTCAAATTTTTAAAAAAAAATCGACAATTTGTTTGGAAAGAGAGAAAATCAAATTTACACTTGATAATTACCCTAAAAAAATTTTCTGGGAAGGGGAAGAGAGGATAGTTGTATGGTTCTCACTCTTTATTGGTATTTTATTATGACTGTGGAAAAAAGTAGATTCTTTTAACAAAGAAGTTACTGAAAGTTTGAAATTTAGTTCAGGGAAATAAAATACAACATTCAAAATATGCTCGTGACAAAATTAAAATTCGGAAAATTTTACAATTTTTTCCAATATTTTCAAATTTGTCATCAATCAATTTAAGTTTCGACTTTGTTGATTAATTCTCTTCTCTCTCTTCTTATGTTCTATTTTGTAGATGTTGAAATAAATTCATTTATTTTCCATTTTTTTTGTAGATGGTCAAAATAAATTCATTTATTTTCCATTATCATTTTATTGAATATTAGTAATTCTAACCAATGCTATCAAAGGCTCTTTAAAATTTTGTAAAATATCAATTTTAAGAAAGATATGTGAGCCATTTTTTTAAATTATACTTACCTTGGTTATTGTAATATTTTACTGCTCGAAATCAATTTAAGAAAAAATATCAATTTTTCATTTTTAAATGTACAATTTTTATATTATTTTTAACCTTGACAACCTACTACAGAACGGCATTGATTCAAATAATGAATATTTCATTCATATTATTACTGTCATTCAGTCCACTAATTTTCAGTCTTTTATCATATACAATAATATATAAATTCAAGCATTGTCTATATTTTTTGAAAATTACTATTTAATGTGTTTTTAATTTTCAACTTGAAACAAAATATAGACTAAAGAAATTTGTAGAGTTTAAAAAAATTATCGAACCCGATTTAATAAAAACTTTTGAATTTAATTTTTTTCCAAAATATATGGAAAAAAAGGAGTTAGGTTAGCAAGATGTCACTTATGGGAAAAGTGCTTATTTATCTTATTTCAAAGTAGATTTCTACAGTAGTATAAATTACTATTGAAATTTATATAAGAGAAAACCGGTCAAGTGCGCAATTGATGTTCCGTACTTTGATTGTAATAAAAAAAAAAAATAGTTATGGAGGTATAAAATCATCAATGACTTTACAAAACACACCCCAAATGAGTTTTCAACAAAGTTTTTTTTCCGATCTTTACTGAAAACTTATAAAATTGAATTTTTTGTTTTTTTTCTTATATACCTGATAAATTATTAAAGGTAATGGACTCGTGATAATTTTCGTTCAATCTACACCCTGTGGAGAATATTCCAGAATTTTTTCAAAATTTTGTGATCAGTATTTTTCGACATAAGGGGGGAGAGAGAGCGATTTTTAGCGAGCTTTTTTTTTTAAAATAATACTAAAAAAACTAACCTCTTAAGTCAAAATTTAACTTTCAAAACTGCACGGCTCTGATGAGGCCATCATTTCCTATATTAGTACCAAATTTCAACTTCCCATGTCAAATGGTTTCGTATAAAATCGGGTGTGACAGACAGACAGGCAGACGGATAAACGGACAGACATCGAGGTGATCTTATAACTAACACTAAGAACTGTAAAATATAGGTTTTATACCCCATATTTGGTCGGAATAAAACCATACTAAAAGCTTGAATTCAGGAAAAATGATAATCAGAGCTAAATTTCTATTCTAGAAGACTACAGAAAAGTGTCTATTTAAAGAAAATCTGATCAGACCTCTTGGTTACCCTACTTGTTAGTATTCCTGGAATCCAAGGTAAGGATATATTGTGTTTTAATAAAATTTGTCAGTAAGAGAGTTTGAATGTATTTTAGTTAATCTGCAGCCGCAGATTACTGACTTCTCCGTAATCTGGCTACGGAAAAGCGCGTGATTAATTTTGAGCCGACTAATTGTTGCAATGTTTTTCCTAGATCTGTAATTCTGGTAGTACCAAGCTGTGAGTATTATTTCGACCTAGAAAGCTTTACACTCCACAAAAACAGTTATTCTGTACAAAGCTCAAATTCGACCAACGATGGAATACTGCTCGTATGTTTGGGGTTCTGCTCCCAAGCATACACTGCCTTTGTTGGATTTTATTCAAAAGAAAGCCTGTGACCGCTCCCTGACTCAGTTCACGGTCTGCAATATTATTTAGTGAATTTTTAATACTTTTAAATCTTATTAAGTACTATTTCTACAAATCTCTAGAGGTTTTTTAAATTCTTTAAATTTTTTATAAATAATGAAACATAAATTTTTTGGTCGAAAATTGCATACAAAAGTTTGAAACACCAATTACATCCTGATAATATAATTAAAGTATACATAAATGTGCAACATAAGATTTCCTTTATCTAACCACACCATTCTGCATAATCAGCAAATAAAGTTTATAAATATATGTAACGAACAATAGCAGAGTGAGTGTGTCTGTTGTATCAAGTGTCTCAAAACGTTTCCGTTGAGAACCGAAAAAAAAATAAAAGTTTTTAGAATTCAATTCAAGTTGTTTTTTAAAAACGTTATAGTCGCTCCCACGATTATAACTGGCGCAGTGCGGAAGGAAAATTTTCGACAGAGTCTTCAACTGACCAGAACGAAAAGAAATTTCGACAGAGTCAACGGCGCAAAGCAGAAAGTTTTTTTCAACAGAGTCAAAAATTGCATCGCGCAAAAACAAGATTCTGGTTCGTTTCAACGATCAGCGAAAAAAAACAGCGGAAAACAAAAGAGACAGATCTCAGCCCTCCAGACCAGAGTACGAAAAGTTCCTATTGATTGGTTTCAACGAGACAAGCATCGCTCGAGAGACAAAAATCAGGGCAACGAAAAGTTCTTATTGGTGCGGCTCAACGAGACAAGCATCGCTCAAGAGTCATAGTGGTATCCAGGGACGAACAGCGTTCATCCTTTTGGAAGAAGAAACAAAGAAACAAAGAAATCACAAAGAAACAAGAAATCAGAAACAAGAAATCACAAAGAAACAAGAAATCACAAGAAGAAAGAAACAAGAAAATCACAACAGCAAGGCATGAACCCGCAGATTCTCCTTCTGTAAGTGAAAATTCAATTGACATTTTTCAGAATCAACCAGTGAATCCACGCAGTGGAAAAAAGCAAATTTTTCTCTTTTCAAACAATTTTTCAGCAGTTTTGCTCACGCAGTGAGTTTCTTTTTCAAAACAAGCTCACGCAGTGAGAAAGACAACAGACCAAGTTTTCTTTTCTTTTTAAGAAAAACCACGCAGTGGGAAATTTGACAAACTCACGCAGTGAGATTTCAAACAGAAAAAGCAGAGAAAATTTCGACTGAAAGCAAGAAATTTTTGAATATTACGCAGTAAAATTCAAAGGATTCGAGCAACTTAGTTGTAAGAAAAATATAGTTTTAAGGCAATTTAATTTTAAGGTGTAACTTTTTACATATTTTTTATATTTTTACCATATCTTTGAATTTTTTTTTTTGAAATTTTGAAATTTTATTTTGAAAATAATGGCAAACCCTAATTACAATTTAATCCGTTACCAAGCTGATAACATCCCCTCATTTGACGGAAATACCAAATTGATTACCAGATTCATAAATGCCTGTGACAATTTCTTAACCAACCATATAGATAGAGAAGATCCAAATGCCCCAATAAATGTGTGTCTATTCGATACCATTTTGTCAAAATTAAACGGAAGAGCAGCAGATTTGATTGCTTCCCGTGTCGAATTAAATAACTGGGATTTAGTAAAGAACGCGATAATCGAAACATTCTCAGATAGACGTTCGATTGATTGTATAATACAGGATATCATAACTTTCAAAATCGAAAAAAATGAATCTATTAAACAATTCGGAATAAGATTACAGGATGCACGTAGCTTACTATTTGCAAAAATCAACATGGAAAACATAGCCCGTAATATAAAAATTCTAAAAATTCAAGAATATAGCAGCTTAATTCTGAAAGCTTATATAAATAACCTACCATATAATATGCAACTAGTAGTAAGATTAAAAAATCCCCTATCACTTGAACAAGCAATGAGCTTCGCTCAAGAAGAAGAAAACTTTATCCAATATAAAAATCGAGGTAACTTAATAAATAAAATCAATCAAAATACCTCAACGAGTCAAAATATCCCAATAAGTCAAAATTCACCGACAAATCATAATCCAAGACCCCAGAACATTCCATATATAAATAGACCAAACAATAACCCCTATCAATTTCTAGGATACGGTCAATTCCGATATAACCCCCAGAGAAATGTTCAAACCCCAAATATTCAAAGACCACAAAATTTCCAAAATCCACAAAATCGTATGATAAGGCCAAATTTACCTTTATATCCTACTAGACAGAATAATTTCTCGCAGAGAAATAATAATTTTCAACAACCATTCTACCGTGGAATAAAAAGACAAGCAACATCTTCCATAGTTAGATCAAATCAACCCCAACCGATGGATATGTCATCAGGAAATGCAGTCTTACATCAAAGACAACCCCAAAAGAAAATTCCTTGCAGAGGAATTGTACAATCAAATGATTGAACGAACAAATAGTACGGAACCCACAAATTTTGACCCAAATAGTATAGAACCCATAGATTTTGACATGAATAATACGGAACCTATCGATTTCGACCCGAACGAATATAATCACGATTATAGCAACGATTATAACGAAGTGCAATACGAGTACGAAAACGAATTTCTTAATGCCCAATCTGACCAAAATTTTCATTTAAGCCAGGAATCAATACAGACGAGTTGATAATACTAAATACAAATTCGGATAACCAATTACCAGTGATTTACCTACCAGAATTAAACGCATACTTTTTAATTGATACAGGAAGTGGCAAAAGTTTCATTAAACCAGAATTAGCTTACGAAATATTTCCCGATTTTATTGAAAATGAATTTTTTACTGTAAAGACAGCTCACGCAATTTCTAGTCATAACGAAATCATGAATATTCCAATATTTCCCTCTTTCAATTGTCCAAATTATCATAAATTTTACTTATTCGATTTTTCCCCAAACTATGATGGATTATTAGGCATAGACTTTTTAACCCATATAAATGCACAAATAAATTTAAGAGAATCCAGATTAGAATCTATAAATGCGAATCTACCCTTGTATTTTAACAAAAATCCAAAAAAAAACGAAACCGTGTGAATTTATTATTCCCCCGAGAACGCAACAAATTATAAAAATTCCAGTAAATAAAAAGAATGGAATAGGAATTTTAAATTACGAAAAATTAGGAAAAAAAGCAGAAATACCTGAAGCTATTGTAAAGATAGAGAACCATCATGCTCTAACAACAATTATTAATCCTAGCGAAAACCCTATGAAGATCACAATACTCGAACACTTCGAGATAGAAAAATTCGAGGAAACAGAATTAAATTTTGTAGAAGAAAACTACGAGGAAGATCAAAAAATTGATATTTTGAGAAAACAAAATCTGAAAAATTTGAGATTAGACCATTGTAATCAGGAAGAGTACGACGCAATGAGAAAATTATGTTACGAGTATAGAGACATATTTTATTGCAAAAATACACCCTTAACCTTTACCAACAAAGTTAAACATCAAATTAAGTTGAAAGATGAAACACCTCTTTTCACTAAGACATATAGATATCCCCATATACATAAAGCAGAAGTAAAAAGGCAAATTTCTGAAATGCTAAGAAATGGAATTATCCAAGAGTCAACTTCACCTTGGAGTAGCCCAATATGGATAGTGCCGAAGAAAATGGATGCATCAGGCGTGCGCAAATGGAGAATTGTGATAGATTACAGAAAATTGAATGAAAAAAAACTATAAATCAACAATTTCCCATTCCCCAGATCAATGACATATTAGATAAACTCGGAAAAGCACAATATTTCAGTACATTGGACTTAGCTAATGGCTATCACCAAGTAGAAATGGATCCTAACGATACACCAAAAAAACAGCATTTTCTACAGATATAGGACATTACGAGTTTTAAGCGAATGCCCTTTGGACTTAAAAATGCCCCCGCAACATTCCAAAAAATTATGAACAACGTATTACGAGGATTACAGAATGAAGTATGTTTTGTTTATCTTGACGACATAATTATATTTTCGACATCTTTACAAGAACACACAGATAGATTAAAAAGAATATTTGAAAGACTAAGAGAAGCAAATTTAAAGGTACAACTAGATAAAAGTGAATTCCTACATAGAGAAATCGCATATTTAGGACATCAAGTTACGAATAAAGGTATAAAACCAAATCCAGAGAAAATAGAGGCAGTTAAAAAGTTCCCAATTCCAAGAACTCAAAAAGAGATCAAATCATTTTTAGGCTTAGCAGGATACTATAGAAAATTTATCAAGGACTTTGCTAAAATTTCTAAACCCCTTACGAAATGTTTAAAAAAAGGATCTAAAGTTAATCACTCCCCAGAATTTATTAAAGCATTCGAACATTTGAAAAAGTTATTAATAAACTCACCAATATTAAAATACCCCGATTTCGAAAAGCCATTCGTATTAACGACGGACGCATCAAATATAGCCCTTGGAGCAGTTTTATCTCAAGGCAACCCTCCAAACGACAATCCTATAGCTTATGCTTCTAGAACATTAAATGACACAGAACAGAAATATTCGACAATAGAGAAAGAACTTTTAAGTATAGTATGGGCATGTAAATATTTTAGGCCATACCTATACGGAAGGAAATTCAAAATATATACAGATCATAGACCCTTAGTGTGGTTATTCAATTTGAAAGAACCAAATAGCAAATTAGTGAGATGGAGATTAAAACTAGAAGAGTATGACTATGAGATTATTTATAAAAAAGGAAAACAAAATACTAACGCAGACGCATTGTCACGAATTCCAATAAATGCCATAGAGAATGAATCTTTAATTAATTATCCAGGAAATATAGACCAAGAGATTTCAGAATTCTTATCAGATAATTACGACCCAACTAAAATTTCTGAAGAAGAAGTACAAAAAGTAATCGCAGAACTTGAGTACCCAAAAGAAGCTAAAATCATGACTGGCAAAAAATCAAAAGACATAACTATAACTGACACGAAAACAATTATAACTGGTACAGAAAAGAAGAAAGGCAAAATAAACATAATTTCGGATATACAAATTTTACCCCCGTATAAAGAACGAAAACCTATTAATACAGTTCATACCACAAACGCGGAAAATAACGACAGTAGTCTAACACTCTTAGACGAAATAATTAACAATAAGAAGAATCAAATAATTTTGAAAAAATCACCATATACCGACTATAGTAAAATTGACAGAGAAACATTTGATGGCAACAAAATCATAAGAGCAATCTTACCAATGTCCCTAGAAAAAAATAATTCAATTTTTAAAAGAATATTTAAACGACAAAACAACTCATGTATACTTCTTATCAAAAGAGTTAAGACCCTTAATCAATAAGGCTATGATTAACAACTTTCGAAACTACAAACTAATAGAATGCACAAAACTCATTAATAATGTAGAAGAAAACGAAAGAAAACTACTTATACAATATAAGCACGAAGGAAAAACAAATCATCGAGGTATAGAAGAAACTATAAAATTCCTAAAAACCAATTATTATTGGAAATCATTAAAAACGGATGTCACCGAATACATCAATAATTGTGAAACTTGTCAACGCACAAAATATAATAGGAAACCAATTAAACAACCTCTTATAATAACAGAAACACCGAGTAAACCATTTGAAATTATTCATATTGATACCTTAAAGATTGGAAAAGACAAATTCTTAACAATTATGGACAAATTTTCAAAATTTGGACAAGCTTTACCTTATTTAGGAGACGCAATATCGTGCAGTGACCAATTAGTACGTTTCTTTTCATTTATGGGAATCCCCAAGAAAGTAATAGCAGACAACGGGACCGAATTTAAAAACGAAGTCGTAGAAAACCTACTTAAGACGCACGACATCGATATACATTTTACAACCCCCTATCACCACGAATCCAATTCACCCGTAGAACGCTTGCATAGCACTATAATTGAACATATTAGAATCTTAAGAGAGAAAGACACTCAAACGGACATTACAAATTTAATGCCATATGCTATAGTAGCGTATAACAACACCATCCATTCAGATACAAACTTTACCCCGCAAGAATTAGTATTAGGATATACAAATTCAAGAGACCCTATGAATTTAATACACTCTCACGTATATACGGAATATTTGCACAACCATAAAAATAACACCCAAATATTATTCGAAAAAATAAAAGAAAAATCTCAATCAAAAAAGGAGAAGGCAATTATAAAGCAGAACGATAAGAAAACTGAGACAAAACCAAAAATTGGAATGCAAATTTACAAAAAGATAGACCAACGGTCTAGTAAAGTAAAAAACAAATTTTCAGGACCATATATAATAACCAAAATTTTAGAAAGGAATAAACTCGAAATAGAAAACCCAAAAAACGAAAATAAAGGAAACCATTCACATCAATGAAACTAAAATGAAACCCATTGTTGTAGATATTGGTACACCCTCACAACCCTCTACACCAGAGCCAACGATGTAAAACTTTATGAACTAAATAACTACCCAGGAATCTTACCATATAAAATGGGAATAGCAAGAATAATGACAAATTATTGGACCTTTGTACAGGAATACAATATACAACCCTTAATTACAGAGTTTGAATCTCTTCAAGAACAATCCAAATATATGCTGGCAGCACTGAAAAACAGAAGTGAATACCAAAAGGAATATTATAATTCCCTAGTTACGGTAAATGTTATTGAGACCCAAATTAGAAAATTAATAACTCAAATATTACCCTATAACAGAGTTCAAAAAGTTAAACGAGGAATTTTCAACCCCCTCGGTACATTTATAAAAAGCATAACCGGTAACATGGACCAGTATGATGCCGAATCAATAAACAAAAGAATTGAAACCCTACAGGTACAAGGTAATGAACTTAAAATAGATGCGATAAATCGAATATCTATCTTAGATAAAGCGATCGATAACTTTCAAAAAATGATATCAAATCTAACGCACAACCAATTAATTTTGAAATCACGCATAATACAGGTAGAACAAACATTAAAGGAAATGTCACTTGAGAAAATTAATGATCGACAGTATAACAGAATAATTACTTGTTTAAATCAATTATTCACACTCTTTCAAGTGATTTACGACATTCTTAATAAGATAGAGATTGCCATAACATTTTCAAAATTGAATACTTTACATAACTCTATAGTAGACCCTAATGAATTACTAATAGAGATAAATAACTTAAAAACTCAATTAACAACTGAGAAACTACCTTTCGAAAACTCTCTCCAAAATATTTTATTTTTAGAAAAGATTATAAAAATAAAGAGTTACGCTAACAAAAATAAAATAATATTTCTATTAGAGATACCACTGGTAGATGATGAAATGTATCAATATTTTCATTTATATCCAGTACCAATCCCTATCAACCATACTTATATGATTAACATCCCTCTAAAACCCTACCTTGCTTTGAGTACTAATAATTACCAATATCAAGAAAGAAAATGTGAAGAAATGCAGCCAAATGAATACCTCTGTGAAAAAAGCGAAAGTCAAGCCACCAATGAAGAGCTACCCTGTACCGTGCAACTTTTAAGATATAAAGACAATATAACGCAGTGTCACCCCTTTCAAATTAAAATAATTAAAAATCAAATAACTCAAATTTCAAATAATAAATGGTTAGTTACTACTGCTAAAGAAGAACTTATTAGAATAAATTGTCAAAAATTAGAAAAAAAATAAACCAATAAACGGTTCTTATTTAATTGAATTACCTAGTAACTGTCAAATTCAAATAAATAATATAATTTTAAAATCTTATAATGAAGTAAAACTGAATTATGAAGAGATCCCTCTACCGAAGATCCAATGGAACCCAGAAGCGATACATCAACCCTATTTCAACCCCCACGATATAGACTTAAATAATATAAACCTAAAAGTGAACGATGAAATCAAGAAAGAATTGATTGACCAAAAAAGACATTTAGAAAATATATCTTCTGATGTAGCTATAAGATATAATAGTGTATGGATAACCATTACCTATATATTAATTGTATCGATTTTAATAATAATCATTTCCAGATATATTGTAAAAAGATTGAGGAAATCTAAAAGAATAATAATTAAAAACAATAATACAAATTCCGATGATGCAATCGAGTTTGACTTTATGAAAAAGTAACCTACAGGTTAAATTTTCAACTAGGTCGGGAGGAATTACATCCTGATAATATAATTAAAGCATACATAAATGTGCAACATAAGATTTCCTTTATCTAACCACACCATTCTGCATAATCAGCAAATAAAGTTTATAAATATATGTAACGAACAATAGCAGAGTGAGTGTGTCTGTTGTATCAAGTGTCTCAAAACGTTTCCGTTGAGAACCGAAAAAAAAATAAAAGTTTTTAGAATTCAATTCAAGTTGTTTTTTAAAAAACGTTATAGTCGCTCCCACGATTATAACTCACCGTAAATTTTTTATTTTTGAAAAAAAACCCTTCAACAATTTTTAATTGTTAATTTTTCTTTTTATACATTTGATTATTTTTTGTGAAGTTATCCTGCAGGCAAGGAGGTGCCATAGTTTTCATCAGTGGTTTAGTTAATCCGATAAAAAATAATGTTAACATTTAATATATAATTAATTTTTTTTTTCTTATGATTTAAAGTACAATGAAAATATGTAAACGCCATTCTTTTGTGTTATTAATGACCCCTAAATTATTTTTTTCTTAAAATATACTTACTTTTTGCAGCACCCAGGTGTATGTAACTTTTTAAAATGAAAATTTTCGTTACGGAAGTATAAAATGATCTTTACTGAAAACTGATGACCTTGAAATTTTTATTTCTTTATATTAAATAAATTATTAAAGGTAATTCGTGACAATTTTCGTTCAATCTACAACCTGTGGAGAATGTACTTTTCGAGATAAGGGAAGAGGCAGAGATTTTTCTCAATTTTTTAAAAAATATTACAAAGAAAAGGATGCGCATAATACATTATATATATATATATATATATATATATATATATATATATATATATATATATATATATATATATATATATATATATATATATAGATATTTGAAGCCGTGTTTTTACAAGCTGTCATTTGACACCTCACTCGATAACCTGGTAATTTTTTTTTTAGTTTATTCCCCAAAACCAACACCTTAAGTCAAAATATAAGTTTCAAGCCATGAATTCTTATATTAGTGCCAAATTTCAACTTTCTGCGTCAAATAGTTTCGGGGAAAATCGGATGTGTCAAACAGACATGCGGACAGACGGACACCGAAGTGATCTTATAAGTGTTCCATACGAAACACTAAAAATGTAATTTAGGAATGTTTCGATGAACATTGAAATAGTGGATGATCAGTACACTGCCAAATTTGTTTCATGATTCGTTTCATTCGTTTAATATGCGATTTTTAAAAAATCGATAAAAATCCGAAATTATTAAGGTGGATTGGTGAAAGTGTGTGTGTAACACTCATTTTTTCCTAAGTTTTAAGATCATGTTACAAAACCGTTTTTCTTTTTTTAATTCATGCAATAATTGTTAATTTAAGTTAAGCAGTGAATTTAACTTTTATTACATTTTTCATATTTGATTAAAGAGTGTAATTCAACCTGTACTACGCTCATTTCATTTGCATTGAATATGTATGGATTATGATTAGGACGAGCATCCTCGGTCCTTGTCTATCAAGTTGCAAGGCTAATCCCATCTCATTTTGCGTTCCTGAAGTGAACCAGTACATTTTGAAGACTTCACTTCGAAGGAAGGAGAACGAGATAGGTATATAACCATCCATTTGAAATTTTTAAGGGCTTTTTCCGTCCGTCAGGTAGTGACGGCTTTTTCCGTCCTTTTTGTAATGAAGGCTTCCTTTTTGCCGTTCATGATATAGTGTATTTTTTTTAACATCGAGCCGTTCCCGAAATATCCTACCCATCCTAAAACATTTAGAGTCAAGTGTTTTTCAGTTACCCAAATGAAAATAAGGAAGTAGTATGTGAGGCAATATTTTTGATGGGAAACTCACCAGGAGAGGCCAAGCAGTTGATAGAACACTCACAAGGAGAAGCCAAACAGTAAGTCGATAACTATACCAGTTTAAATATCTCAATTCCTTTCCACAACGTGTGTTCCTGACGACTACGTAACACGTGTGATCTCGGAGTCGGTTTCACCGGAAGTGAACCTGGAACAATCTTTCTATAACGTGAATTTTTTTATTCTCAATAATAAGTAATACGAGAAACTATACTACCTTCATGATTCTAAGTTAAACACTATCTGTGCACTCTCATAGCATAAAGGGTTATTAATCTAGTCTATTTAATCCTAAGGGTGTAATGAATGTAAGAAAGTGTTTTCATTTGTTAATATACTTTACTTAGCGTTAGCGTAGAGTTTCACTGAAATCCCGTTCTATCTTACAGGACATATAAGTTGTACTTTATTCAATTTTATACCAACAACTAAATAACTCTTCAGTATTTTTTCATTTTTGACCTGAATTTAGATTCTTTATATTATAAAATGAATGGTGCCCAAAACAGTAAAACTAGGCTTTAAACAACTGCAGAGACTATTTTCGAAAGGCGTACAAAAATTACCTCGTCTTCACATCTCCCAAAAAAAAACGGGCTAGGATATCTTAATTTATATTAATATCCACTCAATCCATTCCCAAAAATTAGAATGTACATAAGGGACAATTAGCGATTCTTATTTAATAAATAAAGTATTTATTAAAATATAAAGAAAAGAGCACGCCATAGGTGTCGTTGGTGGTGATGGTCTTGCAATTTTTTAGTTTGAAAGAGCAAATGTACGGCCGCAGCGTCGGCAGAAATATGTTTTCATCTACACTCAAGGCTGGTTGATGACTATGCTGAGGATAATAAAAAGCTGTATTGAATTTATTTTCTTGTTTGGAGCTATCTATATAAATAGCTACGTATTCGGGATATTTCCTGATTTATTCATTAAAAAATTGCTTTGTTAACTGTATCTCAAAATACTCACTACCCATTCTTCTTCTTACGACGCCGTCTCCTCACGAAGGTTGGCAATCCATAAAGCTAAACGAACTTTAGAAACTGCTGCTCGAAAAATATCACTCGTAGCACCTCCAAACCACCTTCTCATGTCCTTCAGTTAAGAATTCTGTTTTCTTCCGATCGATGGTTTGCCCTTTATGTTGCCTTCAATAATGAGACTTAGCAATTCGTATTTTGGGCCCCTCGTTATATCTCTGAAGGATTGAGTTTTTCTTATTTTTATGGTTGTTAGTAATTCTATCATTTTGTTCATTCTTTCCAATACTTCTGTGTTTTTTATTTTCTGTTCCCAGTAGATGCGAAGAAGGCGTTTATAAATGTACATTTCAGAAGCTAGGGTCAAGGGTCTAACACTCACGTCCATACAGTAGCACGGAGAATAGATACGCTCCTACCATTTTCATTCGAGGTTCGAGAATGAGACTTGTGCGATGGAAAAATTTATTCATATTCATGTCTGTTACTTAGGCCTATTCAATTCGAGAATATATGTTCTTTCTTGGATCCAACTTGTCATTTATATTGGTTCCCAAATATTTAAATGTGGAAACCTGTTCTACGGTGTTGTTCCTGATTTCAAGGGATTCTGGTGGTAGATTTTTCTTTGTTATTACCATCCACTTGTTTTTCTTATATTCATAATAATGAATCCAAATCTTTCGCTGGCTGTTACGACTCAATTGCTGGAGATCTTTGATATGATTTGCTACTAGAACCGTATCATCAGCATACTGTATGTTGTTCATTGAAGGAATAACATACATTACCTGTTATTCCTTCAATGGATTCATAGATGGCCTCATTAAACACGCATCAGAATAAAGATTGAACACTATCCATTACAAAAATAATTTAGTTTACTAACATGTTTGGAGAAAGAGTAGTAATACTAATTAGTTGCTTACCAGAGGAGCTGCAATCTTCAACTTCTTATATTCTATAAATTAGTGATTTTTTATAATATTTTATCGCGAGGTTTGACCGAAGATGGTCTACAGTTATTACACTAAATTCAGAATTTTATTAATGAAAGAAAATGTATAGAATTAGCAGAAATACGAAGTATCTTGTAGAGAAAAACTAGAGTTTCTTTCCTATCTTAAGAATTATATGTATACTAAATTTGAAAGTAGATCGACAGACAAACTGATGGGAATTGGTAAATACAATTCATATTCCAGGAACTCTTGTTATCTCGTACAAAAATTTATTTTCATTTAAATGAATTGGAAAAAAGGATGAAAAGACAAGTTATTTGCAGCCATTCATTCTCTATATCTTTTTATACAAAAGCAAATTAGATGGTCATGAATTGTTTAAAAATAACTGAGCAGTAAAACAATTTGCCTTTTGCGTTATCCTATTACGCTTTCTACTAAACCGGAATACAAATAAATTGTTCACAGACGAAAATTTTGTTGTGCAAACTGGCGAAACGGCAAATAGTATCTCGTTTGAGGGATTCTTTTAGTAAAGACGTAAAAATAAGCAAAAATGGCGCAATTACAGTATTTTAAGTGGATTAAAAATAAAGAAGGAAGTCACAGATTGTCAAATAATATTTCCCTAATGTTCATTACAACAGAGTAAGATACAACGAATTATATCTCGGGCTTGTAAAAGCCTAAAATTTAAAAGCGTGGCCACCCTCCGTCAATGGCTGTTCAAGGCGATAGACAAACAGAAGTATTGTTACGGACAATTACCGATAGGCAGCTAGATCGCCGAAATGCGACCCGAGATAGAATAACAGATGAGTGAACAGTGGTCACTTTTGAAATATGGGGTTTGTTCATTTTAGTAATTGAAGTAATTTAACTATCTAGCCTTATTTGGTACCAATAATTCTACTAACGGTCTGTGGACTTGAACCACACCCGACGGAGACCAGATATGCTTTTAAACAGTTAGCGCAAAAAGTGTGTATTCTAGCCCGTTTTTGCAACCTTCATAACTTGGAGACAAAAAAAAGCAAACTTAGAAGGTGGTTTTTGATTGACTGTACGGTATTGGGTAGAGAATACATAAATAATTAACGTGACCTATTTTCATGAATTACACATCATAAATATTTTTTTGTTTTCTGTTAAAACTTATTTATTTTCATCCTTTTAACCCTCAAAATAGGTGGTAGTTACCACTAAATAAAAAAATGGAAAAATATGTCGTTCTAGATTTTTAATTCGCTTTAATCTAAGAACTTTTAAGTTAAGTTTGCTTTTTTTCTCTCAAAATTATGGCGGTTACAAAAAGGACTAATTTTGCGGTCACTCCTTCGGGCTTTTACAAGTCAGGGTTATAATTGGTTGTATCTTACCACGATGTTACGCCAGTACCGTAATCAGTACTTCGAATTTGATGCTCTCGTTTGTTGATCCTACCTCAGACGTATAGATGAGGAAACAGTGATTATTTTTGGTGGATTCAATTGAGAAGTACAAATGACGTGTGGCCTTCGGGTGGTGATTTTTTTAAAAACATGCAAGAATTTTTATACCAGGTGTACAAGTATGAAATGCGGCTTTCAGACAACAGATGGTGCACCAATGCAGTTTGTGCTATAGCATAGTGTTGTGTTGTTGTGTTCAATATGTCGAAATTTATACCGAACAAAGAGTATTCGGGGACAGCATTAATTTTTTGTTTTCATTTGAAGAAAACTGCTGTTGAATCATACCGATTACTTCGAGAAGCTTATGGTGAACATGCTCCATCGCAAGATACGTTGTGAGAACGATGGTTTCGGCGTTTCAAAAGTGGTGACTTCGATGTTGCAGACAAGGAACGTGGAAAACCGCCAAAAAAAAATACGAAGATGTGGAATTGCAAGCATTGTTGGACGAAGATGATTCGCAAACACAAAAACAACTCGCCGAGCAATTGGGCGTCAGTCAACAAGCTGTTTCCAATCGGCTACGAGAGATGGGAAAGATTCAGAAGACCGGTAGATGGGTACCACATGAGTTGAATGACAGGCAAATGGTAAGGCGCAAAATCACGTGTGACATTTTGCTCGCTTGTTACAAAAGGAAGTCGTTTTTTGCATCGTGTAGTTACAGGGGATGAAAAGTGGATTTATTTTGAGAATCCCAAGCGCAAAAAATCATGGGTAGTCCCAGGCGCAACATCCACATCGACCGCAAGACCGAATCGCTTTGGCAGAAAGACGATGCTCTGTGTTTGGTGGGACCAGAGGGGCGTGATCTATTATAAGCTGTTAAAACCTGGGGAAACGGTTAATACTAAACGTTACCAACAACAATTGATCGATTTGAACCGTTCGCTGCTTGGAAAAAGGCCAGAATAGGAAAAGAGGCAACACAAAGTCATTTTTCTTCATGACAATGCCCCATCACCTACGGCAAAACCAGTTCGCGACACGTTGGAAGTTCTACCTCATGCAGCTTACTCACCAGACTTGGCTCATTTCCAATTACCACTTGTTTGTATCGATGGGTCACGCACTTGCTGAGCAGCGCTTTGGTTCGTACGAAGATGTGAAAAAATGGCTTGATGAATGGTTCGCAGCAAAAGGGGAAGATTTTTACTGCATACTTTGAAAAAAGCACTTTTTAGTATTCTTCCGAATTTAACATGTTTTTTTAGAAAAAAAATCCGCATTTCATACTTGTACACCTGGTAATATTGATTATTTTACTGAACAGCAATTCAGTTGGTCAAGTGTGTAAAGTGCCTGCATTGGAAAGCAATTTTCTTCCTGCATTATTCTATTTTGTCTTCTCGCAAACCGAAATATTAAACAGTTATTTGGCGACGAAGAAGTTACATTGTAAAAGGGTAAAAATATTTGTTAAGATATGCAAAGATAAGACAAGATTCTAAAGAGAATTGTGCAGTATTTTTAGCTGCAGAGCGAGCAGTTGAGAATCTCCTACGTATTTCTGAGTGACACTGGTCGATATTGGTAATTAGAGACCCAAGGATTGATTGGAATCTACGATTTCATACCCTAGTAGATGTTGAGGTTGATTGTCATTCGTTCTACTAATGATAAATATACTACGAAATATAATACACAATTAAATTTGAGATGACAAATTTTGATAATCCCCTCCAAGATACTATTACGACATTACCATTAACTTATTAATTTTATTACCAACTTACTAATAAAATAATGAATATGCATTTATAAGTAATATAGCTCTTGATCTACAGTTGATCTGAAATATGTCGGTCGTTCCAATCCTCGAATACTAAGTGGGTATTTAATTTATATTTTATTACCTCTTGTACTCATTTAGACCATTATAACGCTAGCCATTATCTTTAACTGTATAGAATTTAATGTGAGGTTTCTTTTAAATCTAATGAAATATCAATATAATTTAATTAGTTGTATATGTAGCGTATATAGAATGTTATTTCAGAATATAATATTATATTCTTGGAATGAATTAACTAATTAAAATAATGAAGATTATTTTACAAATTGTTTTCGTACCAATGATAAATTAAAACTCAGGCTAACAACCAGTAGCGTAGTTTCGGGGTCAAATAAGACAATTGCCTCCTCAAGTAGGCAGATAGAATTAATTATAAAAACCGATAAAGCTCTGAAATAAACACTGAATTTGGCATTGTCACATTACTAATTCAAGTATTCCAATGATAGGTACTTTATAATGAGACATTATTATTCATAAAATAATTGAACGAACTTCATGGGAGATTTACAAAAAAAACCTGACATTTTTCTTCAAATACTATTTTTTATAAATAATTAAAGAACAGTGTATCTATGAAATTGTGAAAAAACATAATAAAATTTACAAAATTATATAAAAAAGCACTATAAAAAAATTAAAATTGCTTGAATTTTAATTTCCAATATATTTAAAGTCACTTGACAATTTTTTCACCATACAATGGCTTCTTCAGAAGTAAATAAGAAAGAAAAATATTTGGTAGTAATCCTGGTTATATAGTGCTTAAAACTATCCTTAATTACCTAAGATTATGCTAATCATTTTATTATATTATTTACAGACAGAATTATTTTAAGAATGCAAATCTGTGGTATATTAAAGTTTCAAATAGAACGAAATGCTTTCATAACTGATCTTCAAGTCTAATTTAGTAAAAATGGTTATATTGACCACCTGTGCATTTATGTATTAGGAGCTATAGTACACAATTTTATTCTTTAAACTCAAAACCCTGATTTTCGCCATGATAGCAAAGATATCTTAATTTATAATAACTTAAGAAAACCCTTGAAAGCGAAAAAACAAGAGAATTTAAAAAAAAGTTTCTCTCGATGGGATTCGAACTCGCGATCTCAGGATATACGCACCATAGCACAGGCGAACCTTGATCTGCTAATCGGAGATCTGTCTCTTTCTTTCCCATACCTCAGTTGAGAGCGAATTTTAATTCCATTGACATCACTTGCATTGGCTTCGTCAGTAAATAAGTCCAACCTTGGGACCACCATTTTTAATGTCTCGTCCGTTTGTTGGTCTTTATAACGCACGGTAAAGAGTAAACCATACAAATAAGCTTTTATTAAGACAACATGATATCGTTTACAGAACGGAAATCTTAGCTCTGTTGTGGTTGTGTTATTAGCTTCAAGTGTTTTCCCGATTTTTTATAGTTTCGGTACTGTAAACCGATATCATTTTCTTTCACAAATAAGCTTATATTAAATTAGGCTAATGATAGGGCTAGGAGAAACTTACTAGGTTTTCAGCCTAAAACTGTATAAGAAAACATATGGGACAAAATCCTGTATATACTTCCTATTGACGACTTTCTTAGTGGCCAAGTATTAGTTCAAGTTGTGTTGTGAGTTGATAAAAAAATATACAGGGTTCCATTAAAAATAAGAAAGTTGCAGCCACTTCCCGTTAAACCGGAAGTAGTTAAAAATATGTTTTAAGTGATAAAAAAGCCTCTTCTGGTTTCTAAAAATGCAAATATGTAACTTCAAAATAAAAAAAAATTACATCGTGTTACATGTTGTCTGTGTCACCCCATATATATATATATATATATATATATATATATATATATATATATATATATATATATATATATATATACAAAAAGTAACTTTGCTTTTGACTAGCTATTAAGAAGAAGAGATGACTGCAACTTCAATATCTTCTCTTGTTCTCTATATATATATTTATATATATATATATATATATATATATATATATATATATATATATATATATATATGTATATATATATATATATATATATATATATATATATATATATATATATATATATATATATATATATATATATATATATATATATATATATATATATATATATATAGATATATATAGATATATATATATATATATATATATATATATATATATATATATATATATATATATATATATATATATATATATATGTCAGGTTAATGTCAATTTTTAATGTTCAGTACCTGTAGTTATTTTAGGTAGTTATTTTGGTTATTATAAGTATTTTGTTGGTTTCCGTGTACTGCCTTTGTTGCCATTTAATTGATTAGCGTCGGATATTGGGTATAAGTTATCATCATCATTAGCTTATACTGTCCACTGCTGGATGAAAGTCTCCTTCAAGTTTTTCCACTTTTTTCTGTTCTGAGCCGCTTATACCCAATTTCCAGTCACTTTTTTCAAATTATCAGCCCACCGACTTGGTGGCTACTCTATAATTCCCTTTGTCCATCGTCCATCCTCAAACCTAGCAACATGCCTAGCTCCGTCCCATTTAAGATATAGAATGAATTTGACTACGTCTCTTTTTGATAATATAATTTGGGATGTGATCTCTAAGAGCAACGACTAGCATTGACCTCTCCATCTTTCGTTGCATGACACATATTTTATTGATGTTTTTCTTCGTCATTGTAAGAGTATTGGCTCCGTACGTAAGAACGGGGATTATGCATCTCTCAAATACTTTTCTTTTTAAACGCATAGGAAGGTTAGATTTGAATACACAGGCCAGTTTGCCATATGTAACCCAGGAGAGACCTATTCTCCGTTGAATTTTATGTGTTTGGTTATCTCGTCCTATGCTGATTTCATGTCACAGGTATTTATATTTGTGCACTTGCTCTATCTCTATGTAATTCAATTTTATAGTGTCGCTTAATACAAGATTTCACATGAACTGGGTCTTGGATAGATCGATTTTTAGACAAAACTTCTCTGAAGCTCCTAAAGCATGTGTAGCATGGTTTGTGGTTCTTATATTTTGTATGTTATTAAGACAATGTCGTCAACTAAACAGAGGTGATTTAACTTTTCACCGTCAATGTTAAGTCCCATTCTTTCCCAGTTTATTGATTGTAGAATACTTTCTAGAAGTGTTACGAAAAGCTTGAGAGAAAGCGTATCAGCCTGGCATATTCTCCTTTCGATTCGAAATTACATTGGAATATCGACGATCAATGCGATACTCAGCAAGCGCTTCCATAAGTCTCTGCTGATTTACAGAGCCTTTTCGAAGACCACAAATATGAGCACAAGAGGCCTATTATATTCTATACATTTTTTAATGAGGATCTTAACTGTAAGCAGATGGTGGTTTGTTCCATACGCCGAGCGGAAACCTATGTGTTCTTTTGAAAAGAAAAACTCGAATTTATTTGCTAGACGTTTGGTAAGTATTTTCGTGAATAACTTGGATACATAGCTTAGGAGGCTAATGGGTCGATGGTTTGTAAGGTTTGAAGTATCTCCTTTTTTAGGCATGTTGACGATAGTTGCATTATTCCATTGTGATGGAGTTATTTCTTCCAGGAAGCATTTATTGAATAACATTTTAAGAAATTTGATATATTGTTGTCCTCCTTGTTTAATTGCCTCTCTACAATATTGTTATTTTTCATGTTCTTCAAGGCTGATGTTATTTCTTCTTCTGTGAGGTCTGGGATATCCTCCGACCCCTGATTGAGGATTTTCGATATGTTGATTTCTGTTTTTTTATCTTGTAAGGTATTTAATTGTTGATAAAATAATTCGATAATCTGTAAAATATATCTTTTGTTTGTTATTACATTACCATGAATATCCTTAATCTCGCATCTCAAAACTTTTAAGCTTTTATTCTACAACATTTTTAATTTCCTCGGTATTTTTTTGTCTTTTGTCTTTTCTAATCTCCCTCGATATCTCTCTATTTATAGTTCTATGTTCACCTGTAGTCTTGTCTATCATTTTTGCCCGTTGCTTCTTTAGCTGTTTTAATCTTTGATTTAATTTCTTCTTTTTGTTGTTTTGGGCAAGTTTTATCAATGACATTTTCTATAGTATTTTTGATGTTTTCCAATATAAAATATGCTAAACTCTAAAAAAAGCATCCAGACATTTTCGAACAATTCCATTTATAGGAAATTAAAAGACGAACTATTGTTCAGATTTTCAGCACATTTTACTTATCAAAGTGAAATAAATAAAATAATATAATTAAATCAGCCGTCACATGTTTCAGTACACGGTACCTTTCTCAAACTTATTTAGCTATAATTCTTCTTCTCTTCTTCTTTCTATTAGGTATTCCTGCCTGTGTTTCTTTAAGTATCGTCGCTAAAGGTCGTCGTTCCATCTTTTTCGTCGGCGTCCTATACTCCTTCGGCCCACCAGTGATTTATCTCGAGCTATTTTCACTAATCGTCGTTCGGACATTCTATTTATGTGTTGGTTCCATTCTTGTTTTCTGTTTCTTATCCACCTGTTAATGTCCTCTACTTCACAAATGTGTCTTATATTGTCATTTGTTTCTCTGTCCTAAAGTGTTCTTCCTGCAATTCTTCTTAATGTTTTTATTTCACTCGTTTGTAAGTATTATAATTGGTCGAACTACAGATTTATATATACGAGATTTTACTTCTGTTCTTAAGTATTTATTTTTCCAAATAGTGTTATTCAAGCATCCTGTTATTCTATTGGCTTTTACTATTTGTTCTTTTATTTCTTCTTCTATGTTGTTGTTATATGATAATTTAATTCCTAAATATTTAATTGTCATCACCTGCTCTATAATCTGATTATCGATTCCCAGCTTGCACCTAATTGGTTCTTTGGAGATAACTACTAATTTGGTTTTTTCAGCAGATATTTTTATATTAAATTTCTTTGCTGTTGTATTAAACTGATGTAATAATCTCTGCAAGTCATCTTCATTCTCAGCGACTAGGACAGAACCGTCAGCGTAAGACAATATTTGTATCTCTTTATTGCCCATTTTATAGCTTTTTTTCATTTTTATCTGTTTAATTATTTCATCTAATATAATGTTAAACAGTAGGGGACTCAGTGAGTTTCCTTGTCTAATACCAGTTGTTAACTTTATGGATTCAGTTAACTCCGATTTTACTGTCGCTTCTATTTTATTTCTTTTGTAAATGTTTTCATTTAATTTTTATTATGTCCAATGGAATATTCTCGTCAAAAAGTGTGTGCACTACGTCTTGCAGCTGTAATCTATCAAATGTTTTTATGAAATCTATACAGCAAAATAACGCTGGTCTGTCAATTGATTTTTCACTGATGTGTCTGATTACAAATACTGCGTCGTTACAGCTTTGTTATTTTTCATGTCCTGCAAGGCTGATGTTATTTCTTCTTCTGTGATGTCTGGGATATCCTCCGACCCTTGACTCAGGACTTTTGATATGTTGATTTCTGTTCTTTTATCTTATAAGGTATGTAATTGTAGATAAAATAATTCGATAATCTGTAACATATATCTTTTGTTTGTTATTATATTACCATAAATGTCCTTAATCTTGCATATGTCTCTCCTTTCTATTGTGTTCTTCCTTCTCAAAACTTTTAAGCTTTTATTCTGTTATACAACATTTTTAATTTCCTGTGCATTTTTTTTGCCTTTTGTCTTTTCTAATCTCCCTCGATATCTCTCTATTTATAATTCTATGTTCACCTGTAGTCTTGTCTTATTATCATTTCTGCCCGTTGCTTCTTTAGCTGTTTTAATCTTTGATTTAATTTCTGTTCTTTTTGTTGTTTTGGGCAAGTTTTATCAATGACATTTTCTATAGTATTTTTGTTGTTTTCCAATATAAAATATGCTAAACTCTAAAAAAAAAGCATTCAGACATTTTCGAACAATTCCATTTATAGGAAATTAAAAGACGAACTATTGTTCAGATTTTCAGCACATTTTACTTATCAAAGTGAAATAAATAAAATAATATAATTAAATCAGCCGTCACATGTTTCAGTACACGGTACCTTTCTCAAACTTATTTAGCTTCCGCTACTGAATCCTTGTTGTTCTTCGGAAAGCTGTATAAGTAGAGTCGTTTTTATTGGTAACAATTTTTGTCGTCAGTTTTAAAGTTGTACACAAGAGGTTAATTCCTCGATAATTATTCGGATTGGTTCTTTTCACCTTTTTTAAAAAGTGGTACCATTATGCTTGTTCTCCATTTTTTTGGTATTCGCAATCCCTGTATTATTTTGTTTATGAGCTTTGTCAATTCTTTAGTCAGTTTTATTCCTCCGTACTTTAATAGTTCGTTTTGTATTTTGTTCTTACCAGCTGATTTTCGGTTTTTTAATTTTTTGAGAGCTTCTTCCACCTGTTTATCATCTATTTCTGATGCTTCGTTGATTACTATTTCTGGTGTTTCGGGTGGCAAGTTTTCTGCTGTATTATACAATTGCTTTATATAATGTATCCATGTATCTTTTCCGAAGTATCTTACTTCTATTAATTCTTTCATTTCCTGTCGCTGTCCACGTATTATTCTCCAAATCTCCTTTTGCTATCATAAAAGGCATGTTCCAATGTTCCGTTTTCTTTCTTCTCACTAATGTGTTTTGCGGACTGTCTTATATTCTTCATATGTTTCTCGGGTTTTTCTTGATCTATATTTAAGATAGGCTTTTGTTTTTTCTTGGCATTTTAATTTCATTTCCTCGTAGAACTAAGGTGTATTATTGGTCTTCTTGATGTTCTGTTTATTTTACGTTTCCCGACTGCTTTCTTTGCTGCGTTTATAATGTTATCCTTGATCTTTCTCCAACTGTTTTCTATGCTACAATTAATGTAAAAATTTTTTTTAAGTGATTTAACTTGATGCAACAAGAAGATAATTACATAAACTTAAGATTTAACAAAAACGTGTTAGATGGCAGTATTGGTATAAATAAAAACGAAAAAATCGTATTTTTAGAAATTACCAAAGTGTTCTTCGTATTTGCTGAACCATTTTATGTTATTGTGTTAAATTTGAAGTTTTTGTTAACTGATAAAGTGTAAACCAAATTAATGGCTTTTTCTGTTGTTTTTTATTTAATAATCTGTCTATTATTCCGTTATCGGATCCATTATTTTTTGCTATTTATTTAATGACTAGCAGGGCCCGCGGCTCCGCTCGCGTGGGTTTGATTCACTACTATCGTCACTGCTTATTCCTTATGTTACCCAACGTAATAAAATATCTCCCATTATTTCCCCTTATCTCCCAATATTTCTCCTTATTTTCCATTTTCTCTACATAGTTTCCATTATCTAGGCTTATCTCTGCTCATGTCCCATTATTTCTCCTTATCTCCCATTATTTCTCCTTATCTCCCATTATCTCACCTTATCTCCCATTATCTAGGTTTATCTCGACTTATGTCTTAATATTTCTCCTTATCTCCCATTATTTCTCCTTATCTCCCATTATCTCACCTTAACTCCCATTATCAAGACTTATCTCTACTTATCTCCCATTATTTCTCCTTATCTCCCATTATTTATACTTATCTCCCATTATCTCACCTTATCTCCCATTATCGAGGCTTATCTAGACTTATCTCCCATTATTTTTCCTTATCTCCCATTACCTCACCTTATCTCCCATTATCTAGTTTTATATCGAATTATATAGAACATATGTATAAATTTATAAAAACACGTAAATCGAATAAGTGGTTCTCAAGTGATAAGCGCATTAACGGACAGATAGTCAGACAAACAGGCAGACAGACAGACAGAGAGACGTTGCATTTTATGTATAATCTAGATAGAAGATTATAGATAACCTGGCCAGAGAACAAATGTATGAATTAAAAAAAAAACACGTAAATAGGATAAGTGGTTCTCGAGTGATAAGCGTACTAACGGACAGACAGACAGGCAGAGAGACGTTGCATTTTATATATATTACAGATATTCTTTGCTACATGATATTGTTCCATATTTAATGGTTTAGCATGTTTAAAAAAAAGCACGTAAATCGGATAAGTGGTTCTCCAGTGATAAGCGCACTAATGGACAGACAGACCTACGTTGAATTTTATATATTATAGATGTAATAAAATATATATCTATAACCTGGTCAGAGAACATATGTATGAATTTAAAAAATCACGTAAATCGGATAAGTGGTTCACGAGGGATAAGCGCACTAACGGACAGGCAGACAGACAAAGAGTTGTTGCATTTTATATATATTGTAGATATAGATTACTATTATTATTATATAACCTGGCCAAAGAATATATGTATGAATTTAAAAAAAAGACACGTAAATCGGATAAGTGATTCTCGCGTGATAAACGCACTAATGGACAGACAGACAGACAGAGAGACATTCCATTTTATATATATTATATATTATATATAGATATTCTCTGCTACTTCATATTTTTCCATATTTAATGGTTTAGGCTGTATTTCAAGGAAACGCGCTAGCGGCAAACTTTTTTCCGACTTCATTCACTATTTCACGTCACTGCTCATTCCTTATGCTACCTATCGTAATAAAATATAGCCTATAACCTGGCCAGAGAACATATGTATGTTTAAAAAAAAGTACGTAAATCGGATAAGTGGTTCTCCAGTGATAAGCGCACTAACGGACAGACAGACAAACAGACAGACAGACAGACAGAGAGACGTTGCATTTTATATATATTATAGATATTTAATTCCTTTTGAAAATTCAAGTAGTTTATTCGAATATTAAGTAGTCTATGAATTTAACTGTGAAAAGCTGCCATTTTATGACTGTAGGGGTGAAATGAATTCTGATATATTACCGTGTCTGTGTGTGAGGGTTTATGATATATAGAGAATCCAACTTATTTTTAGATTTTGAGATTGTTAGGTCTAAAAAATTAATTGAATTATTTTGTTCTATTTCAAGTGTGAATTTAATTCTTTTGTGGATATTACTGACATGTTCTAAAAATAAGTTTAACTGTCTATCTGTGCCTATAAAACAAGCTAAGACGACTTCTACGTATCTATACCAAAACAGAAATTTGTTATGCATTAGTCATTCTAGGTGATGTATGAATATTTATGCACATAAAAGGCTAAGAGATTTTCCCATTATTAGTCCGTTATTGGCAGTGAAAAATTTTTCTTTAAGTTCAAAATAGTTTTGATCTAGCGTATTAGTTATGACGCGTCAAATGTATCCATTTATTCCAGTTATAACAAGCTATTCATAGAATGTCGCACTATTGTACATACCACCATGGATCATTTCGTTCAACAAAAAACAGTTCTACCCAATACAGTTCCTTGCAAACAAAAATTAAATAAAAAATAACTCTTGCGCTAATGAATTTCTAGATATTAGGCACGCGGATTCTCCGCGTACAAAGCATGAATCCTTCGTAAATACAGCACCCATTAAACATTACAGCGTCAGCGTACGGGAACAAGTCGTGGATAGGTTCTATGATAGACGATGTTTGTCGTCTGTCTTTTTGAATCATTGAGGGTGTTCGAATTGACATTGATTCTCCTAAAATTTTATCGTCTTTTTGTGTTCTTTTCTATCCAAGAAACGTTTATGCTATTCCAAAACTTAGGCCGTTGACAAGTAATCACTGCCATACACTTTTATAATTATATAATATAATTTAATAAAAAAATCTCTTGTCGCTTTGCATTTCATATTTAATTCTTTTTTCTTGCGTCTCACAGAAATACATTCAAAACTTTGACTGAAAAGAACAAAACTGCACACAAAAGATTCAGAGACTGGTCATAAGAAAATGAATTAAATAAGAGGTCTGAATAGAAAAAATTAGTTGATTTTTTATTGTACATACATCCTCTGAAAACTCTTTTGTGCCGAACAATGCCGAAATGGTCGTTTCTGTCACATGAAAACGAAGCCTAAAAAATGTAATAAAGTCTGACATTTTTGACCTTCTGAAAGAATAGGTAGGAATAAAAATAAGATTTTTTTATTATTTAATGTTAGTACTGCATATACGCCATTTTTTTTATATGTTAACGGTGTTGTCTAAAATACAATAAAAAATCTCCATTACCATTCAAACGAGACAAGATATTTCTTCTTAGAATTACATCAATAGTTTGTTACTTCTACTTAGTAACAACTTCATATGATTCACTCCCTTCACATTAATATCAAAATTGTGTTCAAAGTTTAATATAGTAGATATGTTATATTATTTCAACGTTTGATTCAAATTTTAGTGCCAAAGGCAGCCCATATGCACCACTAAACTTTGTTACAATATATTCTAATATCTAGGAATAATTAAATATCCATGAACGTGTATAATTTCAAATCATGGACACTCGAGATGTCTTTTGCAGGATATTTTAAACCCATGTTTTCCTTGACTTATTGAGAAACTCAGGAAAATGATAATTAACTTTATGAATGTTAGGTTAATTCTTCGTTTGGACGTGAATGTTTAGGTTAATATATATCATAGCCCATTTCAATGAATTACACCGTACTCTTTTTTCATTTTTTCGTTACAAGAACCACATGTCAATTGTCAGTGTTGTATATTTTTATTTTAAAAATTGGGACCATTTGAAGCAGTCTTTTATATGGAAAACCTCATCCCTTTGGAATGATTTGCCCAGAACTGTGTTTCCCATCAAGTACAATTTACAGCAATTCAAGACCAACGTCAATCATTTTTTCCGCACACGCGCCGCTCTGGTAGCGCTTTAGAGATTCCCCTGCCGCTCGTGTAATAGGTTCATAAAAAAATATTTAATCCATTCTAATAAGTTCTTAGATCTAAGGAAAAGACTTTAACAAAAACGTATAGCGATAATATAGACTCTATGGAGATAATTAGATAATATATATATATATATATATATATATATATATATATATATATATATATATATATATATATATATATATATTTCATCTTATACGCATATTCTGCCTGCATTTACTAAAATTAAACATGTTAAATATGTGTATCTACATACCGTATATTAAACATGTCTGTTGTCATGTCAACTGTAAACGTGGTCAAAAAAGTTGTAATGTCTATTGTATGCTGACGTACGTATTTTATTTCAGTTATATTAGTTGCATTCGTATCGTTGCGTCAGATATCGATGAAGGTTTGACGTCAATGGCAGCCTAATAAATTAAAAACTATTTCTTCGACTATAAATAATTCTGGATACACAAAATATTAATAGGGAGAGCGCGCTGGCGTCAAATTTGTTTCTGACTTGATTCACTATTATCGTCACTGCTTATTTTTTATGTTACCTAACGTAACAAAATATATACTAAAATCTGGCCAGAAAACATATGTATGAATTAAACAAAAAACACGTAACTCGGATAAGTGGTTCTCGAGTGATAAGCGCACTAACGAACAAGCATACAGAGAGACATTGTGTTTAATATATATATATATATATATATATATATATATATATATATATATATATATATATATATATATATATATATATATATATATATGTATATATATATATATAAATATATATATATATATATATATATATATATATATATATATATATATATATATATATATATATAATCAGTCCAAAAAGTCTCCATACACCACCTGCTTTCTATACTATTTTTCTGTTATGTTTAACTAACACAGGTCAACATTTGATCTAAAAAAAAACACTCCGAGCGGTATGGTCCTTATGGGGTTTCTGGGGTCGCTGATTACGATGAGCGGGTTGGTTAACCTTCATCACATCAGATTCAAGGTCATTTGAAGGTCAAATAGAGAAAAAATCGTGGAAAAAATCTGAAAAAATTCATGCGTATGTTTCTGAGGTCCCTGAGTCCGAACCCGTAGTTTGTTTGACTCAAGCCGCCTTTCAGAGGTCATTATAGGTCATTTCATCATCAGTTTATGTTTATTTGAAAAATATGTATGGTCATTTTGCGTTGTTAAATTTAATTTTGTTTTTATCCTACACTTGCGAAGCATACAGAGGTTAATTTACGGTACATTTTTATTGATTATATCTTATACATATCATTTTACATTTACGTTAATATATCACAATCAAAAATGTCTTTTATGCTGCTCGGTCATTACAAGGGAATTAATATGTGAAATATAAGCTAAATAATGGCAGGTAGACTGATGCAAGCTAATGTTTTAATACTGTTTGAAGGTACTTATTAGTAAAACTTGAAATATTGTTCATATCAAAAAAAGACTATACAAATATTTTGACTAGTTTTGTGACTGTGAAATAGACTTTTAAAATCTAAAAAAAAAATTGACCTAATTTTTGTACTCTCGATGTTCGTTCCATATATCTAGTAAATTTAAAGTCCAGCCCGACTGTGTTTCTTGAGGTATAAATGAAACATTGTGCGCTATGTTATAACTCAATTCCCAATACATTTCAAATTAATAATTCTAATATCGAACAACCTTGTTATCAAGTAACCCTTAATCTCTATACTTCAATACTTAATCCTTATCGACAAAGAAACTCTAATACCCAATACCTTTGAACCCAATAACTTACTTGTACAGTAATCCTTATATCTACTTATACTCTCATATTGTCTTATATAATACCTCAATGCGTAAGTTAACTACTAAAAATGATTCGGCTCATACTTCGTAAAGAGTCTCGAGTGTCCAAGTAGATTTTCGAAATCGCGCAGTCAGTATTTAATATGAATTAAGCATAAGAGTTTGCTTCTTTTAGTATTTATCAAAGCATGTTTGAAGTACTACTCTAAACGAGAACGCTTTCGTTTCTCGTGAAATGATCATCGACTTGCTTTTCTTTTATGAGATTTATTTGATTCTCGCTTCAGGCTCCAGCAATAATCTGCCAACATGTTTATCCCCCAAACACCTTAATACCTTTTTTCAAATTCACTCAAGTCTTGGTGCATCCTATCTCCATTTTCTTCGCTAAAATCTCCGAGATTTTCAGGGAACCAAATAAGGTGTGAATGGAGAAAATGCAGTTTCAGACTCATTAAACACCCCATTTCTTTATAATTTTGCACTAAATTTCCAACAATATTTTTGTAATTAGGGTCTTTATGATTTCCAAGAAATTTAGTCGTCACCTCTCTAAAACTTTGCCATGCTGCTTTTTCTTTGGCATTCATTTTCCTCTCAAATGCAACATTTTTTAGGAGGTCTCTTATTTGTGGTCCAGTAAATATGCCCTCTTTTATTTTAGCTTCAGAAAGATTAGGTAGCACTTTAAAAATATGCATAAAAGCAGGACTTTCGTTTCGGCTCATGGCCTTGACAAGTTGCTTTGCAATACCTAGTTTGATATGCAAAGGTGGAAGTAGGATCTTATTGGTTGATATCAAACTTGGACCTATGATGTTTTTTTCACCTGGAATTAATTCTTGTCTCAACGGCCAGTCTTTCCTCACATTATGCTCATCTCGAGCCCGACTATTCCACTCACAAATAAAGCACGGATAAGAAGTGTCTCCAGATTGCTGTCCCAGTAATATTGTAAAATATCTTTAAGTTCCCACTGGTTTTGATCGTAATTCAATTTTTGCAATAGCAACTCAAAATTATGGTATTCTTCATCTAATACAACAGAATGAGCAACTGGTAAAGGGGCATAAATATTTCCATTATGTAACAAGATAGCTTTTAAGCTTCTTTTTGAAGAATCTATAAACAGTCGCCAATCACTTGCTGTGTATTCTATACCGTATTCTTGCACTAACCCTTCAATATTATGGTAATAGACTAGATTATTCATTTTAGAAAAAATATTTTCTGAATGGACGTTCTCTCGAACGATAGACAGAAATTTTTGTTCCTGTGGATAGACAATTTTTTTCTTTTAGCCTAGATGCTAAAAGCTCTGATCTATCTTTCGAGAGTCCCAAGTCTCTGCACAGATCACTTAATTCGTTTTGATTAAATGTTTCGGCTTCCGATATATAATTTTCCTCAACATCTGATTCTTCTGTGCTGAAATTTTCTCTTTCTTCGTGTTCGAATGTTTCATCTGGCATATCTTCATCAGTTACCACTTCTTGCCCCAATTCATTAATTTCCATGATATGATCAGAATTTGTTTCAATAAGAACTAGTAAAGTCACAGATGTTACACGTGCATATGAAATAGAATACTTATTCTCTCGGTTGTACCCTTTCAAGTTTGTTAAGCAGAAGTAACAGTCGGTGGTATGGTCTGTTGGGGGTCTCCATATCATTGGTCGAGAAAATACCTGATTGTTAATTCTATATAGAACATTGCGGCATTTATGACATATAGGTTTTGGTGTGTAAGAGTTATCCAATGAGCTTGTATCAATATGATAAATTTGGTGATATTTTACTTTTAACGAATCTGAAAACATGAATTTCTTTTGTGGAATATACTCCCCACAAACAACACAAAAATTGTCGAGTTTAATGGAACATGACGAATTTCTTGTAGCATTTGACTCTACAGAGGCCAAGTTTCCCACCAATGTAGAGCTACAGTCGCATGATGACGTCGCCTGCGGGCCCGCTTTCCCACCCTGACCAGCCGCCGATTCTGGGTTTCCGGGACCCTGTCTCGTAATTTTTTTAGGAATAGTTGCCATGACGGCATAAACGCCGTAACCCAGGGACTTCGCCGGATAGTGAGACAACTCCGTTGCCCACCGTCACCACGTGGAGGTGCCCTGGGTGCAACTACACCTTAATACTGGAGTTTAAAGCGAAACTGAGCTAAATTTATAAAAAAGAAGAGAATAAATAATTTCGCGAGGAATGAAAAAGCATTTTATTGTCAAAGTAAAACTCCAAATATATATACAAAAATATTTAAAATGACCACCGTATATCTTTTGAGCATAAGATCATGCAGGATTTGAACTGAATGATCTGAAAAAATAATAGATGAATTTTTTCAGATTTTTTGCACGTTTTTTTTCTCTATTTGACCTTCAAATGACCTTCAAATGACCTCTGGGAAAAGGCGTAAGGTCAAACAAACTACGGATTCGAACTCAGGGACCTCAAAAACATACGCATGAAATTTTTTCAGATTTTTCCTACGGTTTCTTCTCTATTTGACATTCAAATGACCTCTGGGGAAAGGCATAAGGTCAAACAAACTACGGATTCGGACTCAGGGACCTCAAAAACATACGCATTAATTTTTTCAGATTTTTTCCTACGGTTTTTTCTCTATTCACTCTCTATCACTCTGATGTGATGAAGGTTAACCAACCCGCTCATCGTAATTAGCGACCCCAAAAACCCTATAAGGACCATACCGCTCCGAGTGTTTTTTTTTAGATCAAACCTGTGAATTAATTTGAACTATGAAAAAACATGTTTAAATTAATATTTGAAACTTAACCAACGAGGATTAGTATGAAAAACACCTACGGAACATGTTATTTAGAAGTTACATCATTGTTATAAAAACCTAAATAAAATTAATGTGAATAAAGTCTCCATACCCTTAACAATCACCAATAATAGTTTGACGGAGTTTAACGGAAAATAACAACTTCGTTTAAACTAATATTTAGTGAGACCGCCGTTGACCTTGATAATCTCCTGTAACTTTTTCGTCATGCTTGCAACCAGCTTTCTAGTAACTTCTGCTGGCATATTCTCCCATTCGTTCAATACTCTATTTTTTAATTCTTCTCTATTTGAAACATTATGTTTGCGAACGCGCTGTTTAAGTTCCTCCCATAAATGCTTGATGGGGTTAACATCGGGTGATTGCGGAGGTGTATAAAGCTGCAGTCACACATTATGGATCATACATTTTCACACCAAGTTTGCGGTATGTATCGGATCATTATCCTGTTGAAAAATGTATCTCTTTTCGAGTGCTAATTTTTGGACAGTTTCTTTTAAATTGTCTCTCAAAATCTTCAGATAAACATGCTGATCCATGGTACCATTAATAAAATGTAAATTTCACTACCACCCCTTTGTCTCACCGTGGAACAAATGTTTTTAATATCGAATGCTGTATTCTTCTTTCTCCCAACATTAGTTCTGCCATCAGACCCAAAAAGGTTAATTTTAGTTTCATCACTAAAGATTATGGATTCCCAAAATTTAGAAGGTTTAGTAATGTATTCTCTAGCAAAAGCTAACCGTTTTTTGCGATTAGCATCCGAAATTAACGGCTTTTTCCTGGCTGCATACCCTGCGCGGTGTAAACAATTTATCTTTGTTTGTGAACAAACATTGTTCGAAAATAATTCCCATTCTTCTTTTTTTAATTTTTATGCACTTTTCTTGGGATCTATAATTATTTGTCTAACAATACTGGCCTCTTCACGTGGAGTCAATTTTTTGGGACGACCGAAGCGTGGTCGAATTTTATAGGAACCCGTTGATTTATGCTAGTTTACAATGTACTGAACAGTAGCATGCGACTTTTTAACAATTCTTCCTATATTTCTGTACGATTTTCCATGTTTCCACAAATCAATTATGATCTTTCGAACTTGAAATGGAATGTCACAATTTCTCTCGCTCATTTTTAATACTACTTTGAAAACCTCCTGCAAAATTACTAGCAACGAGCGACGAGTGATTCATTTGTTTTCAGTTTAGTGAACAATAGATAGCTTAATAAAATACAGCTAATTGCAACGTGTTTTTTTCAATGCAGTTTTTGAGTGTATGGAGACTTTTTTGACATTAATTTTGTTTACATTTTTATAACAATGATGTAAGTTTTAAATAAAATGTGCTGTAGTTGTTTTTAATACTAATCCTCGTTGGTTCAGTTTCAAATATTAATTTAAACATGTTTTCTCATAGTTCCAATTAATTAGTTAAACATAACAGAAAGATAGTACAGATAGCAGGTAGTGTATGAAGACTTTTTGGACTAACTGTATATATAATTATAAACTATAGATATACGTGCTCCTCAGGGTTCTTGGATTCTAACAAGTAAAATACCGCAATGGACTTCATCAAATTTTTTTTCGAATAGAGTTTTTCTGTAGTTTTCTGTGGCATATAAATTTAGCTATGATATTCAGTTTTCTTGAATGCAAGCTCCAAGGGTGGTTTCATCGCATTAAAGCATGGGGGGTGTAAAACCTATATTTTACAGTTCTCATTTATAGAAGGCGGCAATAATCATTTAAACAACTGTAATAAATAGTAAGATAAATAAATACTTCTCCAATAATTGAGGTTTCTCTCACCTGGAGGGTGCACTCAACTTTTTTCCCTATACATATTGCCAAAAAATACCTGGCTGAAGAAGTTTTGAAAACAATTTCATCGCAAAACAGCAATTAAAGCGCTTTTTCATTACACGACATTTCACAGAGATGGTTGGAAACTACGTGTATTAAAAACCTACATAATTTTTTCAATTTTATACAACGATTCGGCTAAAATTATCAAAAGCAAACGTACGTATTGATGTTTTATCGAAAAATGTTGCGTAGATTAGGCATAAATTTTAAATCGGGTTTTTATGGAGGTAAACTACCTTCATTCATAATATGGAATTATAGGAGTAAACACAGCCAAACTGAACGTTCAAATTTTTTTGAAAAAATCGACAATTTGTTTGGAAAGAGAGCGAATAAAATTCGCCTTTTAAAGTAAATAATCCTCAAAAAATTTTCAGGGATTGGGAGATGGTTGTATAGTTGTCAGTCTTTCTTGTATTTTTATGTTGACTGAGAAAAGAATTGAGTTTTTTTAACGAAGAAGTTGAAATTCAGTTCAAGAAATAAAAATACATCTACTATATTGAGAATTTGGAATCTTTGACACAATGATACTACTCGTATAAATCACTACTATACCAAACACTTTATTTTTGCACTCGACGTGCCTTTCGCTAACCATGTTACCTTCATCAGCAGCGATGATTGACTAAGGCTAAATTTACAGTCTAACGTATTCTTACTTAGTCTAACATATGAATTATTCAAGCGGAACCAATGGCATGGGCGGAGCCATTAGTTCTGCTGAAGTAACCAGTAGAGGGGACTATAAGGAATGGTTCCCTGCCTTTATGTAAACTACCTTTATACTTTATAATTTCTATACTTTCATGTGTCGACAATCTCCTGTCAGCTACATTTTTAATTAACCTTAGATTATCTAAAGTTATAGTACGATTAGCTTCAAGGGCGTGTGCGGCAATGTTAGACTTTTCTGTTCTACCGTATCATATCATGTGCTAAATATTCTTTAAATATTGTTTTAATTGACCCTTTAGTTTGAACAATATATTTTTTGTCGTAATCATTGAAACCAATTTCATAATTTCCACTTTTCTCACAATTAGGAATCTTGTAGTTGGGGTTACCTAAGATATTTCTCAGATTATCTGAAGACTTATAAACATACTGGTCTTATTTACTTTGCGGGTAAAAAAAATAGAATTATAAATATTTAACCTAAATTTATGCCCACTTATTAACTTAGAAATAATGGCTCCGCCCATGCCATTGGTTCTGCTTGAGTAATCGTATGCTATGTATACATACGTTAGATTATAAATTTAGATTTAGTCAATCATCGCTCCTGATGAAGTTAACATTCTTAGCTAAATGTGCGTCGAGTTAAAAATAACCCGTCAAGTGCAGATTGAACTTGCACAATTAGTGTTCCGTACGTTGATTACTTTTAAAATAAATAATTTTGTTATGGTGGTATAGAATGATCAGTGACTTCATAAAACACACCTCAAATCAGTTTTTAACAAAGTTTTGTCTCGAATCTTCACTGAAAACTGATGACCTTGAAATTTTTGTTTTTTTTATTACTAGTTAAATTATTAACTCTCACTCGAGATAATTTTCGTTCAGTCTACACCCCGTGGAGAATATTCCAGAATTTTTTGATCAGTACTTTTCGAGATAAGGTGAGGAGACAACGATTTTTTCTCGATTTTTTTAAAATAACACAAACAAAAGTGTGCGCAAGTATTACATTATATATATATATATATATATATATATATATATATATATATATATATATATATAATATATTACTCGTGTTTTCACAAGCTTTCATTTGACACCACACTCGATGACCTAGTAAAAATTTTTTTTTCACTTCCGAACTAACCCTTTAAGTCAAAATTTAACTTTCAAAACTACACGGTTCTGATGAGGCCATCAATTGCTATATTATTACCAAATTTCAACTTTCTATGACAAATAGTTTCGAAGAAAATCGGGTGTGAGAGACAGTCGGACGGACAGACAGACAGACACCGAAGTAATCTTATAAGTGTTCCGTACGAAACACTAAAAAAGTGTTTGGTATAATGGTGATATACACTGAATAGTAAACTACATCTATTTATAATAGACTGTTCCGACATGCTCATGGCTAAACTAAAATGTATATTTTTTTACCATTTTCAATATTTTAATTGTATCTGCTATTTTGAAATTATTACAATTGATAATAATAAATTTAAATTTTAAAATTATCAACTAATTATCTTCTTGTACTTTTTCCCCTTCTTGTTCGCAGTTTTATAGATCGTGAATTTAATTCATTTGTTTCCCATTATTATTTTATTGCACGTTAGTGACTCTAACCCATACGATCAATGGCTCTGTAGAAACTTGTAAAAATATCAATTTCAAGAAAGATGTGTGTGTTAGTTTTATTTTTTTCATTATGCTTATTACCTTAGTTTTTGTTATTTTTTACTCCTGAAAATAAATTTATATTAAGTTATCCATTTCTCATTTCTAGGTCCTTTACGTATAATTTTTACATTATTTTCAGTCTTTACAACTTTACAAAGAGTTTTTAAATGTTGCAACTACCTCTACCAAATTTTTTCTAAAGAAAAAAAATGACCTCTGTATTGACAGATTTTTTTTAGTTCACAAGCAAAACATCTCTTATTGAAAAATGATTTATTTATCTTACCACAAAATAGATTTCTAAAGTAGATTAAATTACTATTGACGCTTTATACAAGAAAATACTAAAAAATATAAATTCTTCACTCCATAGTTTGAGGAGATAGGACCATCCTTCAACCTTGCATCCAGGAAGAAAGATTGGCATAGCTAAATTTCCATGCCCGAAAACTACATAAATATCCCTGTTCGAAAAAAATCTGGGGCAGCTCATTGGGATGCCTTAGTTCTAAAAATCTGAAATTTCTCAGAAATAATATCTAAAGCTTAATACCAGGTTTTAGTTTTAAATATATTTAACCCTATCCTCTACCCAAGTTTTCGTTATTCATATCTCACCTCACCTTACATTAACTCATCAACTTTCTAAAAGACAACTACCTTTTTACCTCTTTTGGAGACGAGAGCTCTTATGAACCACGGTGTTCGGCTTCGTGGGAGGATCCGAAAGGAATACCTAAGTTACCAAGTGATAATTCGCAAAAACTAACTCTCATCGTTCGTTAAACGGGTAAAGCGTCGTTACTACTTGATAAATAATTTTTGTAAAATAACTGAAAAGGGACGAAGTCCATATTTTAGCAGTTTACCTACTATTCTCGTATTCGTCAAATACATCCTGAGAAGTATTTCGTCGTATCACGGCTCGTCAATCAGGCCAGGATTGACAAACAAGAGAACAGAATTTACTAGTATAGTATTTTTCAAGATCTAAGAAAGTGATTTGATGTAATAATGGAATTGTTCTCGAACATAGTCTAATAGTGATGTTGTTGTTGGTGATCCAGTAAAAAACTGTTTTCTTAGTGGGAAAGGACATTTTAAACCACGGAAAGCGTTGTCGAGGAAAGTTCTAAGTGTAGTGTATAGCTATTGAAACAAAGACTGGTAATTTCTGCATTGTACTGTCAACAGTAAGATAAAATAATTTATAACCTAAATGCAGTATTTGGCGCCAAGTGTTCATTACTTCAGTGCCTCGTTCGAAACTCAGGACAAAGTATAAAATTGATTCAAAACGCGTAGTAAACATAATGACTTTAACTTGTGTTTTTTGCATGGAAGCAATAACCTCGAGAAAAAAGCTGTATTGTTGTGAGTGCAAAACAGCCTGCCACATAAACTGCGTTCATAAATCTGTCGATGTTGCCAACTTAGTCTCAGAGATCGCTGGATTATCCTGGAGGTGCCCAGATTGCGTGTCTAGGTTTACCCTAGTAGACAGAAAAGATATAACGAAATTGGTGAATGAACAAGTACAAGAAGCTCTCGCTTCTATAACTACAGCGGTGGAATGTATAAAAGCTGATTTAATTTCGGTAATTTCCGAAAAATTATCTACTTTAAACATGAAAGAAAGAAGTGAGCCTGTTAGCTACTCATGTGTTGCCAAGAATAATACTCAACCTGCAATATTGGTTGTGCCTCGGAATCCAGAGCAAAACGTAGAAAGAACAAAACTGGACATGGCTGAACGAATTGATCCCGCAGTCTCAAATATCCAATTAGCAAAGGTGAAATCATCTAATAATGGATCAATACTTATTGGTTGCAAAAACTCGGAAGAAAACAAAAGATTTAAAGAATTGGCCGAAAAAAAGCTTGCCGACTCATATGAAATACGGGAATTACGTGGCATTAACCCGAGAGTTCGAATTGTTGGTTTTTCCGAATTATACAATGAAGAAAGCCTCTTAACTGTCATTAGAAAACTCAACTCGGACATTTTTTCCACTGCAGCAACTTGTGAAATAGTAAAAATATGTAAATTAAGGAGGGATGCCAAGCATTTTCAAGCTGTGTTGCAACTGGATAGAAATACTTATGATAAAGTAATGAGGGTGGGAAATGTTTTTGTCGGATACGATGCCTGTAGTGTGTTTGATGGTGTTGAGGTAAGTCGATGCTATAATTGTAATGAATTTAATCACACTTCTAAAAACTGTTCTAAATCTATCTGTTGCCCCAGATGTGGTAATGGTCATCCAGTTAAAGAATGTCAATCTCAATCCCTAAGCTGTTCTAATTGCCTAGCATTTAATGCAGCCGGTCGAGGTAACGCTGTAGATATTGCCCATGCTGCTTGGGATATAAATAAATGTTTAGTTTATAAAAATGCATGTTCAATACTTCGTGCAAATATTTTGGCGCAATAGCAATTAACCATGACGTCCACACCTATTGTAGCTCAGAATAGATCGATCGCCTTGTCTCAAGTAGTGCCTACTTCAGCAAATCGCTTATTGCTTAATAATTGTTTTTCAGTCTATTATCAAAATACTCGTGGACTTAGAACTAAAACAGTTGACGTGCTTAGTAATTCAACTTGTTCTTGTTATGATTTAATAGCAATCACAGAAACGTGGCTGGACTCTTCTATTACTAACAACGAAATAATTTGTGACAGGTATAATATTTTTCGTAAAGATAGAAATTTTTTCAGAAATAAATAAATCGCGTGGAGGTGGCGTGCTGATTGGTGTTGATCAAAGCTTTAGAGCAAGCATGGTTTCAATTCCATATACAGAACTTTGCCCGGAAATTGATCTAATAGGCGTTAAAATTACTTTTGACTACTCGTCTATATATCTGTTTGTTGTTTACATTCCCCCGCCGGTAACTACTTTTCTGTTGGAAAATTTGTTTGAGTGCTTAATTTCGTTGCAATGCCTATCTAATGCGAATGTATGCATACTTGGTGACTTCAATGTATCTCGTTACTCTGACTTCTTAGATAACAAAACGGAAGATAATCTTACAAAGGTTCTTAAAAATTTCCTAAATAGCGTCCGTTTTACTCAAAGCAATTACATCAGGAACACAAATAATAGAATACTAGACTTGGTGATGCATAATAATGAAAAGTGCGAAGTTGAAAGGGCAGTCGATGTGTTTATTGAAGAGGACGCTCATCATCCGGCACTAGTAGTTACATTTAAATACTGCCAATCGATGAATGCTAAAAGCGATTTTCAAATAAATTTTCAAGGCAGCTATAATTTCAAAAAAGCAGATTATACTATATTGTATAACTCCCTTATGAAAATCGATTGGTCAATTCTAAACAATATTACATGTATTGATGAAGCCTGTGACAGTTTCTATAAAAAATTCTATGAAATAATAGATGAGCATGTACCGAAGTATTTAAAAGGTCATAGCAAGAAATACCCTCCGTGGTTCTCGCGTGACGTAATACTCAAGATAAAGCAGAAAGCCTTATGTCATAAAAAATATAAAAAGTATGGAGACATGGATCAGTTTGAAAAGTTCAAAACGTTGAGATCGGAAATAAAACGAGATACTAGAGAATCTTATAGATGCTTTATTCAGAGAACAGAAGAGAATATAAAGGTTAATCCGCAGCAGTTTTGGTCATTTGTCAAAAACAAAAGAGAACAGAAGGGTATACCTAGTAGTATGACTTATGACAGGAGTAATTTGAACTCGGCATCAGATATTCTAAACGCTTTTGCAACTTATTTCGAACAATCATTTTCCCGTCCAACCTTGGATAGATTAATCAGTGAGGATGTCGTGGCTTCTTGGCCTATTGTCGCAGTCAGTACCTTTTGTGAATCAGACGTTATTAATGCCATTAGAAGACTAAAACCAAAATTTACTGCGGGCCCGGATTTACTCCCAGCATTTTTTATTCGTGATTGCAGATTTGTTTTAGCCAAACCACTGTTAACTCTGTTCAACTTAAGCTTGAAGACGAGTACTTTCCCGGAATTATGGAAAACCTCTAAAGTCAGTCCTGTTTTTAAAAAAGGAGATAGATCAGATATCAATAATTATAGGCCAGTGTCAATAATATGTAATTTTAGTAAAATCTTTGAATTTTTATTACACGATCATATATTTTATGCTACGAAAAACTTGATAACCCCTCATCAGCATGGTTTTTTACAAGGGTAGGTCTACATCTACAAACTTAATTACTATAACTCAAGAAATAGCAGAGGCAATTGACGAGGGTTGCCAAATGGATATCATTTATTTAGATTTCACCAAAGCCTTTGATCGGCTGGATTTTTCTCTCCTACTTAATAAACTACTAACTAACTTTGGTTTTTCAGGCTCACTAATATCTTTGATTCATTCTTACCTTACTAATCGTAAGCAATATGTGGAAATTTATGGCTCCAAATCAAGATCTTATGATGCTACTTCTGGGGTTCCCCAAGGATCTGTACTGGGACCATTGTTTTTTAATCTCTTTATAAATGATATTGGGAGGGGTTTAGGTGCTGGTTATTTACTCTATGCCGATGATGTAAAATTATACAGCAGGGTGAGAGGTATTCGGGATTGCATAAATCTTCAGAAGGACTTACAGATAATTGGCCAATGGTGCGTAACAAACAATTTACAGCTTAACATTAAGAAATGTAACATCATGTCTTTCTCAAATAAAATCTCACCGATTATTCATAACTATTTGCTGGATAACAGTAGTATCTCCCGTGTGAATGTCTTCAGGGACTTGGGCGTAACATTTGATCCAAAACTTTCTTTCACAGATCATATAAACACCATAATCTCCGAAGCTTTTAAAACATATGGCTTTATTGCACGCTGCACCGGTGACTTTCATAATCCTGACGTAATTAAAACTTTATATATTTGTTATGTTCGTTCTAAATTGGAATATGCTGCTACGGTCTGGTCTCCAGGCTATGACACCCATACTGATAATCTGGAGAGGATCCAGCGCAAATTCTTAAAATATATTAGCTTTAAACGAGATGGTATCTATCCACAACAGGGGTTTCCGCATGAGGTACTACTTGCAGATAACGGCTGCTCGTTATTAAAGGTTCGTCGTGGTTACTTGCTCCTGACGACTCTGTTCAAAATTATGAATAATGATATAGATTCTCCCGCTATTCTGTCAAGAATAAATTTTAGTGTGCCGCGTATAACTAGCAGACAATATAACACTTTTTATCTACCTGTTCCAAGAACAAATATATTAAAATTTTCCCCACTTTTTTCAATGTGTAGTATGTATAATCAAGAAATAAGCATCGACTTTTTCAACACATCTATGTTAACGATAGGTAAAATATTGCAACACTGAGGGGCTGTGGCATCTTTCTTTTCTTATTGTTTTAATATTTAATTGTTTTTATTATTATTATTATTGTGATTGGAATTTGTATCTGCTTAATACTCTATTATTGTATTACATTTCTATGTATAGTGGCTCTTATCTGTATCTCCGGCCTTGTAGTTGGGTCTTGTAACCTGTAAGGCATGTATGATAAATAAATAAATAAATAAAAACATTAAACGATCGTTAGGATCTTCGCACGTATATATATATATATATATATATATATATATATATATATATATATATATATATATATATAGACTGAAAGGGAGTTTTATATATATATATATATATATATATATATATATATATATATATATATATATATATACATATATATATATATATATATATATATATATATATATATATATATATATATATATATATATATATATATAAACTCCCATTCAATCTAACATTTTAATGGCTACTTCGTGTTTATAAATATAAAGAATATTCTTCATTTTATCTGCAATATTATACTGAAATAGTGTGTATTATAAAGTTCAACAGTGTCTTAAAATGTTCGAAGCCCTTTCCATCAGAAACCGCAAATATTTGCCCGTTGAGGCAAAAGTGATAGTTAAAAGTGTGTATTTAAAGTTAGTGGAGCGAGGTCACCGAAAAGTACTTTTCATTGATGGAGACATCAGCTTTAACAAGCATCCCTGAACGTCCTCGTCAGTCAAGCTAGGATTGACAAGAGTTGAAAACAAAATTTACTGGTACTTATCCCAAAAGTTACGGTACACGATGGTACGATACAACGAATTATATTAATTACGCATGTCTAAAGCTGATACAGCAGCTAATTTTTGATCAATTTCCTCGATTAGTGAAAACCTTTATTACTGCCCTATACTTCAGTTTTTTGTTTGCTATTTACTACCTTTAGATGGATAGACAGACATTGTTCTCGGATTTTTTAACGAATACACTATTTCCTTTAGCAAGGGAAGTAAAAAATAATAAATAAAAATAGTAATATAAATAAATATTTATATATCAAATAATTATAAAATATGTTGGGAAACATTTATTAATGAAACATTTTTATTTCACGCAAAAAAAAATTCTACTTCAATTTCTGTTTTACCGTGTTAAAACCATTTTCCTTACAAAAAGTGTTCAGAAATATATACTTAAAAATAATGTGCTGAAAATTTTGATGAATTTAGGTTCACTTTCTGCTTTCTAATACTAAATTTGATTAGTTTTATTAAAATAAAAAGAACATTTTTAAGGATTTCCTAATACTTAGTGTACCTTAAATATTTTTACTCTCCAATTCCAAAGCCCTAAAGCATAAGAGCATAAGGTGGCAAAAAAGAGAAAAAGTCAAAAGGTCACGCTTTAGTTATTTAAGCTACTAGAACTAAGTTTTAAGTTTTTAAGGATAAGTAGATTACTTCAAAAAATTTTAGCGTCAAATCGATCATCGTAACTTGATTCTTGTATAAAAAATTAAATTAGCCTTTTATCCAGAATTATCCAAGAAAAAACTAAAATGAGCAGTTTAGCAGATAACTTTTAATTTAATTTTAACATCTACGGTGTAAGCAACTGCGGAAAAAGGACAAATAGCGCTTCCCCGTAACTACTGAGAAAATCGACTCTGTTATTTATAGTTTTTAGGCACGTAAAAAACAATTGATTCAGACCTTAGTAGTTACTAAAACATGGTGTTCAAACAATTTAAATTAATTTTACATTTTTAACTAAAAAAAACTACGAATTTTAGTGTATTAGAAGAAATATGGAACAATATCATGTAGCAAAGAATATAATATTATAAAATGCAACGTATCTCTGTCTGTCTGTCTCTCCGTTAGCGCGCTTATCACTCGAGAACTACTTATCCGATTTACGTGTTTTTTTTATTAATTCATACTCTCTGGCCAGGTTATCCATAATCTTCTAAAATATATATAAAATGCAACGTCTCTCCGTCTGTCTGTATGTCCGTTAGTGCGCTTATCACTTCAGAACCAGTTACCCGATTTACGTGCTTTTTTTAAAATGATATATATGATGATAGTACATCAAGTCGGAAAAAAAGTTTCCCGCTAGCGCGTTCTCTTGCTATACACTGCCTAAACCATTAAATATGGAACAATATCATGTAGCAAATGATATAATATATATAGAATGCAACGTCTCTCGGTCTGTTCGCTAGTTCTCTCTGTCTGTTCGCTAGTGCGCTTATCACTCGAAAACCACTTATCCGATTTACGTGTTTTTTTTTTTCATATATATGTTCTCTTTGCAGGTTATATAATATTAATAATAATCTATAATGTATATAATATATATAAAATACAAAGTCTTCTCTCTGTTTGTCTGTCCGTTAGTGAACTTATCACTCGAGAACCACTTATCGGATTTCGTGTTTTTTTTTTAGATTTATACATGTGTTCTCTGGCCAGGTTATAGGATTTATTTTATTACATTAGGTAATATATGAAATAGGCAGTGACGATAATGTGAATCAAGTCAAAAAATGTTTTGCCACTAGCGCACTCTCTTGTAATACGCTGCCTAAACCGTTAAATATGGAACCATATCATATAACAAAGAATACAATATATATAAAATGCAACGTCTCTCTGTCTGTCTGTCCGTTAGTGCGCTTATCACTCTAGCATCACTTATTCAATATACGTTTTTTTTTTTTTAAATTCATACATATGTTCTCTGGCCAGGTTATATAATAATAATAATAATAATATTCATTATAATATATATATAAAACGCAAGGTCTCTCTGTCTGCCCATTAGTGCGCTTAACCCTCAAGAACCACTTATCCGATTTAGGTGTTTTTTATAAAATACATATGTTCTCTGGTCAGGTTATATTATATATTTTATTACGTTAGGTAATAAAAGAATAAGCAGTGACGGTAATAGTGAATCCAGAAGTCCACGTGAGCGGAGCTGCGGGCACGGCTAGTGATTAATATTTATAATTACTGCTTTTCCTTTAAAAAGGTTTTGTTAAGTATACAACGGCACACTATATAAAGATCCAGTAAACTATTTTTTATCACTAACTTTTAAGGCACACAGTGGAACGAAGCCTCACTGTACCACTCAAATTACTCTAAAGGTGTTAATTTTGAAGTAATCGAAAAAAAATTTCAAGGCCAATCGATCTGTCGATTTTAGGTTTATTTCCACAAGTTTCCGGAATTTACAGAAGAGGTATTAATTTTTATTAAAAAAAGGGCGTTTTTCGGGGGAAAATCACCCTACAGATCGTAATTTTCACTTAATCATAATATATATTTTTGTTAATGTTCGTTTTTTTGTTGCCAGTCGACCGATAGTGTTTAATTTTTAATTTTTCCCCTGTGATTTTTAAAAATTTGAAAAAAAAAATGTATTTCAATGGTTCAAAGTACGATTTTTCCGTATAGATGGTTTTCTTCCATATTCAGAACAGATTTTTCTTAAAAATCAATTCTTTTTATGGACTGACCTCGGATTATCATTTTTGTCCCAGGTTTTTCAATAATTGCAAACATCATTGGCGTTACCCAGGGTACACCACATTAAGGTATTGTCTGCGGATATCCCTTTGTGTGTGTGTCTGTGCGTATGTGTAAACGCGTGCCTGTGTGTATGTGCATGCGTGTGTGTGAATGCGTGTGTGTGTGTGTGTGTGTGTGTGTATGCGTGTGTATATTCCCTGCTATAACTCAAGCATCTACAACGAATACTGCTGTTTTTAGTTTTAGAGAGAACGCATGCGAGTTTTTCAATTTTTACTGCAATATTCATTGTCAGGATGTCGAAGAATAACCATGAATGAATTTAGAAATATCCTGCAAATTTGTTGCAGGACAGTTCCGATGCAGAAGAATTCCGTTAAATGTAAATAATTTCATTGTTACTGAGTCGAAGAAATAACTTGTAATTTAAAGAAATCGCTGGTTTATTAAATAAATTCACTTAAATTTATCAGAAAGATTTTCCGCGCAACTGGGCAAATTCAAGTAGTTTCGCTTAAATTTGGGCAAATTTTGGTTAAATTTGGTGGAATATTTGCTAATTTTTTTGCTAATCGCTACTAATCTAAACAAAGTTCCAAATATTGCTAACCAAAATTTGAATTATTTCAATGAATATTGAATAATTTTGCGAAGATTTGAGTTTTAATTCGCTGAAATTCGCAATACTTTAATTCAAGAATATTATTAAATTTTTTTGATTTTTTTTGTATTCAAAAAAAATCACAAACTTTTTTGTACAGTCAGTATTTGTATTAATATTTTAAATAATTTCTTAATTTTAATAGGTTTTGCAGATTTAGTGATTAAAGTGCTTGAAATGAAAAGAAAACATTGATATTAGATTTTGTATTCTTTACCCATATTTTGAAATTTCCCATACCACAAAATTCGCTGCAGTTCTTTGCTGATTTCGCAAGATTAGAATGTCTTTATTTTCTTCAAATTTCATCTTCATTGTTTGTACTTTTCCAGTAATCTCGAAAATATATATAGATATAGATATATACATATATATATATATATATATATATATATATATATATATATATATATATATATATATATATAGATATATATATATATATATATATATATATATATATATATATATATATATATATATATATATAGATTTTTATTCGTATCATCCGATCCTTCTTTTCTGGAATTTAGACACGTAACTGATAAAAGAGTCCAAGACCTGCTACCAGAAGCAAGACATTTACTTAAACCGGGTAAATGGGATGGAATTAAAATGGAGTGAGAATTCCGTGATTCAGAAGGAAACACACACACAGACGGACAGACAGAGAATCATACACAGCACATATACACACACATACACATACACATACATACAGCACATACACACAGGCAAACATACACAAACAAAAAAAATACTAGCAGACACTACCGCCATGTGGTGTATTCTGGATAACGCCAAAGAGATTTGCAATTTTTGAAAAACTGGGCAAAAATAATAATCCGAGGTCTATAGATTCAAAATAATTGATTTTTGAGAAAAATCTGTCCTGAATATAAAAGGAAAACCACTTTTTCTCAAATTTTTGAAACACTCTGGGGAAAAATCAAAAATCCGACTCTACCAATCGAATGGTAATAAAAAACGAATACTTAAAAAAAAATTGTGTCATGATCTATAGAGTAATTTTCCCGTGAAAAACACAGTTTTTTTTATGAAAATTAATACTTCTTCTGAAAATTCAGAAAAACTGTAGAAAAAAAAATTTAAAATCTAGCTTTACAGATAGATTGGTCATAAAAAAACCAATAATTAAAAAAATATATATTTCCGACTACTTCAAAATTAAGACCTGTAGGGTAATTTGAGTGGCACAGTGCGGCTTGGTCCCACTGTGCGGCTGTTATCATCCCTTAGAAAGAAACAGAACTATGTTTTTTAAAGAGTTCAACCTACAGTTATTTAACACTAACAGCATGACATCGTATAATTATATATTAATATTAATAGGCCAGAAACCTCTTCCTTACAAGTTTAATTTTGACTTAAGACATAAAAAAAAATTGACTTTCTACTTTAACTAAATAAATTCTTGTGTCCTTGTAATACTTAGTAAAGAATAATAACGTCAGATATAAATACAAAATATAATAAAAAGAATGCACATCTAGCCCTAAAAATGTCACACGTTTCAAGACAACTCCCTGGAAATATTATTCGTTGTCTCCCATAGGACCTTTTCAAAAATGAAATTTTGAAAAGCTCAAAAATATTTCATATCTGCTTTATTCTTCAAGTTTGAATATATTTTAAAATGTTGTTTCCTTTATTTTCTCGTGCGTATTCATAAGGTATTTTTAATAAAAAGGAAAAATTCTACTATATATATTATATTTCCAGCTTGGAGAAGCCAACAGAAAGTTACGAATATGTATTTCCGCTATAAACTGGGCGTAAAATTGATATTTTAGGTTTTAGTATTCAAATGTTAATAATAAAAGTTTAAATACTACTCTAATTTAGCCGTTACTTGATGGAGATCCATAATAGCTAGAAATGAAAATTTAAACAACTTTTTAAGATCACCACCTATGTTTAGAGCTGACAGTTGTTTCGGCACACTGTGTCTTTTTATGGAGCAAGATGTAAAATAACTACAAAGTATGTTACAAAATATATAAGTTACCTGGCTATAAGGGTAAAATTAATTAACAATATTCACGTTTATAAGTAAAACAAGTTCAATAAAGGAGACCCACTGCCATCAAATTAATCATTCCGTAATAATCCTGAGGATTCTTTCCGGTGAACCTCTACCTGTTCTAAACAATTCAGCAATTTCTCTTTATTTTCATTGTGTAAAATTTTGAAATCTTCATGGTTGATGAAAACATCTGTTAAATATTTAGCATAGTGAGATATAATATTTTTCATTCTATAACTTTGTATATGTTTCTCTGTTCTTTTATAAAAAGATCTGCCTGTTTGTCCTTTATAGGTTTTATTGCAAGTGTCACAGCATCTGTAATAAATATAAAAACCAATGTCTCTCTGTCTATCTGTCTATCCGTTAGTGCGCTTAACACTCAAGAACCACTTATCCGATTTATGTGCTTTTTTTTAAAAAAACAGACATATGTTCTCTGGCCAGGTTATAGGATATATTTTCTTACGTTAGGTAACATAAGTAATAACTAGGGACGATAATAGTGAATCAAGTCGGAAAAAAGTTTGACGCTAGCGCGTTCTCTTGCAACACACTCCTTAAACCATTAAATATTGAACAATATCATGTAGCAAAGAATATAATATATATAAAATGCAACGCCTCTCTGTTTGTCTGTCCGTTAGTGCGCTTATGACTTGAGAACCACTTATCCGATTTATACGTTTTTTTTTTAAATTCATAAATTTGTTCTCTGGCCCGATTATCTATAATCTTCTATAATATATATAAAATGCAACGTCTGCCTGTTTGTCCTTTAGTGTACGTATCACTCGAGAACCACTTATCCGATTCACATGTTTTTTTTTAGTGTTCCGTACGGAACAAGATGACTTCGGTGTCTGTCTGTCTGTCACACCCGATTTTCTCCGAAACTATTTGACATAGAAAGTTGAAATTTCGTAATAGTATAGGAATTGATGGCCTCATTAGAGCCATGCAGTTTTGAAGGTTAAATTTTGACTTAAGGGTTTAGCTTTTGGGGGATGAAATAGGAAGTGAAAAAAAAACATTTACTTGGTCATCGAGTGTGGGGTCAAATAAAAGCTTGTGAAGGGTAATATATATATATATATATATATATATATATATATATATATATATATATATATATATATATGTAATACTTGCGCGCACTTTTCTTTGTATTATTTTTAAAAAATCACGAAAAATCGCTGTCCCCGCCTTATATCGAAAAGTACTTATCAAAAATTTTTTTAAAAATTCTAGAATATTCTCCACGGGGTGTAGATTGAACAAAAATTATCACGGGTGCATTATCTTTAATAATTTATCTGGTATATAAAAAAACAAGAATTTAAAGGTCATCAGTTTTTAGTAGAGATTGGAAACAAACTATGTTGAAAACTCATTTGGGGTGTGTTTTGTGAAGTCACTGATCATTTTCTGCCTCTGTAACAATTTTTTTTATTTTAAAAGTAATCAACGCACGGAACACTAATTGCGCAAGTTCAACTTGCACTTGACCGGTTATTTACTTTATACACTTGTCCTCTGGCCAGGTTATCTATAATTTTTTATAATATGCCCGTTAGTGCGCTTATCACTCTAGAACCACTTATCCGATTTACGTGCCTTTTTTTTTTAAACATACATATGTTCCCTGGCGAGGTTATAGGATATATTTTATTTCGTTAGATAACATAAGGAATAAGCGATAATAGCGAATCAAGACCACGCGAGCGGGGCCGCGGGCACGGCCAGTAGTTCATAAACTCCTGTTTTATTTTTTTTTTATTTTACTCTTATTATTTTTAATATGTCGAACTAACGTATTGTTGGTACGGAAGGCAATGTTTATTTGATTTTTATAGAAAAAAAAAATACCGGTATACGAGTGTTGTTTATGTGGGTACTCAAGTTCTATTCTTTTTTTAAATTGTTTTTCATTAAAATATTATCTATACTAAGTCACTCCTGTACCCCTTGTTTATACTAATTTGTTTTATAATATTTAATTTGTTCAGAAAATTTCATCTGTTAATGATGTATTTATTAGTCTGGATGACACGATTATAAACTGAAATATGTTTGAACGGGTGGTTAGAATTTGCGTGTATAATTATATTTGATTATTTTGATTTATGGAAGATTGGAAAATCATGATGATTCTTTTTCGTCGATATTTTTAAATCTAATAAATTAATCGATTTATTTATTTCTATTTTTGTTATAAAAGTAATATTAATATGTAGTTGGTTAATAGAATCTACAAATAGTAGACAATATTTTAATGAAAAAACAATAGGACTGGTGTACCCACATAAGTAACTAAAGAAAGATAAGTTTCATACACTCACTTATACCGGTAAATTGACCAATAAAATTAGATATTTTTTTCATAAAAATCAAGTAAAAATTGCCTTCCGTACCAATAACATGCTAGCTCGACATATTAAAAATAATAAAAGTACAAAAAAAGAAAATAAAACAGGAGTTTATGAACTATGCTGTCTCGATAACTCATAAATGATGCGATATTTGCCAATTTACTGAAATCATAAAAATGTATTTCGAATTGGCCCAAAATATTTGATAATTCTGCCTCATAAATATCATAATTCAACTGAGGAATCCTTGCTTTCAAAGACGGAAAATTTTTCAGATCCTTTCTTTTCAATTGATCTATCATAAGTTGCAATTTACTTTTGAATGCGTTTATTGCGCTAATCATCTCAATAATAGTTTTTCCTTTACCTTGAAGCCCCAAATTAATGGTGTTTAAATGCATTGTGATGTCTGTCAAAAATGCCAAATCAGTCAGCCATTTTCCGTTTTTCAGCATCTGAGTGTCATCACCTCTTTCGCCCAGAAAAGCTGTTATTTCGGGTAATAATTCTTGAAACCTTTCTAGAAATTTTCCGCGACTCAACCACCTGACGTCCGTGTGAAGAACTAAATCAGTGTGTTCAGCTGACTCACTATCTTCCAACTGCAATTTAAAGAGCCGTCGTTGCAAGCTACGTGCACGGATAGAATTCACAATTTTTATTGCAATGCCCATAATTTCCTCCATGTTTAGAACTTTTGTTGATGTATAATGCAATGGAAGGAGAAAAATTAAGGGAAATCATCATTAGCTCGACATAATGCCACAAAACCGTTTTTGTTTTCAGTCATTGCTGGTGCTCCATCGGTTGTAATGCACACTAGTTTATATATTGGTAGCTTGTAGTTTGTTACAAAATTGAAGAAAACGTCATATATATATTCGCCACGGGTCTTTCCTTTCAGAGGAATCATTGTCAAAAATTCTTCCTTAGCCGACATGTCATTGAATATCATTCGAATAAAAATACACAGCTGGGCAGTGTCTGTCATATCGGTGGATTCGTCAAACTGTAAAGAAAAGTATGTACATTCCTTGATATCATGTTTTAGTTTATCTACCATGTCCTGACTCGTGACTTCAACACGCCTTGTGACAGTCGGACTAGATAACTGAAGTTCTCTAATAGCAGACATAATCTCTGTTTTATCTCCAAATAAATTCTCACCCACTTCAATAAATGCTTTTCTTCACAACCAATCCATCATCAAATGGTTTCTTGTGTTTCGCCAATATATGAGATATTTTAAATGACGCGATCGTTGCAGCTTTTGATTGTTTGGCAGGTCTTGTGAACATGGTTTGTTCTTTTTTCAAACAAGTTATCAAATCACGTATTTTCGTTTTCTTAATTCACTCTGTGACGGAAAATCCTTTTCATACTTTTTATGAACCGTTTTATGATGCCTCTCTAAGTTCCCACGCTTGGGTATTGCAACTGACGCACGGCAAATAAGACAAATGCACTTATCCTTTACCATACAAAAGAAAAATTCTTCCTCCCAATCGTTATTAAAATGATAAGTTTTACTTTTCTTCGCCGCACTCATTTTGGACTATTTATTAATAAACTTTGTATCGATGTATCGCTTTGAAGTTACAACTCAGACTGACTCCTATTCCTGCAGGCGCAACATTTATATCGGCGCGAACGAAGTCTCGAATGTTCCCGCCCGAAGTTTCTAGAAAAATCGGCGGGAATCAAAAACGCGGCTTTTCTTTGACAAGTATCGCGCGTTCCTTTGATAAAGCCGCCTTTTGCCGCTAGCGGGGGGTTATTACGATAAAAGAAAGTGATGAGGGGGTTATTCTGGCCTAATTGTGGATCGAATAAATTTTAGTAGTTTATTCATTACATTTTGTTTTAGTTACCTAAAACAAAATCTGTGAATAGTTCTATATCGGAATTTTTTTCTCAAGATCGACTCAAAAAGCACTCGCGATCGACTTGTCGATCGCGATCGACCGTTTGAGCACCCCTGCTGTAGAGGTTTGAAGGCCACCTACAGCTTTACTGGGTAGCTTTAATTCGGCGAGCCGACAAAAACGGAACGGTTTCAAATGGTCAACTGTCAAACCGTCTCAGTGGACGAAAGGGTAACAAAATAGATAAGAATACCGAGTCGACGAAACGGTCAATCGACAAAATTGGAATTTACCTGACAAACAGGCAGATCTTTTATAAAAGAATAAAGGAACATAAACAAAGTTGTAGAATGAAAAAATAACATATCCTGTTACGTTAAACATTTAACAGATGAAAACAATACCTTCAACGAAGATTTCAGAGTTTTACACGATGAAAATAAAGGGAAATTACTAAATTGTTTAGAGCAGGTAGAGATTAACCGGAAAAAATTCTCAGATTTATTACTCAACGATTCATTGGGTGTGGTTGGGTCTCCTTTATTGAATTTATTTTAGTTATTAAGGTGTATATTGTTAATTAATTTAACCCTTATAACCTATATATTTTGTAACATACTTTGTAGTTATTTTAGGACTTGCTCCAGAAGTAGATACAATGTGTCGAAACAATTGTCAGCTCTAATACAATAAACATATGTGGTGATCTTAAACAGTTTTTTAAATTTTCGTTCCTAGATAAAAGGTAAAACAGCGCCTGTTAATTTATAGCTAAGCTATTATGGTAAGTGACTTTATAAAAGCAAAAAAACCTTCAAACTATAATGTAAATTGTAGATGTTTTTATGAGCACAGCATTTGTGATGCAGAGAAATCCCTTAAGCACTACAAAGGCGACGCGTGTGGAAAAAAAGTGATTTGCATTCGTCTAAAATCAAAACAAATTACACAATCGTAGGCTATTCATTTCAGACAGATAAGGTTCTTCATATAAAAGAATTCTTATAAATGGAAGGTACAAGGAATGACAAGCTGAACCTCATATGAAAATAATCCCTGGCAGTCACCACTCTAGCAAAAATTAGAATATGTCCATCAAATACTCTTCGTGAAAAAACGTATAGAATAGAGTGAAGTTACCAATGGTTCTTCTATGTTCTAACGACTCAAGGTTGCTGGAGAGTTAAGGTCTCCAATCAAACTGTCCTGAATAGAATATAACAAATGGCTGCGTATGTTTTCGAACAGAGCTCTAAAGTATTCAATTAATATTCCATCGCTTGTCGAATTTGAGCTTTGTACAGGATTAAAAGTTATTGTGGGGTAGAAAGCTTGCTAGTACGTAATAATATTCCTAGCTATTGAGAAGCTCTTTTTTTATGCATGCGATAGGATCACTCCAAGACATATTTGCTCCCAAGTTAATATCCAACAAGTTGAGTGGCAATGATGGAGGAATGGAGTGTTCCAACATAAGTATACTGAGTTCTGCAACGTTAACTATTATGGTTACTGTAACTCTAAGATAAAATTTCTTGCTTTGTGCGGATATCTGCATGGGTAGCTGATTTTCGAGAGATTAAAATGAACGAAGACCCTAGTATACCGTCAACCGCAATACTTACAGAATTAATAATATGCTATTAAGCAAACCATATTATTCGACGATGGTAGAGGAGACCGAGGTGGGTTGACACAAGGATAAGTTGAAACAATGTTGACATCTCAGCAACTACCGTATACGCTAGAAGTTTGGCAACGTCGCAATTTGATGCGCCAATGACATGAGCTCCTACTCGCCAGTACGTATCAACGGAGTCCGAAGGAAGTGGTTACGCTACTATAACATCCGTGCTTAAAAATAGAACAAAATTAAGTTTTCGTTCAATTATTTGATCATATACAGTATTTTGTAATACGTGCGTGTTCTTAAATTAGGTTGATTATCGAACGTTTGCTAAATAACTGCGTTTTATCATAAAACGATGATTTTCAAGTTTATTTTTGTGATTAAATGCAAAAAGTTCGTTATTTTTTTTACCGTTAAAACACTTTGTGTCAACTCACTTTGTTTGTTTCAACTCTCCTCGGTAGCTTTACAGTACAAAATTACCAGTACTTACTACACTTATAAAATTAAATTATTTTTCTTATTTCAGAATGCCCAATAAATATATTCGTAAAACGAACAGAGTTGAAGCCACTAGAGAAATTTATGAATTAGCGGTGGAGGAGGTTAATTTGAGAGGGAAAAGTCTTCGAGATGCGGCAAAATCCTACGAATTTAATTACTCTTCTCTATATCGTTTCATTAAAAAACAAAAATCATATCAAGATGATGATCAAAACCTAGTTACTATAGGATATGTACAATCGTTTGTATTTTCTACAGAAAAAGAGAAGATTCTGTTTGTTCAGCAGCTAACTACGGGCTTAGCACTAAGGAAGCAAGGTGACTTGCTTATCGACTTGGTCAGCAATACAACAAAAAAGTTCCCTGCATCCTGGAATAGAGGTTAAATGGCTGATGAAGTGTGGCTAAAACTGTTTATGAAAAGCTAAACAGGGTTATTGCTTGAAACGGTGAGGAGCAAGTTAGTGCTATGACATCAGCAGAGAGAGGAACATTGGTTACAGTACCTCTCGCTGTAAACATTGTAGGATACCACCTTTCCCCAATGTTCATCTTTCCACGAAACAGTTTTCAAGATTATTTTATTCGTGATGGCCCCATGGGCTGCATTGGGACAAGTAATACTTTAGGATGGATGCAGGAACATGATTTCAACACATTCCTTAAACATTTTTGCGAACCATGTCAGACCTTCTTCGACTGATCACAAAGTCTTCTTGATACTCTATAACCATTGTTCGCATATAGCTGTGAAAAACATACAATTGTATAAAGAACAGGGAATAATACTATTAATGTTCCCTCCGCATTGCACCCATAGGTTGCAACCACTGGACCGTTCTGTGTTTGGTCCTTTAAAAAAAGCGATACTTCTAATGATAGTTGGACGCGTTCAAATATTCCGAAAACTATGACGATATACGATATACCTGGAATCGTAAAAACATCTGTCGATATTGCAGTCACAAGGAAAAATATAACATCCGGCTTTTCGATTTCTAGCATTTGGCCATTCAATCCAGATATCTTCACCGAAGCAGATTTTTTACCATCTCAAGTCACAGACCGACCCATAAATCCACAGCAAATTGAAACAACAGGCGCACATAATGATAATCTCTCAGAGCCACAACCACAAAGTTCTTCCGACGTTAGAGTTGACCTAAAGAACAATTCAGTCGAGAATAATGCTCATGCTACTCAATCAGGCCATTTCCCACAAATGGATCCTGTAGCTCCAAGTTGTTATGCATCCAACGAAGAACATCTTCAGCTGCTAACATTAACAATGCGTTGTCGCCAGAGTTAATTAGACCATTGCCAAAAGCTTTGCCAAAAAAGAAAACTCAAAATAGGAGAAAAATAAAATCAGCGATAATAATCGATACGCCTGAAAAAGAGGCTCTTGAAGCAATAGAAGCTAGCAGGAAATTAAAACAATTTAAAAGGCCGACTTTTAATACGGAGAAAAAAAATCAAAAAGGCAAAAAGAAAGCTAAATCAATCAAAGGCAATAAAAGTGGCGACAATACTGAAGTGAAAAACGATGACTGTTTTTGTTGGTGCTGTTAGGTCTACTGTTTACAAACAGTAGACCTAACGAAAAATGGGTGCAATGCCTCGATCGTAAAGGTTGGTCCCACGAAGAATGCACGGGAAGTGAACTCCATTATGTTTGCGAAAACCGTTTAGCAGACTAAGTATTTTAGATGTAAGGTGTTGATTGTTAAGTCTTAATATATTACAAAAAATTTAGGCTCCGTAAGCTTGATTAGGCCCTAAATTTAAGGAAAACATTCCAAAAATTTTGCCAAGAATTTGTTTATAATTTAAGTATCTATTACAATTAAGATTAAAGAAGATTTGATTTGATTGAAGATTTTTCCATTCTTCGACAATAATAATATGTTTTAAGTGCCATAATATAAGAATTTTTTTTTTGTCTAAGAATTTGAGACTGAACTATGTCTGAGAAATCTTAAGAATATAAAAGATTTACCTTAATAATTAGAATTACCTATTATTTTATTGATTGATCTCAAAAGAATACTACAAATATTTATGTTTATGTTTTTTCTTTAAATATAACAATATCCCTCTTAAGAAAGCAAAGCAATCATTTAAAATAGGCCTTTCAACTCACCTCAGACACTGTTTCAACTTACCTCGGTACTATGTAGATTGTGTGGAGTTGGTCTGGTTTTTACGAAATATCTCCTAGAATGCTTTTAATTTAATTTCTTTTTTGTGTTCCTCTAATAATATATTAAATTAGACGTCTCGATTACATATTTCACTTAAGTAGGATTATACTGAGCTGAGATATGTGTGATAATGTAAAATTTGTATCAACCCACCTCGGTCTCCCCTACTGACCTTAACAAAAATTTTCAGGTTTGAAAATGTTCTCTACTCTCCTTATAAATAATATTTATTTTTCACAAACAATATGAAACCATTTTTTCCTTTTTTTAAAAGTCTACTATAACTTTATAGTGGCAATTTACTTGCATTTGACACACCAAAAAGGGGTCTATATACTCGTAATATGTGGACAGAAAAAAAGCTTTTTTATTAAAAAAAAGTATTTTTGAGAATTTCTTAATACTTGTCCTAAGTATTTTTATGCTCCAATCCACCACTATAAAGAATAAGGGGTCAAGAAATACTAAATAAGGGTAAGATTTTATTCATTTCAATTGATTGGAATGAAAATTTAAGAATATTAGAATGATGAGAACCTTTCGATATAATATTTATGGGTAAAATCGACAAGTTCGGACGCCCTAACTTTAACTACTTTTACCGGGACTTACTGTGGTGGTATTTTGAATGGTTAAATATCATTTTATTTATGCACTGACATTTATCTTTGAAAATTTTTTGATTTAGTTGCACCCTACAAATCTTGATCTTGTTTTAACTGAATATCTGGTAGCTGCAATTTTAATCTGTTCCTTGACACCTGCTCCTGTAAAAATTTTTAAGTTTGAATCCAGTTTTGAAGGTAAAAATAAATGCACATGTGTTACGTAAACTAATATTATAAACTCTGCGCTTTTGTTTTGTTTATTACTAAATTTGTTTAGAGAATAATGTCAATAACAGTTCTACGGGAGCGCTGCCCTCTGTCTACTTGGATTTTTGACACATTCTACAGAATCTTGACACTGACCAGGTCTTGCTTTTCGTGAACAAGTTTAAGTTCTTGCCAAAAACTATTTAGACCACTTATATGATGGTTGACAAATTTTGTCTCATTGTTCGATAGCAGACTTCATGAGTTTGGCAAGATAGTCTTGGTAGACTATAATAAACTTGAATTTATTAGCATTTGTATCTGCAAATCAATATGGTCCACTTAGTACCTATTGTTCATTTCAGAATGGGGAATTAGCTTTGGAAATAGTCTTGTTTAATTTTTTGTCTGCTTTAGTCAACCTGTTATACACAGAGACAAATCACGGCCTAACATTTCCTTTATGACACTGGCAAATATATTTTTTTTTCGACCAAGATTCACATAAATCCAGTCAATAACATCGCAAAGTCCATACCAAATTATTTCAATCTTCTTCTTTATACTGGTAGCTCTCTTTTTCCATTTTATCTGCCTCCTCCACTTGCATAGCAAATTCGAAATGTTTTTTTTTATTAAGACAATAAAATGGGACTGTCTTTAATCGTGAGTTTCCACCAAAATCTCCTCTTTCTATTGCATTCAATTAATATACCTAATACATGAAGACTCATCCATTATAATATTAACTATAACTCTATGAAACTGTGAAATAAACTATCTAAGTGAACTTTTAATTAAAATACAATAAATTTTGGAGCCATTCAAAGCTATTTAATTTCAACACACATTATTGAGTTGTATTTTTAAGGGAAATGATAATGAATATTTTTATCGAACCATCAAACTTCGCATGTTTTTTGTTGCGTGTTTTATTATGCTGTATTTTCATTATGTGCTATTTTATTGAAATAAAAATAACTTTTGCACGATCACCTGCTTATTATCTTTTAAACTCTTCTATTAAGCAAGCCAAACTATTTGATTATGGCGTTAGCCGATACCAAGATTTTTACATTTAAAAATTCATCCTGTTCATTAACATAAATTCCCCGTTATTTATTTCTATTAAGCAAACAGAATAAATCCATTGAAAAAAAAAACCTGTTTGCTTCTAGTTGGGGTTGTGTGAAATCAACACAAATTATGTTGTAGAGATACACGTAAAGAAGTGAGTTTTGTATTTAAAGTAATATACAATTATATTACACTTGCTATTTGTGTCGATCTGAGAGAAATACTCAAAAAAACAGGTCTATTTATTTACAAAGATGGCGGAGAAGGATTTTTTTACTTTGAGAGTTCGTGTCGTCCGATATAATTCATGTCATGAGTAAAATTGAAAAACCTGGTTATAATATCAGATAATTATGGATTACTATTAAACTTTGAATTGTTGTGGCTGTTACTTGATGGAAATTCATAACGAATGTTATGAATTTCCATCAAAAATGTTGTCATTTTGTATCAGAAGAAGCTATAGTAAGCGAAACGCGTCATACAGTTTCAGTGAAACTAAATAAAGTGGAAATTTGACAATATCAGTCTTTCATTACATTGATTACTATTAAAATATGCTGAGAATAAGTTTGAGAGACCGGAGAAGAAACGAATAGATTCGAGCGAGAACGAAAATAAAAAATATGGCAAAAGCAATCGCGGAATACAAATTTAATTTTGCAGGTCAGATAGCGAGATATAAAGAGAAAAGATAGCCCAAAATACTTCTTCAAAGGAGGCCGTACCTCGGCAGACGAGCAAGGGGAAAACCTCCGATGCACTGGACCGATGATTTGAAGAAGACGGTGGGATTAATGTGGAAGGGAACTGCTCAAAACCGATGGGTTTGGCAACAAATGAGGGAGGCCTATCTCCAAGAATAGAATGAAATGGAAGGTTGATGATAGTTAGAAAAAGTATACATATTTTTTTGTTAACGGGGCGGCGATTTGAAAAAAGTATACCTTGATTTGCTTGTAGATCAATAATATTTTTTTAGAAAAAAATCGCCCACGGAATGTTCAAGTAACAAATTCATTTCATTTAAAGATAAACGCAATAATTTATTTTTGTACAAGTTGGCCATTTTTTGTTGAAATACATTTGCTACCTTGGACTTTTGAGGGAGACCTTGAGAAGGTATTATGAATTAATCTTTTTGAAATGCATTTTTTTTTTACGGGACTAGCACACGTGCTGCAGGGAAGTCCCTAAAGCGCTCCAGAAGCAGCATGTGTGTGGAAAAAGCGGTTTACGTTGTTCTTGAATCATTGTAAATTGTACTCGGTGGGAAACACAGCCCTGAGCAAATTATTCCAAAGGGATGATGTTCTTCATATAACAGACTGCTTGAAAAGCATTGTGCGTGGAGTAACAAGCTGAACCTCATACGGATGTGAAGTATTTGCGCGACGTGTATTTCTAACATGCACCGCGCTGGGAGGAATTAAGCGGGCTACATCCTTCGAACACTTTCCCTGAAAATACTTGTAGAACAGACTCAAGTCGCCAACCGTTCTTCGATGTTCCAGCAAATCAAGGCCGCCGGTCAGTTCCGGGTCTCCAATCGACGAACAGCTCTTCTCTGAATAGAATCCAACAAATGGGTATGTTTGGGAGAGAAGTCCCAAACATGGGAGCAGTATTCCATAGTTGGTCGAATCTGAGCTTTGTAAAGAATTAACAGTTGTTATGGAGTGTAAAGCTTTCTGGTTCGAAATAATATTCCCAGCTTTTGAGAAGCTCACCTTGCTATGCCTGCAACATGTTCAGTCCAGGACATATTTGCTCCCAAATTAACACCCAAAAAATTGACTGACGATGTTAGAGGAATGGAGTGCCCCGACATAACTATGTCGGGTTCAGCAATGTTAACTTTTTTAGAAAAAACTGCCACCTGGGTTTTTGTAGCGTTAAATTCCACTTGGTTACTGTCACCCCAAGATAGAATTTCTTCCAGGTCTTTGTTAAGTTGAATGACTTCCTGCTGTCTGCGGATATTGGTCTGAGTAGCCAATGTCCGAGCATTCAAAGTGAATGAAGAGATAAGCGTACTGTCATCTGCAAAGCTGTAGATTGGATTCTCGGTCTTTTCCAGTAGATCGTTAATGTAAATGAGAAAGAGAGTAGGAGAGAGTATGGAGCCTTGAGGTACACCGGCATTGATAGTGAAGGTGTTAGAAAGAATTCCTATTCTTGAAAAGCGACCATTTTGTTTTTTTTTGTTATAACCAGATATAACATCGGCATAAAAGTAGCATCAACGAAAACTTAAACTATTATAATTACTCTCTATCCATCTAGTATCTTTACTCAATTTACTAGGGATGAACATGAGAGTAAACATGTCTTGGTATTATCGAATTACAACAAAAAATGAGAGTAAATTTAGAAAAAAAAAACTTTAAACTAACTCCAATAAAGTACTGATTAAAATCATGTCAATATTAGTATTTACTAATAGAAAATATAATTAGCAAGCGGAATCTTCGTTGTTATTCTGTACGAAAAATGTAATAAATATAAGCACAATGTAATTAATACTTACCGTACAAAACATAATAAATAAACAAACAAAATCAAGCACAGTTTTGAACTCCACACAAGCCGTGCAATCGAAAGTCAAAAAACCTGGTCGTACTATTGCACGCACGCTTCTGCGACGCAATAAACATAACATAAGAGACCACGCTAATTAATATTTCCTTTTAGTTTTTAAGCGACTTCATTGGAATTTGGAGAGAAATTAGGTGATTTATTTTCTGTTTGAGATTGACGAGGTTTATCGACATTAGTTTTATTTAATAAGTTTCTTCTTAAGCGCAAAACTTGCGCCAACTTCAAAATTTCGCTTCATTTTGTGTGTTTACGCATTATATTTTGTGTACTAGGAATACGTTATTTTATAGTTTTCATCACTTTTTTTTTAACTTGATTTATTTCTAATTCTATTTCTTTTTTTTTTCTAGTAAAGAACAGTAAGTAAGATAATTATATTTTATTTTTAAGTAAAAGGGTAAAGAGTTTGCTGAAAATGATTAAACCTCTGATAAGGCGTGCTGCCAAAAAAAGAAAGATACGCCAATCAAAAGTAGCGTAAAGTGATAAACGAGACTTGATATGCAATAATATAATAATAATAATAATAATAATAGCTTTATTACCCAACAGTATCCCATTAATAGGGTAAATATTTAGACATTTACATATTCAATGACAGTCTGTAGTAATTGCTTCTTAGTACAACAGTATATGTCACAAACATTACAAATATGATTAAAATTAGTACACATTACATGAATAGGTGAATTCAATAACAAATTAGTATTAGGTCTGTTACATCTCAAAAACATATTTGATCGTGAGTGTATCCGACATTGATGTTAATACGAGACAGTATATCCCTGCAATCAATCATGTTGTGCAATACTCTATATAGGAATAATATCGCACAAAGTCTCCTGATTCCCAGGCTAAGAATATTTGTCTGTTCACACAAATAATCGCTGCTAATGCCCCGTTCAGGATACATTCCATTAATCTTAAACAACAGAAATTTCAGAAATCTCCTCTGCACTTTTTCAAGTGAAACTCCATGCACCTCGTACATTGGACTCCAGACAAAACTTGCATATTCTAGTTTCGAGCGAACAAAGCAGAAATACAAAACCTAATGATGAACCCGTAAGACTTCATTGCTTCAGAAACTTTCAATGCTATATGCTGAGCAAATGTTAGTTTTGCATCAAAAACAACTCCCAAATCCTTAGCTGTGCTACATCTACTTAAATTTTCGTCTTGAATTTTATATTGAAACTCTATTGACGCTACCCTCCTGGTATATGTTCGAACTTTGCATTTTTGAACATTTAGATGTAGTTTGTTATCACAACACCAAGAATGTACGAAATTCAACTGGCTCTGTAGATAGGATCAATCCTCAGTTTTTTTATTGGCATAAACCTTTTTAGGTCATCAGCATAAATTAGTCTGTTACATTTTAAATCCATTTAAGAACGTAATGAAGAGCAAGGGTCCCAAATTTGAATCTTGTGGAACGCCTGAGGTAGCCACAAATCCTTCTGATTTGAATCCGTTGTAGGCTACAAAATGAGTTCCATTAAACAAGTAAGAACTTATAAGAGCCGTCGCACCATCAGTGAAACCAAAGAAAGACAACTTATTGATGAGAACATGATGGTCGATCCTATCAAAGGCCTTCGAGAAATGTGTATAAATAACATCAACCTGCCCACCATCATCTAATATTTCCGAAATGAATTGTGTCATAACAGTTAGATTTGTTACCGTAGATCTCTTACTAACAAATCTGTGCTGATAAGGAGAAATTTTGATTTTTAATTTGGCTATAGATACGTGCATACAAGACTGACTCAAAGACCTTTAAGAAGTTACAAAGTAGAACGACACCCCTGTAATTTTCAACATTTCCCCTGTCTCCATTCTTAAAAATAGGACATAATCTACATTCTCTCCATCGTTTCGGATAAACACTCTGTTTAATTGATAAATTAAAAATATATTTTAAAGGTCTTACAAGGATAGTCGCACAGTCACTAATGAGAAACGAGGGAAATTATCAGGGCCAGAGGTCATCTTATTTTTTAAATTTTTTCTTGGCCATCAATATTTCATCCCCGGTAATGGGCGAGAATTTCACAATTGTCAACGACGTACTAAGCGAATGACAAGTCGCTGCTGGTTCCGACAGTGTGAAGACACTCTTAAAAAAATCTGCAAACGCGTTAACAATGCCCGACGGAGACTTCAGAATGTCATTTCTATACATCATCCCACTGGGAATCCTAGAAGAATTACTTTTGGAACGAACATAACTCCAAAAGCGTTAGGTTGATTGATCTTAACCATCTAAATTCTAGATAATCATTGTGTGAATTTTTTTGCATGCTTTGCTTTCTTTTTTATATTTTTAATAATATCAGCAGAAAACCATGGAGGATACTGATGAGCAAAATTTTTGTATGCCGGAACATGTTCATCAAACAAATGAAAAACATTATCATACAATTGCTGTAGTGAAAGATCAACATCAATGCGCCAATAGCATATCTACATAACTATAATCAGCCTGTCTGTGTTCCCAAGGCAGGTAAACTGGTGGGCAGGTTTACATACCTAGTTGCTACCTTCTTTTACTCTAAGGTTCTCTATATTACTATAAAAGTAAATTTAAAAAATATTATGAAAAAATTCTTTCGAAAAGAGAAAATGGATACGTTTTAGATAAAATTTACGTAGCTGATCGCCTTGTATCATAAGATTTTAGCATTAAATAAAATTTGAATCTTTAGATAGTTCTATGAAGATCGAGTGAAGGAGATAAATATTTAAACTTAACGGATTTTCATTTTTAAATTTATTCATCATCTGCCTAGTTCAGCATTACGTTATTCTTATATTTAAAACAGTTTACCTTTATTTAAGATTAAATCCTTCAGTGTTCCTAAAGAACTGATTTTCGTAAGCTGAATGAGAAAGATTTTAATAGCTTATTTAATACCATCACGTTAAATAACAATTTAAATAAAAACATGTATTAAGGCCCTTATAAAACTAGTTTATTAATGCGAATTATATCGTTCTCCAATAGCTGATATTATGCCACTAGGGATACTAAGATTGGCGCGACACGAAAAGAAATAAAGATTTAGTACTTGATAAATCGATTTTAACAGTCGACTTGTGATTTATGAGCCTTGTTAGCATCTTTATTTATACAATGTAACTAAAACTAAAATTAAAACATTAAACCGACACGACTTTTTTATTTCGCTTTGATAAATATACAGTTTAGGACATAACATAGATTACCTAGTGCAATTGCTGCCTCTCCAGGCATCTCGATCTTGCGCGACCTGACTTGACTCGTGCATACCCATACCAAGAAGAGATCTTACTTGGTCGGACCATCTTGCTGGAGACCGTCCCCTTGATCTTCTACCTTCTCCATTTCTACAAGCTTTTCTATGGCATCCACTTTCCTTATAATATGACCAAAAATTTCAGGTACTGTCTATTAATTCTATTTGAAAGTCGGTCATTTACACTAAGCTCTTCAAGAATAGATGCATTTTTCCGATGACTAAGTTGCTATGAAAAATATGAGGGTGGATAGCAATCTCAATATTGTGTTTTTTGTGACAGCTGGATCTTTCCATAACTTAGCGAGTTTGATCGTCGAGTTTTCTAGCCATAGCCAAGCGTCTTCTTATTTTCGCTTTTTACAGCCACCATTGTTAGTTATGAGGGATCCCAAAGAGTTAAAGCGGTCTACAATCCATTGCTAGTGATTTTAAGGTGCTTCATATCTGATTCTTTGATTGATTGATGGTTTTGTATTGACGTTGCAAGGATAACAGTATCATCCGCTTTTTTCCACCGGTTGTCACACTCCCACCTCATTATATGTTCACTTTATAAATTAAAAAGTAAGGGTGACAGATTACACTCCTGTCTGATTCCGGCTTCTACGTTAAAGGGATCGAAAAAAGATTAAGTTAAGTAAACAGTAAAACAAACATTTTTTTCATCTACTGGTAAACTCCACATTTATTTTAATATTTCAACATTTTTCGTAGCTTTATCAAGAGTCAATGAGCAAGATGGAAAATTTTTTATAGGTATATATAAGATCCCTACAAGCAAAATGCAATAATTTTGGAAATTCCTAATTAACATATACTGTTATAAAAACTTTATATTATAGTTAAGAAATTATTAGGTTCGGTATTATTGAAATATATTTAAAAGGGGTGATTTTTTTAATTCTATTTAATCATTTAACAAATAATTAGTATTTTTAAGTTTATTGATTTCCAGAGATTCCAGCAAATTTAATTTATACCCTTTATTTTCAACATGTAAAATTTCAAAGTTTTTATTAAACTGATGTTCTGATTCTATTAAATGGTTAGCGTAATTTGAGTATGATTTGTTAGTTATAATAGAGGTAAAGTGTTTTTTTTTATTCTTTTTTTTTTAAATTTCTTCCTGTTTGACCAGTACATGTACAATCGCAATTTTCACAGTTAAGTTTATAAACACCTGATGTTTGCTCTTTGTCTGTTTTTGATTTATTATTTTTTATATATTTGCTTAGGGTGTTATCTGTTTTTAATGCTACATTAATATTAATTTTTTTTTTGTTAAAACACTTTTAATTTTATTGAGAGTCTCATCTATGTATTTTTCTTTTAGAAAACCTTTTTTAATAATATTAATTGCTTCGTGTTTTATATAACTATCGTTGGGGTTATATTTAAGAGCACATTCAGTTTCTAAGAAAAATACCAAGCACAAGATAACCATACTTTTAGAACAATAAAACAAAAATCAAAACAAAATCACATTATTTTCACTATAGCTGATAAAGGTAATAAAGTAGTAGCCAGTGATGAATCTCGATATACGAGTATTCAAAAAACCTTAGATTTCCTCAACAATAGTAATTATGAGAAGTTAAATAATAACCCAACAGAAAAATTTCAAAAAATTGTTAAATCTACTATTAGTGATTGTAAAAGTTTATTTAATGATAAAGATTTAAGCAAATTAAGTTCGATGAACCCACAAACACCAAAACTATATTCTTAAATAAAATTGCATAAAAAAGATTATCCAATAAGACCAGTAGTCGCTTTTATTTTAGCACCATCTTATAAGTTGTCAAAGAAATTAATAGAAATAATTAATGAGAATACTAATTTTGTTGCTAATTTTCAAATAAAAAACTGGTATAATTTAGTTAATAGAATTCAAAATATACAACTTCCTAACAAAACGAAACTCATCTCTTTTGATGAACATTTTACCTCTTTTATAACTAACAAATCAGACGCAAATTACGGTAAACATTTAATAGAATCAGAACATCAGTTTATTGAAAATAAAGGGTATAAATTAAATTTGCTTGAACTTCTGGAAATCAATAAACTTAAAAATACTAATTATTTGTTAAATAACCAATTAAATAATTCACCCCTTTTAAATATGTTTCAGTATTACCGTACTTAATAATTTGTTACCTATAATATAAAGTTTTTATAACAGTATAATTAGGAATTCCCAAAATTATTTGCATTTTTTACCTCTAGGGATCTTATAATATATATATATATATATATATATATATATATATATATATATATATATATATATATATATATATATATATATAAATATATATACATAATAAATTTTCCATCTTGCTCATTTACTCTTGATAAAGCTATAGTGATAGCGAAACATGTTGAAATATTAAAATAAATGTGGAGTTTACCAGTAAATGAAAAAAAAATGTTTGTTTTACTGTTCACTTAACTTAAGCTTAATTCTGCCATTTCTGTTCTCATACAGGAATCGGATAAGGTTTACAAGATATATAGGTGTTCCCATGCTGATTAGAATCGACCAGAGTTTGTTACATTTATTGCAATCGAAAGCTTTAGAGTAGTTATAAAACAGATATAGATTATTATTTGGAATTATCTTACTTCTTCTATTAGCTGGTATATGTTGAGAATTTGTTTTCTATTCCTTCTTCCTGGGATGCCTATTAGCGGCAGTAGAAAAGTTCAGTCTTTCATTTATGATCCAAAGAAATACATGCTGCTTGTGATACCAGAGCGATTAATCTATAGTTGCTGCAATCCACAGGGGATCCTTTCTTATCCAAGGGTATAAATGCTATTCCACACCAACCTTTCGGCCAGCTCTCAATTTTTCATACCACATTACATAGTTAATATAGCATAGTCATGGCGGTTTGTCCCATCATCTTTATTATTTCTGCAGTTATCTCATCAGTACCCTCTGCTTTTCTATTTTCTAATCTTTAAATAGCGTTCCTGACTTCAGATTTAAGAATACATGGCTCTTGTTCTTATGTGGCTTCTTTGTCGACATTGTAGTTGCCCACGAGTTGAGGCATAAAAAGTTATTTACTGTAGTCTTTCCAAACGTTAATGATTCCTGGCATGTCGGTGACTGCTCTACTTTCCTTACCTCTGTATTGTTGTGTTTTAGATTTGAACTATTTCAATAATAATTTTACTTTTCCGTAAAGTTCTTGTGGTCGATTGTTTGTAGCATGTTGTTATAGCTCCTCACATATATCATTCAAATATGCGTTTTTGTCCTTTTTACCAGACTCCCTCATTTCTTTATTGATTGATCTGCTTCTCTCCTGACGATCCAATGTGTTGTTTGTTAAAATCATATTTCTTTTTCTTTCTATAAGCTTTAAGGTATCGTCGGTCATCCAATATTGAGGATGTTTTTGTATTTTTGTCGAACATTGTGTAGCAGCATTTGTTATCCACTTCTTAACATCAGTCCACGTTTTGCCTGTATCTTCTGTGACTTCCGGAATGTTATTATTGATTATTGTTTGGAGAAGAGTACTATCTGACACTGTAATTCGGAATACCTGCCATAGTTCTCAAAAACTGTGCAAGGGAATTAACACCAGTTTTCTGTAGACTTCTCAACTTATTCTACAGAAAGGGAATATTTCCGTCCTGCTGGAAATGTGTCACGGTTCCAGTCGCACTGCTTTCAATAATATCAAAAGTCATGGAAAAGGTTATCAATCAGCATCTTCTAAAATATCTTGAACGAGTCAATATTATTAGCGATCACCAATATGGCTTTCGTAAACATAGATCGACAGGAGATCTTCTGAAATATGTAATACATGTTTGGAACAATGCAATTGATCACTTTGGAGAATCTCGAGCGGTTGCACTTGACATATCCAAGGCATTTCACCGTGTTTGGCACGATGGACTGTCGGCTAAGCTACGCTCTTGTGGTATGTCTGAAAAGTTCTGTTTGTGGCTCTCATGTTTCCTCAGAGAGCGTTCTTTACGAGTGGCGGTCGACGGATTTCTTTCTAACACCTTTACAATTAACGCCGGTATGCCCCGAGGCTTCATACTGTCTCCCACTCTCTTTCTCATTTACATTAACGATCTGTTGGAAAAAACCGGGAATCCAATCTACAGTTTTGCAGACGACAGTACGCTTGTCTCTTCATTCACTTTGAACGCTTGGACGTCGGCTGCTCAGGCGAATATCCGCAGACAGCAGAAGGTTGTTCAACTTAACAAAGATCTGGAAGAAATTCTATCTTGGGGTGACAGTAACCAAGTGGAATTTAAAGCTACAAAAACCCAGGCGGCAGTTTTTTCTAAAATAGTTAACGTTGCTGAACCCGACATGGTTATGTCGGGGCACTCCAGTCCCCTAGCATCGTCAATCAATTTATTGGGCGTTAGTTTGGGAGCAAACATATCCTGGCATGAACATGTTGCAGGCGTAGCAAGGAGAGCTTCTCAAAAGTTGGGAATATTATTTCGAACCAGAAAGCTTTACACTCCACAACAACTGTTAATTCTTTAAAAAGGTCAAATTCGATCAACTATGGAATAGTGCTCCCATGTTTGGGACTTCTCTCCCAAACATACCCATTTGTTGGATTCTGTTCAGAGAAGAGCTGTTCGTCCGATTGGAGACCCGGAACTGACCGGCGGCCTTGATTTGCTGGAACATCGAAGAACGGTTGGCGACTTGAGTCTGTTCTACAAGTATTTTCATGGAAAGTGTTCGAAGGATGTAGCCCGCTTAATTCCTCCCAAAGCGGTGCATGTTAGAAATACACGTCGCGCTGGTGCTTCACATCCGTATGATGTTTAGCTTGTTACTCCGCATATAACGCTTTTCAAGCAGTCTTTTATATGGAGAACATCATCCCTTTGGAATAATTTGCCCACCGAGTACAATTTACAGCAATTCAAGAACAACGTGAATCGCTTTTTTTTTCCGCACACATGCCGCTCCCGGAGCGCTTTAGGGACTTCCCTGCAGCACGTGTGCTAGACCCATAAAAAAATAATTGAGAATGGATTGAGTGGATGTTGATACTGATAGAGCAAAAATTTAGATATAAACTAGCTCGTTTTGTTTGGAGAGATTATGGATAAGAGATAATTTTTGTACGTCTTTTGAAAATAGTCTCTATAGTTGTTTAAAATTTGGTTGTACAGCTCTAAAAATGAAAAAAAATACTGAAGAGTTAATTTGTTGTTGAAATAAAATTGAATTGGGTACAACCGTTACGTCCTGAAAGGTAAAGCGGGTAGTTCAGTGAAACGCTAAATTTAAATATAGAAGGGTATAGGATATTTTAACAAAATAAAAATTTCTACCTTTATTACACTCTTAACATTACGTCTACTTAATAAAAACCTCTTAGACTATGAGAGTATACACTATTGCATAGAGTCTTTAAATTAGGATTATTAAGTTTTTAATAAAAGGCTTTATAAAACACGATATTAAAAGTTTGTGAAATTAACTCCGCGGATTACACGTGTCGAGTAGTCGTTGGAAACACACTTGTAGACAGAAAGTGAGATATTTAAACTGGCGTACTACAGACTTACTGATCGGTTTCTCTTCGTGGGTTTTCGATAAGCTACTTAGCCTCTCCTGGTGAGATTCTCATAAAAATATTTTATCAGCCACTACCATCCTAGTCTCATTTGGGTAGCTAAGCACTTTTTGACCCGAAATGTCTGAGGATAAGCAGGATATTTAAAGAATGGAAAAATGCCGTAAACTTGAGAGCTAGAAACGACACCCACTAGGTGGCAAAAAACGTTATTGCACTACTGTATCACTGAGAAAAAACCACTCTGGCGTGCTGGAGAAAAAAGCCACTACAGCCTACTGGCGGAAAAAGCCACTTAGGCATGACCGAGGGAAAAGCCCTTAAAAATTCCATCTGGCCGTTTATATATCCTTTCCCCTTCTTCACAGTGAATTCTTTAAAATGGCTTACCTCCGGGATGCAAAATCAACGCAAACCAAACAAGTCAGGTCAGCAACACGTTATACATGGCCAAGCCCACACTGTTCAAAAATTTAAATCACTGTTTTAAGCCACACTGCTCAAAAAATGAAATCATTGCAATAAATATGAACATGTAATAAAATATAAATTACAGGAAAAAAAACAGTGTCGTATCATGATCTTAAAATCTAAGAAAAAATGAATGTTACTTTTATATATATATATATATATATATATATATATATATATATATATATATATATATATATATATATATATATATATATATATATATATATATATATATATATATATATATATATATATATATATATATATATATATGGTTTTCATGTAAGAACTACTGAAAACGGACGAAAGTCTGTATTTTAGCAGTCTACCCCGTGTTCTCTTATTTGTCGAATCCATTCTGAAACGTGTTTCGCCGTATCACGGCTCATCAGTCTGGCAAGGATCGACAAACAAGAGAACAGAATTTTCTGGTACTAAAGCCAGTACTGATGGCCAGTAATGGTAAGATATAGGTAGGCGTTATATCTCTCCATATATATCTATATATATATATATATATATATATATATATATATATATATATATACTCTACACAAGCATCAGTGATCTTATCGGTAATTAGGGTAAAATTTCTCTGATATGCTCCTATACACAAATATTTGGTTTACTGTTAAATCCCGATTTTTATAATCTTCTAACAGTTTTCTTCATAAATTCTCTTCTTTGTCATCGGAAAAATGTAGAGTGTATAACGTTATTCCGTCGGTCAGCTGATCATAGCTTCATTTCCATAACAAAATTTTCCATTCGTCCACATACTCTCCATCTCTTCTCTCTCATGCCTTCTTCGGGTAAATTTTTGAATAACGCAGGAGATAGACAGCAGCCCTGCTATGGATAGTGAGTGGAATAACGTCTGATGATTATCTAAACGGCCAACATACCGAGAAGGGCGACAGGCTTTCCGAAAATATATATTTCTGGAATTTTATAGAAGCGGTTAATAGTACTAAGATTCATAGGATAATCAAGGGCTTTTGCACGTAATTCATTTAAAAGCGATAAAAATATGCATATAATTTAAACGTCGGTTTATTGCATTTGAATTTATAGGAGCCTATAAAAAGATAAAACAGGCGCATAAAAATATTGAATAATAAAATTATTGCGTGTGAGCAACAGCATTAATTTGTTTATTACCTCTGTTTATTTTCCACGTTATTTTAAAACAATCAAACTACCTCCTAGGGGGACCGTACTAATTATAGTTAGAGTAATAACAGCCGTATTTGTCGATATTGTAAAGCTGTAAATTTATTTTACATGTAAATATTTACGGAAAAATATAAACTAGTCATTAAATAATATATATAATAGTTATGTGTTTAGCACCATATTTAAATGATTGTCATTCGGAGACTGCTTAACTGGTCTTAATCAACTTTGAAACATTTTGTAAGACAATTTGTTTATGCAAAAAAGTGTCACATAGAGTGCAACAGAAAATAATATTAACTTTGAAAAAAATGACCATAACTTCATTTCCGTAACAAAATGTTTTACTCTCCGTGCTTAGGGAAGTATTGTATACCAACGAGATTCTTGCACTTCCTTGCAGCTAGAGATCTCGAAAAAAACTAGTTTTACGTTTCCGTCGGTGTGTTTGTCTGTCCGTCAGTCTTAATTTTCCAAAAAAATGAGATATTAACTACAATTTTTTTTTATGGTCATAGCACCATGCTGTAGAGAAATCTCTAAAGAGTTAGAGCGACACGTGTGCGGAAAAAGCGATTCATGTTTTATTTCAATCACTGTAAATTGTATTCGGTGGGAAAGACAGTCCTGGGCAAATCAATTCAAAGGGATTAGGTTCTCCATATGAAAAGAATTGTACGAGGAGTGACAGGCTGAACCTCATACAGATGAGAAATCTTAGCATAATGTATATTCCTAGCATGCACCTCTCTGGGAGGAATTAAGTGGGTTACATCCATCGAACCCTTTCCATGAAAATAGACTCAAGTTATCGATATTCTCAGGAATCAAGGTTGCTGCTGGATTCCGAATCTCCAATCATGGGAACAGCTCCCTTCCGAATAGAATCCATTGAATGCAGTGTATGCTTGGGAGTAGAGCTCAAAAAATGGAAGCGGTACATCGTTGGCCGAATTTGAGCTTTGTTCTGAATTAAAAAGCTTTTGAAAAGCTCTCTTTGCTATACATGCAACATATTCATGCCAAGACACATTTGCTCCCAAATTAACGCCCAGCAAATTGAGCGACTTCGTGCTCCCTGCGGATATTTGCACGAGTAGCCGATATTCGAACCATCAAATGAATGTTTAAGCGTATTGTTATCTACAAAACTGTATATTGGATTTTTGGTCCTTTTTAACAGATCGTTAATGTAAATGAGAAAGAAAGTAGGAGACAGTATGGACACCGGCGTTGATAGAGAAGGTATTGGAGAAAAATCCGTCGACTCTCCTTTATAAAGAACGCTCTCTAAGGAAATACGAGAGTCATTAACAAAACTTTTCAGACATACTATAAGAGCGTACACATATAATACTTGAAGTAGGAAAGGGATGTATAGTTTTTGAGCGATATCGCTTCATGGAAAGTGGGTAAATGGATAAGAATCGATACATTTGAGTATAGTTTCAATAACATATATAAACATTTTTTCTCGTTTCTTGTTACCGAAATGAACAAATTATATTGGTGGTGAAAGCAGTGGAGAGGGGTTTAAAGGAACTGCTTCACATGTATCTTCTTTCATATTTTCTAGAGTCAAGATATCTAATAAAGTATGTTATTTATGGTTATTATATTATTATTTTCAATTCAACAATAGTATGTAGATTATGTTCAAGTTTCAGTTATAAATAATTCTGAAGACTGATTTTTGTTCAACTTTAATGGGATCGAGGAGGGGCTAAAAGGGTTGCTTTGTTCGTAACGTATTATATGCCTTTTTAAGAGCGTTTTGAGTCAAGCTATCTGAAAATTGTGTTATTTCATCAGTTTTCTTCTACTTCTACAGGAAATGAGCAGAGGAACTGGTTTGCATATACCTGTTTTTCGATTTTCTGAAGGTCCTGAATAGGCAAGAAATCTGAAAATTGTCTTATTTGCTCATTTATTTAACCGATTTTGTCAGGACATATAACAGTTAGCTTCGGTAATCTAGACTAATGCTGCCAGAGGTACTTGGTATATTGTATGTTAAGATCTGCCCTACAACCAGAACTATGTGATTTATTTAAATATTCTTGAACTTAACTTATCAATCAACTATTTGAGCTGTAGAATAATCAAAACTATCCCATAGATTTTGACCTTTTAAAAAAAGTATTAAAAAAATGTAAATTGAAAGGACTTTTTAAAAATAGTTAGTACCAAAATTAATATTAATAAATTTATTTCGATTTAATTATATTTTGAAACAACTAATATATAAGAGACGTTAAATAAGCTTTCTACTTATACATAAAATGACAATAAGGCAAGTAACTTTTCAATGTAATCCTTCAACGTACTTTATATACTTGATCTTCAGTGATCGAATATGTTCTGACTAAGAGGAAATATTTCGACTAATCCTGCTCTAGCTTCTTTGAATGCATTTGAAATGAAATTCGTGTCACACATAGTGTTTTCTTCAGGTTCTGGGACAGAAAGTAGTTACTAAGATAGTTAATCTCTACAAATTCGAAAGGGTTTCCTAGATATCACACAAAAATATATTATCTACATTCCTGTTTATTAATCTTGATACAACTTTATAGACACAGGTTTTAATGACTTGAAGCAATAAATTCTTACATATTATTTTTGCATTATTTTCTTTCTATTTAAGCCTCTATGAAAACTGAGTTTACGATGTCATCAATATAGGTTAAGCCTCTTTGGAAATAAAAGTATTTAAAACTGGTTACATTTTTTTGACGAGCAGTTTATATCCTAAATATCCGAGACAACAAAATTTTAACTAAACTTAAAGTTAAAGTACCTCAGTAACTTTTACGACCATCTTAAATCGAAATAAATTTGACAAATTCGTTCCGGAATTGGTGTATAATTCGCGATCAAACCTGTTAAATTTAGAAAATGTTGTTATCGACTGATTTATTTATAATAAGATAATACGTTTACATCAACACCGTTTGTTTTGGAATATGGCTTTATTCAGTTACTTCTGGGTGCTATATTGTTTACATTAACTGTTTGGATTTTCAAAACTAATACACTGCACTGCGGACTGAAGCTGAAGGTACATTTGCATTTCATATTATTTCTCTTTTACGAGGGCGGTTGGAAAAGTATCTGCAAAATCCAAGAGATAGCTCCACTACCTTCTAAGTATATCTAACTCTTTTATCAGGCAACTGAATAAGACGCGCACGAAAGAAATTTCGTGCCGTGATCAAACATTACTTTTTAAAAAAGAAAATGTTTCAGGATATTAAAGTAAAAGTTTTTAAAATCTGTGGAGAATTTACACATTCGATAAGAATGGTTTACAAATGAGGCATTTGCGAAAGTGAGGAAAGCCTTCTGATATTACTACATCAGAAATCACTAAAATTCATGATATCATATTCGACGATAAGGTTTCGAGTACATATATATATATATATATATATATATATATATAATATATATATATATATATATATATATATATATATATATATATATATATATATATATATATATATATATATTATATATATATATATATATATATATATATATATATATATATATATATATATATATATATATATATATTATATATATATATATTATATATATATATATATATATATACATACATATATATATATATATATATATATATATATATATATATATATATATATATATATATATATACTAGCCGGGCCCGCGGCTCCGCTCGTGTGGACTTGATTCACTACTATCGTCACTGCTTATTCCTTATGTTACCAAACGTAATAAAATATCTCCCATTATTTCTCCTTATCTCCCAATATTTCTCCTTATTTCCCATTATCTCTACATAATTTCCATTATCTAGGCTTATCTCTGCTCATCTCCCATTATTTCTCCTTATCTCCCATTATTTCTCCTTATCTCCCATTATCTCACCTTATTTCCCATTATCTAGGCTTATCTCGACTTATCTCCCATTATTTCTCCTTATCCCCCATTATTTCTCCTTATCTCACCATAACTCCCATTATCTAGACTTATCTCTGCTTATGTCCCATTATCTCTCCTTATCTCCCCATTATTTATACTTATCTCCCATTATCTCACCTTATCTCCCATTATCGAGGCTTATTTCGACTTATCTCCCATTATTCCTCCTTATCTCCCATTATCTCACCTTATTTCCCATTATCTAAGCTTATATCGAATTATATAGAACGTATGTATAAAGTTATAAAACACATAAATCGGATAAGTGGTTCTCGAGTGATAAGCGCACTAACGGACAGACAGACAGACAGAGAGACGTTGCATTTTTATATATATTGTATTCTTTGCTACATGATATTGTTCCATATTTAATGCTTTAGGGAGTGTATTGCAAGAGAACGCGCTAGCGGCAAACTTTTCTCCGACTTGATTCACAATTACCGTCACTGCTTATTCCTTATGTCACCTAATAAAATATATCCTATAACCTGGCCAGAGAACATACGTATGTTTAAAAAAAAAAGCACGTAAATCGGATAAGTGGTTCTCCAGTGATAAGCACACTAACGGACGGACAGACAGACAGACGGACAGAGAGACAGTGCATTTTATATATATTATAGATATTCTCTGCTACATAATATTCTTCCATATTTAATGGTTTGGACTGTGTATTGCAAGAGAAACGCGCTAGCGGCAAAACATTGTCCGACTTCATTTACTATTATTGTCTCATTCCTTATGCTACCTATCGTAATAAAATATAACCTATAACCTGGCCGGCGAACATATGTATGTTTAAAAAAAAAAAAAGTACGAAAATCGGATAAGTGGTTCTCCAGTGATAAGCGCACTAACGGACAGACAGACAGACAGAGATACGTTGCATTTTATATATATTATAGATGTAATAAAATATATACCTATAACCTGGTCAGAGAACATATGTATGAATTTAAAAAATCACGTAAATCGGATAAGTGGTTCTCGAGGGATAAGCGCATTAACGGACAGACAGACAGACAGACAAACATTGCATTTTATATATATTATAGATCTGGATTATTATTATTATTATATAACCTGGCCAAAGAATATATGTATGAATTTAAAAAAAAAAAGGTAAATCGGATATGTGGTTCCCGCGTGATAAACGCACTAATGGACAGACAGACAGACAGAGAGACATTGCATTTTATATATATTATAGATTATACATTACAGATATTCTTTGCTACATAATATTGTTCCATATTTAATGGTTTAGGCTGTGTATTGCAAATCACGCGCTAGCGGCAAACTTATTTCCGACATCATTCACTATTTTACGTCACTGCTCATTCCTTATGCTACCTATCCTAATAAAATATAGCCTATAACCTGGCCAGAGAACATATGTATGTTTTAAAAAAAAAGTACGTAAATCGGATAAGTGGTTCTTCAGTGATAGGCGCACTAACGGACAGACAGACAGACAGACAGAGAGACGTTGCATTATTATATATATATTATAGATATATATATATATATATATATATATATATATATATATATATATATATATACATATATATATATATATATATATATATATATATATATATATATATATATATATATATATATGTATATATATATATATATATATATATATATATATATACATATATATATATATATATATATATATATATATATATATATATATATATATATATATATATATATATATGTATATATATATATATATATACATATATATAGATATATATATATATATATATATATATATATATATATATATATATATATATATATATTATATATATATAAAAATATATGTATATATATATATATATATATATATATATATATATATATATATATATATACATATATATATATATATATATATATATATATATATATATATATATATATATATATATATATATGTATATATATGTATATATAGATATATATATATATATATATATATATATATATATATATATATATATATATATATATATATATATATATATATATATTTATATATATATATATATATATATATATATATATATATATATATATATATATATGTATATATATATATATATATATATATATATATATATATATATATATATATGTATATATATATATATATATATATATATATATATATATATATAATATATATATTACATATATATATATATATATATATATATATATATATATATATTATATATACATATATATATATATATATATATATATATATATATATATATATAAAGGGTGTTTTTTATAGAGGTATAGAACTTTGAAATGGAATAAAACAAAGATGAATTTTTTAAATTGACATGAAATTTACTTTATTCGAAAGATAATCTTCTGGCATTATAATTTAAATATGACTTCTGGCATATGACCGCCACGGCTGGCTCGGACGTAGTCTATCTGGAGGTCCAATTTTCGATGACTTTTTCCAACATTTGTGGCCGTATATCGGCAATAACGCGGCGAATGTTGTCCTCCGAGTGGTCAGTCGTTTCGGGCTTATCGGCGTAGACTAGCGACTTCACATATCCCCACAGAAAATAGTCTAGCGGCATTAAATCGCACGGGTCCGAAACGTGAAACTATGCGGTTACCAAACGTTTCCTTCAATAAATCAATTGTGGCACGAGCTGTGTGACATGTTGCGCCATCTTGTTGAAACCACAGCTCCTGCACATCATGGTTGTTCAATTGATGAACGAAAAAGTCAGTAATCATGGCGGTCACCATTGACTGTAACGTTCTGACCAGCATCGTTTTTAAAGAAATACGGACCAATGATTCCACCAGCCCATAAAGCACACCAAACAGTCAGTTTTTCTGGATGTAACGGTGTCTCAACATACACTTGAGGATTATCATCACTCCAAATACGGCAGTTTTGTTTATTGACGTATCCATTCAAACAAAAGTGAGCTTCATCGCTAAACAAAATTCGCTTATGAAAATCGGGATCAACGGCAATCTTGTTTTGGGCCCATTCACCGAATCTACGCCTTGCTAGGTGATGTGTGACTTCAATTGTTGCACGAGTTGGATTTTGTAAGCACGCAAACCAAGATCTTTCCGCAAAATCTTCCATAAAGTGGATGGACACATATCCAATTCCTGTGCACGATGGCGGATAGTCTGATTCGGGTCTTCCTCTACGCTACGCTCTACAGCAGCAATGACTTCTTCTGTACGCACTGTAACACGTCTCTGTGGATGCGTATTATCATTTAGAGTAAACGTGGTGCGAAAACGTTCCATAGTTAATCGAATTAATTGCTCTGATGGACGACCGCCAGTTAAAAAAGTGTTGCCAACTTAAAGTTTTATACCTCTATAAAAACACCCTTTATATACAATAACCATAGCATAACCAGCTACTCGCAAGAAAGCTCTACCGACCATAAATATGAAAGTGCCCCATAATATTCGACCAATTCAAAGCTATATTGAGAAATAGAGATGCATTTTCGCAGAGGTATAATACTGTGGATGACATTTGGATTCTCCAATACCAATCAGAAAATCAGGAAGAGTTAAATCAGTGGGTAGCTAACAAAGAATCTGCTTCTAAAAAAGCGAATGCTGCCCCGTCTATACGTAAGTTACTCACGATTATTTCCAGAAATACAAGATGAGTTATTTTAATAGATTACCTTCAAAATAGAAAAACAATCATAGAGTCCTAATACACATCTCTGCTGGATTATACAGACATAGAAACAATGAAGAAAAGTCTCGAGTTTGCAAAGACAGAATTGCTTTCTCAACATGATACTGCACCAGCACACTCATCTGCATTGGGAAGTACAAAATTTGTGAAATTGCTTGACGAACTTGTTCCTCACTCCTATTATTCGCCGTATCTGTCACCATCCGATTATCATATGTTTCCAGACATGAAGAAATAGCTGGGATGCCAGAAATTTTTCTAGAACAGAATAGTTATAGTTTGACCTTAATAAAGAGTACCACCTGATGGCCAAAAAAAACGGAGGATCCAATGGACGATGTGTATAGCCCGTGAAGGGGACTATGTTGAGAACAAATAAAAAGAGTTTTTGCATGAAGTTTTAAAACGGGCCTCGTATCTTCTGAAAGTGTAACAAACACTATGTAAACTCGAAATCTATCTTCTGCAAACACAAATTTTCCACTAAATATAACACATTAAACATATTATATGTTAATATTTATATACAATATTTGATATAACATTGTAAATATTTGCTGTGTATTATTATTAATTATTATTATGAATTATTCCAAAAATATTTATTAACTAAGAAACTTATAAATATTAGGCACAGCCATTTAATACACAAAGGCTGACTAACCACGTTAGTTGCTAAAATACAATGAGTACCCCAATGATAAATGGAAAATGATGAAGAGAATTGCAACCCTGTTCTGTGATCTTCGACGAAGAAATATGACTCCTTAAGCCCAAATTGTGTAATAGAGGACACAAATGCATAAAATTTTTAGCTTGTAAGACACTATGTAAAGAAAGATTCTTGGTTCTTTATAGTAGTAATTTACCATTTGGAGTCTATTTATCTTTTTTTGATGTTATATTTTCTTAGGGTTTAAAATAACAATAAGATTTTTCTGGTTATCTAACTTTACTATTTTATTTGGATAGAGTTTCAATTGAATAACCAAAAAAATAAAGTAAATAAGAAATTCAAATTAGTTTTAATTAAATAAAAGTATTAAATCCAGAAAATCAATACAAACTAGACAAATAAATTTTTAATACATTAAAATTAGAAAGTTTATAATTTTTTAAGTCTAATTCTTCAAGAATATCGTTCTAAAATTCGTAAAAAACAACGAAGTTACAGTTAATATCGTTATTGGCCTCTCTGTATATAAAAAAATAGAACAATTTTCTCTGCTAATTCAAATCGGTTGTTTTGTTTTGAAAAAAGTACTTAAACTACGAGTACATAAAATATACACTATTCCTTCCAAAGAATTCTTTTTCTAAAAAATTTATGTATATATATATATATATATATATATATATTATATATATATATATGTGTACATTTGCTGGCAATTCGTCTGTCAACCTGTGACCGTAAACGCCTTCCGAGTTGAGGGCAGGTAGGTTTTTTCATTTTTACGTACAATTTATTGTATTTTACCACGATGTTATTATATTATTATGGGACCACGTACTTGAAGTGTTGTTCTCTGGTTTGTCGATCCTAGCTCGACTGCTGAGTCGTGATATGGCAAAATACATCTCGAGATGAATTGACAAATGAGAGAACAGTAGCCTGCTGAAACATGAACATTGCCTATTTTCAGTGGTTTTACATTCAACCATATACGCGTGGTAACGAATCGAGCTAGGTGCGATGAATGTTGGCAATTTGCTGATTCATGTCATAGAGTCAAATCGGTCAGAAACGACCTAAACTATAACGTCCTTAATTATTTAGGACGACTTTCCCTGTAACCCTGTATATATATATATATATATATATATATATATATATATATATATATATATATATATATATATATGTATATATATATATATATATATATATATATATATATATATATATATATATATATATATATATATATATATGTATATATATATATATATATATATATATATATATGCATATATATATATATATATATATATATATATATATATATATATATATATATATATTTATATATACGAGGCTGGTTTGAAAAGTCCGTGCAAAGTCCGAGAGATGGCACCACCGGCGCGTATCGAGGTCATGTTTAGTTAGTAGCATCTCTTGAATGAACGCACACCAAGTTTCAGCCATATTGGTCTATTTCTTTGTGTTTGGCATTCGTGTGAATCAAGGAAGTCGAGTGATTTTCAAGAAATGGACGAAAAAGAATTTCGTTGTGGTGATTAAACATTACTTTATGAAGGCAAAACGCCTCAGGAGACTAAAGAGAAGCTTGATAAACATTATGGTGACTCTGCACCTTCGATTAGAACAGTTTATAAGTGGTTTCAAAATTTTCGGACTGGCCATATGGGCCCAAGTGACGCTGAACGTTCTGGACGTTCTGTGGAGGTTACGACTCCAGAAATCATTGATCAAATCCATGATATGGTGATGGATGACAGAAGAGTTAAGGTGCGTGAGATTGCTAGTGCTGTGGGCATCTCGACTGAAAGGGTACATAATATTTTGCATAAATATTTGGACATGAGAAAGCTATCCGCAAGATGGGTGCCGCGATTGCTCACGCTTGACCAAAAACGGAATCGTGTGAAGTGTTGCAAGGATGGTTTGCAGCTGTTCCAGAAGAATCCGGAGGACTTTAAGCGTCGTTTCGTCTTTGGTTCTTAGTAAGAGTTTTTCGATTGTATCCATTATCTATGAAAAGGTTAAAACTAACCTTTCCAGGATTTCTCTCCTCCTTCCTCCTCTCTTTGTTTACGGTTCTCTTTGATCCTGGGGCTCCACAGATTCCTTCCATTTTATCTGGGCCATTTTGTGCATCTAGCGATTACTGTCTTCCTTCCATTGACAGTACCTTGCGTCACCCCCTTAACACCTCCTGGTGCCTCCAGTCTTCATTGGTTTTTGCAAACAATCTCTTCCTCCAATCAGATTCCAACAAGAAATTAATAAATTAATAATTATTTCATTAGACAATCTTCCTCTTCGTTGCTCCCATTATTGTCTCTCTCTCTCGCTCCCTCGCTCACCCTTTACCTATAATTAGGTTATGATTTATCCTTCCTCTACTACATATCGGATTTTTGGTCGCTTAATTGGCTATCTCCTTCTCACTTAGGGTCCAATATTTGCACTTACGTTTCTATCAGTTCCTTCCAGGTGTGGACCCCGCATTCTGGTTAATTGAGTTTTCTTGACTAAAACCCCTTATCTCTGTCGGGCAGCTGTCTCCTGTCGTCCTTGTCATCTTTCCTAAATGGCAGTGGCAATGTGTGGTGGTCACAGGTGAAATAATTAACAATGTTCTCAACATCCAGGGTTCCCAATTACATCCATGTTTTAAATTTGGTTTTTAGAATTTTGTCTACAGTGTTTTAGTGTGTATTTTATATATTTTATGGATTAACCAACTTTTATATGTAACAGCTTTTGTATGTATAAGCTACCTACGGCCATTCAGGCTAACGAAATCTTTGCACTTCTCATGTGAGTTTTTTAACTTATTATGACTAATATATTATTCTTGTTCTACACTAAATTTTATTTATTATAACAACCTAACGATAACATCATTAATTTAAAGTTGTCCCAGACACGATCAGTGAATACGCTTTGTTCTTTTTTTCAGTTCTGCCCTGAAGAAGGTCCCAATCCAGGACCGAAATATTGGCTTAATGAAAATTGTGTGATCTCTTATCACGCCCCCTTCTTGCCGAGTTCCCCACCTAAGATTGTATTTATATATATATATATATATATATATATATATATATATATATATATATATATATATATATATGTATATATATATATATATATATATATATATATATATATATATATATAAACAAAAAAACAAACCGGTGCACAGTTTGAGAAAAGTGACATTTTTTGGACAAAAATCTGTTGATAGTCGTAATACATAATATATCATATATTATACCTTAGGATAGTCCTGCGGCGAACCTATAAAAAAAATTATCTAGATTACTCATATTAGTGATTATAAAAAAGTATTATGGACAAAACAACTAAAACAATATTCGTTTATGTTAGCAGATAAGCGCGTATTGCAAGAGCGTGCGTTAACGCCAAACTTTCTCCCGACTTGATTCCCTATTATCGTCACTGTTTATGTCCTATATAACGTATAAAATATATCCTATAACCTGGCCAGAGAACAAATGTATAAATTTAAAAAAAAAAAACACGTAAATCGGATAAGTGGTTCTCCAGTGATAAGCGCACTAATGGACAAACAGACAGACAAGGAGACGTTGCATTTTATATATATTATAGATAATTATTAGTATTCTATAACCTAGAAGGAGAACATACGTATAAATAAAAAAAAAACGCGTAAATCGGTTAAGTGGTTTTCGAGTGATAAGCGCACTAACGAACAGACAGACAGAGAGACATTCCATTTTATATATATTATATTCTTTGCTGCGTGATATTGTTCCATATTTAATGGTTTAGGCAGTATTCTAAGAGAACGCGTTAGCGGCAAACTTGTTTTCGACCTGATTCACTATTATCGTCACTGCTTATTATCTTACTTGAAGTAATAAAAAATATCTCATATGTTACCTAACGTAATAAAATATATCCTATAACCTGGCCAGGGAACATATGTATGTTTAAAAAAAAAGCACGTAAATCGGATAAGTGGTTCTCGAGTGATAAGCTCACTAACGAAGAGATAGAGAGACGTTTCATTATATATATATATATATATATATATATATATATATATATATATATATATATATATATGTATGTAAATCGGATAAGTGGTTCTCAAGTCATAAGCGCACTAACGGACAAACAGACAAACAGAGGGACGTTGCCTTTTATATATATTATATTCTTTGCTACATGATATTGTTCCATATTTAATGGTTTAGGCAGTGGATTGTAAGAGAACGCGCTAGCGCAAACTTTTTTTCGACCTGATTCACTATTATCGTCACTGCTTATTCCTTATGTGACCTAACGTAATAAAATATAGGTTATAACGAGAGAACATATGTATGTTTTAAAATAAAAAGCAAGTAAATCGGATAAGTGGTCCTTGAGTGATAAGCACACTAACGGACATATAGACAGACCGACAGAGAGACGTTGTATTTTATTGATATTATAGATTATAGATAAAATATTTTTCAATTTAAATATGAGTGCACCTAGGAATTTAAATCTATTACAGCCTAATGAACAAAACAATTAAATTTTGACTAATAATTTATTATTTACAGAATTACAAACTAAGAATTTTTACCTAACAGAACCTAACCCATAAATATAAATACTTTCAATCCTGTCCTAATCTAATTCAGAAAATAGTAACGTTACAAATTATTTTTTTTGTCAGTACTGTAAATCTAATGCATGTAAACAAAAGTCTTATGTCTATAATAAAATATTTCAGAAAAAAAAGTTTAATTTCAGAATTTTTTTTTCTAATATTTTATTGAAATTTATCTGTTAAGATAAAGGTATATTGTTTTAGTTGTTTTGTTCATAACTTTTTTTATAATCACGAACATTTGTTATATGGTAGGTTATGTTAATTTTAACCTTTTGATTTATTCAAATCGGATAAAATGCCGACAGTCAATAGATTTTTGCCCAAAAAATGGCACTTTTCTCACACTGTGTGACGTTAGCCATTTCATTGACACCAGGAAAATATGCTGACATAGGTGAAACCCTGAATAAGCAGTTTCCACAGTTTAGGAGCCGAACAACATATATTTTATTATAAGGACCTGTTAAAATTAATTATTTAGTTACAAATATTTAAAAAAAATATCTTCCGCAATTCTTACTTTTTTGCGTTTAAGGGCTCTGAGACCTATTGGTTTTAATTGGATCATGGAAATTTACTTTCCTTTTACTTAAGAAAAATCAAAACTCTTAATTATTTTTGAACTGTATGTTTGAAAAGAAAGTACTGGGTAAATCACTTTACCGATTTTTTAAATCAGCTATGCTTAAACCCAGGCACTATAATATGTTTTGAAATCTGGCTTTTAGATAATTACAAAGTTACGTTGGATATTAGGAACGAATTTGCTTTGTGAAGCATCGCAGATTCAGTGTTAGTTAAACTTTTCGACCCATGATCCTTAATATTCATACTGTGTGTGTGATTATTTTCTATTAAAGTTTCAGTTTCTTATTGGACAAAGTGTGTATTTTCCCTTCTATTTAAATGTCTCTCTTTATTTTCAGATAGCCATCAGTTATGCCCGCATCAACTTGAACCCAGTAAAAGTCATGATTTCAGAGTTACATGACAATACAACCTATTCGAGATATTTTCAAAGGAATTTCACCGAAGCTATCTCCGACGAACCTGAAAATGAATACTACATTTTTGACCGTATTTACATAAGAGTTATTTTCATTTTCCTTTACACTATTGTATTTGGTCTGTGTTTCTTTGGTAAGTGCTTTTAGTATTTTTTATTTTCATATGTTTCCATCTTTTCGTTTTCAATTAGGTGATTGCAAAATTTCGTGCCCGATTTTCCTAGATAGCAGAAGCATGCACTTTTAACTGTGCTGATGTTTCTATTATAATCATATTTTTAACTAGCAGTTATCTAAATGCGTCATGAGTTAACATAACCTTTAAAAAAGTTTATTTAAATTAATTTGTGTACAAGGTTAATATTCAAAATGGAAAATAAAAAGTTACATTTTTGTCATGTTATGTTATATGAATTTAAAAAGGGAGTTAGTGTTGAAACTGCAACAAAAAATACTACGTTTGTTTGGATCGTGGTCCTGCTCTTACGATAGTTAAAAAGTGGTTTCGTCGATTTCGCAATGGTGACTTAAATCTAAACGATTGCGGCGATCTTCCGGCATTGATAATGACTTTATCCGTGACTTAGTGAATAATAATCCACGGATTACCACTGAAGAGATTGCTGAGAGACTAAAAGTTGACAATTCGACTGTATTTCGTCATTTAAAGCAACTTGGATCCACTTCAAAACTCGATATATGCGTTCTGCATACTTTGACAGAATGGAACAAACTGAATCGTGTTTCCACAGCTATTTCTCTTCTCGCCCGTCCACAAAATGGAAGTCATAACTGGAGATAAAAAATGGGTTGTATATAACAACTAGCCGTGCCCACGGCTCCGCTCGCAGGGAGTTGATTCATTATTATCGCCACTGCATATTCCTTATGTTACCTATCGTAATAAAATATATCATATAACTTGACCAGAGAACCTACGTATGAATTAAAAAAGCACGTAAATCGGATAAGTGGTTTTTGAATGATAAACGTAGTAACGGACAGACAGAGAGACGTTGCGCTTTTTATATATATATATATATATATATATATATATATATATATATATATATATATATGTATGTATATATATATATATATATATATATATATATATATATATATACATATATATAAACATATATACATAGATACATATATATATATATATATATATATATATATATATATATATATATATATATGTATTATTATTATTATTACATAACCTGGCCAAAGAACATATGTGTAAGTTAAAAAAAAACACGTAAATCGGATAAGTGGTTCTCGTGTGATGAACGCACTAACGGACAGAGTGACAGACAGACAGACATTTTATATATATTATATTCTTTGCTACTTGATATTGTTCCATATTTAACGGTTTAGGCAGCGTATTGCAAGAGACCGCGCTAGCGACAAACATTTTTCCGACTTGAGCCACTATAACCTGGTGAGAGAACATATGTATGTTTAAAAAAAAAGTACGTAAATCGGATAAGTGATTCTCCAGTGATAAGAGCACTAACGGACAAACAGACAGGCAGACAGACAGACAGAGACGTTGCATTTTATATATATTATAGATATAATAAGAAAAATAAAAGTGACGTTATCTATCTGGTGAGATTGCAGAGGAATAATTTTTTACGAGCTTCTTCCACGTAGCCAAACAATAACTGCGGAGAAATACTGTGAGCAACTCACCCAACTCAATATTGAAATCCCAGCAAAACGTCCAAATTTGGTCTATTGTTTTTCACCATGACAACGCTAGGCCACGTGTCACACTGCAAAAACTTAGGGAGTTAAAATAGGAAATTCTCCAGGACCCACCGTATTCCCCTGATCTTGCCGCTTCTTTTTTAACTGTCTTGTTATCTACAAAATAATTTGAATGGCAAAAAATTTGATTCTATGGAAGAAGTCAAAAACTAGCTTACGACTTTCTTTGAAGAGAAACCACGTAGTTTGTACAAAGAAGGAACTTAAAAACTTGTAAAACGATGGAAGATAGTTATAGAAAATGATGAAGAGTACACTACTGATTAATAAATTCATGCAAATATGTTGTATTTAATTTGATTTCAAATCGGGCACGAATTTCTGCAACCACCCAATAGATCAATTTTTGAGTTGATTTAATATTAGGATATTTTAAAAATGTGAATTCCTTGGAGTAACGTATAGAAACAGGTGACTTTCGATATTTCATTGACATACATGTAATAAAAACGCAACACACAAACAAAATTACTGTCGTAGATCATCCTGTTAATCGAAAATCCGGATAATTGGGTTCCTAAGAAGAAAAAACAAGTTTTAAGTACATTAAACTTTCTAAAAGTAAACCAAAAAACATAATGTTTAGTAATAGGTATGTAATGAAAATAAGGAAGAACGAACGATACATTGTAGAACATAATATTAATGTAGAGGTAAATCTTATTTAAATTAGTTTTGAGATTTGTTGTAAACATTTTTTCTCTTTTCATTGCAGCTAAATCTTGAATTCGTTTCAGCTACAGTAAATTTACGATATCGCATTCCGATTGTATTTTCCAAAAACCTCGAAACAAAAAATTTCTATTAAAAATTAATAGTCACATTACCCTATTGTTACATATATGGCACCAAATCTGGACAGACTAGAATTGTTTAATTCTCTTATCGATGGATGATTTTTATTAGCCCAAAAGTGTTCCGTGCGGAACACCTATAAGATCACTTTGGTATCCGTCTGTCTGTCTGTCTGTTCATCTGTCTCTCACACCCGATTTTCTCCGAAGCTATTTGACATAGAGAGTTGAAATTTGGCCCTAATATAGGAATTGATTGCCTCGTCGGAGCTGTGTAGTTCTGAAAGTTAGATTTTGATTTAAAGGGTTAGTTTTGGGTGGTAAAATTGGAAGTGAAAAAAAATTTTTTTTTTGCCGGGTCATCGAGCCGAGAGGTCAACGAAAGCTTGTAAACACACGTGTTCGAAAATCTATATAATGTAACACTTGCGCACACTTATCTCGAAAAGTACTGATCAAAAAATTTTGAAAAAGTTCTGGAATATTCTCCACAGGGTGTAGATTGAACGAAAATTATCACGAGTGCATTAGCTTCAATAATTTATCTCGTATATAAAAAAAAATTTGAAGGTCATCAGTTTTCAGTAAAGACAGGAAAAAAAACATTGTTGAAAACTCATTTGGGATATGTTTTGTGAAGTCGCTAATCATTTTATACCTCTGTAACAAAATTTTTTATTTTAAAAGCAATCAACGTACGGAACACTAATGACGCAAGTCCAACTTGCATTTGACCGGTTATTTCTATTAAAAACTTCGGCTAATGAGAAAATTGATTCATCAGTGAAAAAAATTTAATTCAACAGTTTCATATCTGATTCTACACATTGTTTTATTAAATGCTGCATTGATTAAACTTTATGGTTATGACAACCAAGCTTTTGTCGAATATTCTGAATTCTGCGGTATGTTTGTCAAAATCTTTAACAGCATCCGTTATAAAATCTTTTGAATTGTCTAAAATCAAAAGGCTAGTAAATATTGGTTTTCATTTAGTTTTCATAATAGTATAACATCGTGAAAATGCTAAATAAGTTCAGTTGATCACTATCATAGTTTTCCGTCTAGAAAAGGTTAAAAAAAGAATTTTGTTAATCCGAAACAGTTTTTCTTTTTTTTTTTTTTCCGGTTTTTCTTGATAGAAATATTTAGAATTCGTTATATACGACCTGAACTTCTAAATTTAATATTGTGGAATTTAGTAGTGTATCTAAAGGCAAAAAATTTCTGGGTATGTCTAGACTATTTTGATGGATTTGTCTGGCAATATTAAGAACCGGACTTATTTAATCGGATGTGAGAACCGTCTCCCTATTTTAGGTGAAATTTGTTAATAACAAAATTTTCTGTACAAATAAATTATGTGTTGAAAAAATTATTTTAAATATTATGTAGTGGGTCTATAAAATCTTCTACACAATATATTAATTTGCAATTATTATATTTCCAAAATTTGAAATATCACAAAATATTATATAATACCTTACGTTTTTAGTTACTTGGTCTAAATGTACAGGGTGAGTCAACGATAGAGTAAAGTTCATTAACTCATTTGTTTTATGAATGACGAAAAAATGTAATAGTTTTAGGGAATGATAATGTGCACAGCTTAAAATTATTTTTGAGTATACAGGGTAGTTCAAAAAGTGTGATCGATATAACATATGTTTTTTTAAATGGAACATCCTATTTTCTAATTTATTTTTAAATTCTGCGTAAAATGTTATAACTTTTTTATTAATAGTGTTATATACCTAAACCTAGTAGTTTTTTCTAATATTTCATTTTTTTTTTAAATACTAGTTTTCAATTTTGTAAAAAATTGCCAGTAGCGCCATTGTTTCTGAAAGTGTAATACTCATAATTGGTACGAGCATTCTATAGAGATGAGAAAAAAGATATATTTAAAGAAATTTGAGTTAGATGCTACAGGGCTGTTCAAAATAAATTTATGCATTTCGACTATTTTAAATTGAAAAATCTTAAATTTTTTAAATGAACACCCTGTATATTATTATTTTTTCTGATAGATTTTACAAAACCCTCCAACTTTTATTAAGTATGTCATATACCTATTTCTAATAGTTTTCGATTTATTTTGGATTTTTCAGTTTTTTTTTTTTTACCCTTGTTTTTAATACACTTACGCTGTAACATCATAGTTGCCAAGACAAAACAGAAATGTAGGCATTGTCAAATTTTGACATGTCTAGTAAGCAAGTAAAAATAGTTTAATTTGTTGTAGTAAGTGACGGCGGATTTTTGTGTCGCTGTATTTTGTGTGTATCAGAATCTTCTTATTTATATTGTAGAAAGGTACGATATTATTTAGATTAGTTACTAGCTAATTTTTTTTTTCGAAAATTGCTGTAATAATTAATAATTTGATACTTAGCGGACTACCTTAATAAAAAAATAGAAAAATTAAAAGTGAACTTTTTGTTACTTTAGATGTTCTACATAGTCCCTTACGACCTCAACACAATGTTAAGAATGTTTATACAACCATGCGAACCTGCTACAAAAAATTTCTTTTTAGATCATGTTAAACTCGCGCGTCGCAATGGCTTTAATGTCCCCAAATCATCATAGCGTTGACCCTTCATTTGGAGGTTGATTTGTTGTAGTAAGTGACGTATAAAGGTAATAAGTATGGATTCTCCTAAAAATGAATTAATTGATATGGTGTATATCCTGGGCGAAGCGGAAAAAATTGTCTTTTGGCAGTAAGACTTTACGGAGCGAAGTACCCTAATAGACGTATACCACCTACAAAATCTTTTCAGTGCTTAATGGAGCAGTTTGATGGTAGTGGTAGCGTTGAGTATACGAAACGGAAAGTAGTAAACCAGAATGCTACCAATGAGGAAAAAGAAATGGAGATTTTACTTCATGTTGAAGATAACCCCCAGGTCAGCAGCCGTCAACTAGCTGACTTATCTGACACATCCCAATCTACGGCTAATCACACCACGAGAAAATATAACTATCATTCCTTTCATACGAAACTACACCAACGACAAGTAAACTTTTGTATCATCATGAATGGAGCAACAGAGGCCGATCCGATGAAACTACTTTTCGCAGTAATGGAGCGGTTAACAGTCAGTTACAGTTATTCAACAGTTAATTCATTTTGGGTCCGGTAAGTTCAAAACCAAAACAATTAGTCGCTTAATGTATGATGTGAAATATTAAATTTTCGAATTATTGGTCCATATTTTTCCCGCGAACCGCTTAACGGGCCTAGATATATAAATTTTTTGCAAAACGAATTACCCCAGCTTCTTGAAGAAGTTGATAACTTTGATAGGGAACAAATGTGGATTCAACAAGACGGAGCTCCTGCTCCTGCTTAGATAAATTAACTATATTAAAATTATTATTAACTATTTGTTTATGTTTTCACAATAGCGTAAGTGTATTAAAAACAAGGATAAAAATTGAAAAATTCAAAAAAAAGAAAACTATGAGAAATAGGTATATGACATATTTAATAAAAGTTGGAGGGATTTATAAAATCTATCAAAAAAAATAATAACATACAGGGTGTGCCATTTAAAAAATTTGAGGATTTTCAATTTGAATTAGTCGAAATGTATAAATTTATTTTGAACACCCTGTAGCATCTGACTCAAATTTCTTTACATATATCTTTTTTTCATCTCTATAGGACGCTCGTACCAATTATGAGTATTCCACCTTCAGAAACAATGGCGCTACTGGCAATTTTTTTACAAACCTGAAAACTAGTATTTTTTTTTAAAAAATTGAAATATTAGAAAAACTAATAGGTTTAGGTACATAACGTTATTCATATAAAAGTTATAAAATTCTACGCAGAATTTAAAAAATAAATTAGAAAATAGAGAGTTCCATTTAAAAAACAAATATTTTATCGGCCACACTTTTTTGAATTACCCTGTATACTCAAAAATAATTTTAAACTATTCACCTTAACATTCTCTAAAACTATTGCACTTAACATTTTTCCGTCATTCCCGAAACAAATGAGATAATGAACTTTACTCTATCGTTGACTCACCCTGTACATTTTGACGTATGTAAAATAATTTTGTTAAATAGAGGGTCCATTCTAAGCAAAATTCTGTGGTAAACGGAGGTTACGACGCTAATCAATATGATATCAGAAGTCTTCTTACCAAAATCAGATGAATCGTTAAAATTAAAACAAACGTCCAGCCAAGGGACCCCTTGACTATTTCTTATTTGGCAGATTTGTAATTTGCTCGGTTACGCGCTTTTTTGTCACCCATCTTTACGTTTACCATCTGTAAGAAAATAAACAAAAAATAAAGTGGTAGATGACCACTGCATCAGGTCTTAACAACTGAAACTAAAAATACTTCAAATTAAGCTTTGAAATTTTTTGGATTTTTCATATTTAAATTATATATCAATTTTGTTGTTTTGTACAAAGTAAAAAAATAAGCAAAACTAAACAGCAATTTTACAATATTTTTCTTAATCAGCTATTTTAAAATGCAATAAATCCTACTCGACCTATTACAAAGCCCCAAACTCTAGTTCTTTGTAGTGCCATATTAATGTTTTATTGTTTGTTCTTCACTTTCAAGTAAAAATTCGTCCAACTTAACATATATGAATAGAAGAAAGATAAACGAAAGAATAACGTCATACACAAAAAGACTATCTAAAATAAAGCTCTCACTTGTACCAATATTAAAAAAAAGCATGGAAAATCAATGTATCATCACATATTTTCTTTTTCTTTTTAGGTAATCTTTTAGTAATCCTTGTAGTAACTTTGAGCCGAAGACTGAGGACAACAACAAATTTCTTTCTGGCGAACTTGGCTCTGGCGGATTTTTGTGTCGCTGTATTTTGTGTGTATCAGAATCTTCTTATTTATATTGTAGAAAGGTACGATATTATTTAGGTTAGTTACTAGCTAATTTTTTTTTTTTCGAAAATTGCTGTAATAAATGATAATTTGATACTTAGCGGACTACCTTAATAAAAAAAAAAATTAAAAGTGAACTTTTTGTTACTTTAGATGTCTCTACATAGTCCCTTACGACCTCAACACAATATTCAGAATGTTTATACAACCGTGCGAATCTGCTAGAAAAATTTTCTTTTTAGATCATGTTAAATTCGCGCGTCGCAATGGCTTTAATGTCCCCAAATCATCTAGCGTTGACCCTTCATTTGGAGGTTGATTTTGGGAAAAAAAAAATCACTATGGACTAAATCAGGCGAGTAAGGAGGGTAGCGGAGTACGGGGACTTGTCTTCGTGTCAAAAACTGCACCACAATCTCAGCCGTGTGTGCATTGTCACGGAGTAAGAGGAAATCCTTTACGTTCTATCATTGCGGTAGAACTCGCTCAATCTTCTTGCAAAGTCACTCTATGATACCCATCTAGTACGTGACTTTCACTGTAGTTCCCTCGGGAACAAATTCTTGGTGGATATTTCCTTGAGCGTGAAAAAATGCAACAAGCATTGTCTTTTTTCTCAGTCGCACTTTTTTCAGTATTGGTGAACCACTACTGAGCCATAGCGTATTTTGCCGTTTGGTGGTAAGCTCGTATTGGTAACACTACATCACATCGTCCGTTATTATTTTCTACAGAAAAAAATGGTCCGCATTTTTCATTTCGATGAAGTTTCGTCTGGCGTCCACTCATTGGTGTTTTTGTTCGATTGTCAGGCTATGGAAAACAAACTTCGCATACACTTTCCTCTTGTTCAAAACATTCTGGACAATGCTTTGAATACTTGATTTAGAGATGTTAAGCCTTTCTGCCATGAAAGATGATGGTCACTCTGCAGAAGATAACGAATTTTCGCAACTTGTGCGACTCCCGTCCTTCCTTGCAGCGTTTAAAGCACTTGTCAACGCGATAAACAATCGTCATCGTAAGCTTTTTTTAAAGATTGAAATGTCTTTGTAGCCCTCTTACCCAGTTTCACATGAAAGGGTAACCGCAAAAAAGTGTGAATTTTAGCCCATTTTTGCAACCTTCATACCTTGGAAACAAAAAAAAGCAACCTAAGTGGTCTTAAATTAAAGCTAATTAAAAATCTAGGACATATTTCTCAATTTTTTGATTTTGGAGGTAACTCTCCCCTATTTTAGGGGTTAAATGTGTAAAAATAAATAAGATTTTTCCTCAAAATTAAAGGTTATTTTTTAGGTTCAAATAGCACTAACATGAATTTCATCCCCTTTAGGGGATGATTTTCGCTTAGCGATAAATTGGGGAGACGTATCCAGTCCAGCACTATATTCTCAATATTTCTTTGTATTTTCTCCTAGTCTTGGAAGTCATGTTTGTGAGTATGGCTGGGTCCCCTATTAATTGCGACTCCCTCTTAAAGGGTGGTTTGTAATTGACGGTATTGGGTAGAGAATATGTAAAAAATCAGTCCGGAGACTTTTTGGGCTCAAGGTGTATATTATTTTTCAAAATAATTCCTTTAAAATTTACAGGTGAATAACGTTTTGGTATTCAGTATGTACAGACATATTTTACGTTAGTATTTTTAGGTAAATCCGCAGTTTCAGTTTAGTTACTGTGAGTATATCAAATGACGATGTGATTTATTCGCTTGTTACAAATTAAATACAAATTACATGGATTTAGTTACTTAAATATTTTCGATTTCTGTTTTATCTTGTCTCCTTGAGGAGATATTGATAAATTGATCTTAATCTAACTGCTATTTTTGTAACTTACTAGTAACACATTGACTAGTGTCACAAAGTAATTTATTTAATTTAGGTTCCAAAGTGATATACGTTTTGCGCAGTAGTATAGCCAAATGAAACTAGAAGGTTCATATTCTCCTCCATCCATCCTGTGGATGTAGATAACAAGACCATCTTAGAAAAAGGGCTTTTTTGAATTGTGATGGTATTAAAGTTTCATTAAAAATTAACCGAGTATGTTGATGAGCAGTGTTTTTTCGTGTAACACTAATTGAATAAAGAATAGCTTCCCAATTATAGAGATTAAATTTAATTTACCTCCAATTTTCATTTTGTATTTCGAATTTTCGCATAGCGGACTCGTCTTAAAACCAGAAAAAAGCAAATACCTCTTCCTTCCATTTAACTTTTTAATTAGTCAAAACCACATCTCCATTTCTACATTAACAAAAGATCCTAAACGTTCATTTTAGTTTTTTTCAAACAAGGGACCTAGAGAGATATAGAATATTCGTAAAATTTATTAAACAGTATATATATATATCTATATATATATATATATATATATATATATATATATATATATATATACATATATATATATATATATATATATATATATATATATATATATATATATATATATATATATATATATATATATATATATACTGTATACCATAGTTATTGTAACGAAACTACATTATTTTATTTGGCGCCGTATATACATTGGTTTCTGTGTTTCTTATTCTACATTGCAAAATGTTCGTTCTTATTTTAAGAGGTAACTGTAAGCTTAGGGAATGCTATATTCCTAGGAATTTGGTTTGATCAAATTCAATTTTTTAATTTTGATAATCTGTTACCTCGCATCGATGTCATGCTAACAGTGCATCGTCTTCGCCGTGTTATGTTTGAACCAGTCGGTTCAGTTGAACCAGTTCAAACTAGGTTGAGGACCATATCAGAGACCAGACCCAAGACCACATCAGCGAACGATTCTAGAAACCACCCCACCCAAGGTTTCTCTTAACCTAATACTAATGTCACTCCTAAAAATGAGTTCTTTATAACAATATGTAACTTATGGATTATACGCTTTAATTTCTTTGGCATATAAATATATATATATATATATATATATATATATATATATATATATATATATATATATATGTATATATATATATAACAATCGAAAGTTAACTTCTGGGAAACGTCCTTGTGAGGAAATAGAAATAAACGCTCAAAGATCTTTGGGCTCTAGTTTTTTGTTTTTTATTCTAGAAACCACCCCACCCAAGGTTTCCCTTAACCTAATACTAATGTCACTCCTAAAAATGAGTTCTTTATAACAATATATAACTTATGAATTATACGCTTTAATTTCTTTGGCATATAAGTATATATATATATATATATATATATATATATATATATATATATATATATATATATATATATATAGCAATCGAAAGTTAACTTCTGGGAAACGTCCTTCTGAGGAAATAGAAATAAACGCTCAAAGATCTTTGGGCTCTAGTTTTTGGTTTTTTTATTTTTTTAATCGTGCTTTCGCTGCCTAATTGGTAGCAATGCAAACAAATGACAGAAGGAAAATTAAGATATTCGCGTGATATGTAAGTTTATGTAAGCTATATAATATTATATTTACAAAATTGTAACAGTTTTTTCTCTAATTAAGTATGTAGGTTAAGAGTTTCACTAACCAGGTAGCGAACACAATCAGATAAAGAACATGAGAATAGCACATTTGTGCTATGCAAATATGCTGCTCTAATGTTCTTTGTATGAATTTGTTTGCAACCTGTCTAGTGAAATGCTTAACTTACATACTTAATTAGAGAAAAAACTGTTACAATTTTGTAGGTATATTATTACATAGCTTACATAAACTTATATATCACACGTCCTGACGAACATCTTAATTTTCCTTCTGTCTCTGTTGATTAAATAAATAAGAAACAAAAACTAGGGCTTAAAAATCTTTGATTGCTCATCTTTATTTTCTCACAAGGGCGTTTCCCAAAATTTAACTTTCGATTGTTTGCTACCACTGCCCTCTTACTATCCTTCCTATTCTTATATATATATATATATATATATATATATATATATATATATATATATATATATATGGTTTTGAGTTTTCTCGGAAACTTAAGGTTCATAAACGAGAAAAATACTTCTTAAGGTTACATTTATTACACTACGTTTCAATCAAATTATCTTGGTCTTCATTAGTTGTATACATGAGCACATGGAACAGTTGTTTCCGGCCCTTTAAATATTATCTGACCAATATATCGGTAGTCTCCCTCCAACATTTTGCACGTCCATCTCATATCTCTAAGTCTGGCCATGGGTCCTGCCCATTTCAGTTTTAAAGTGCGCGTGATGACATCTGTGACTCCAATGTGTATACGCCGATCTTCGTTGCTATTCTATCATTAAGAGTCACACCAAACATTGACTTCTCCATGCGTCTTTGCTCAATCCTCAGTTTGCGTGCAGGTTCTATAGCAGATGCATACGTCCCAGTTCTATAGGTAAAGACTGAAAGGGCGCACTGATTGAATGTTTTTCTCTTCAGACTAATTGGAATGTCGTTCTTAAATATATCCTTTAGCGTTCTATACGCTGCCTAAGTATTCTAATCTAATTCTAATTTCAGATATTGGTTTTCGGTCGGGGATGATTATTTCGTGTCCCATATATATATATATATATATATATATATATATATATATATATATATATATATATATATATATATATATATATATATATATATATATGTATATATATTTAAAATAATTTATTGTTCTTGTCTTGCAGTCAATTTAATAAGATAAGTTTAGTTTTGGTTTAAGTTTCGGTTTATTGTATTTAAACCATCATCAGAACTACAAAAAAAATTATTTAATGTTAGTATTTAAGATGTAAAATAGATGTTTATTATTAATGATGATTTATAAAAGAAATATATATATATATATATATATATATATATATATATATATATATATATATATATATATATATATATAAAAATAAATTAATTTATTGTTATCCTACCTTATATCTAGATGGACAGTTTTCGTTATATTAAATTAAGAAGGTTGAAATATTTTATTTTCGTTCTATATTTTCATTACTTTGATTGTTATTGGTTTAGTAATTAAGTTTTAATAGGTAATTATTTCAATGTATACTATACTCAAGTTTTCCGTGTCATTTCGATAATTTAAGGTATTTCTTGTTCTTCGTACATGTAACATTTCTTTTATGTTTCGTTTTTTTTCTGATTATTTTCAAAATCTAGGATTTGTACATTATTAAAATTTAAATTATGTAATTCATCTATGGCATGTTTTGATAGAGCGATATGGTTTTGATTTGTATTTCTTATGCTATTTCTATGTTCTGTTATTCGTCTTTTTAAATATTGTTTTGATTGTCCAGTGTATGTTTTTGGACAGTTCATGCAATTTATTTCGTATATTAAGTTTGTTTGCTCTGTTATTGGTATTGTGGGTTTAAGTTTGGTATAGATATATTTTTTGAGTTGTAAACTGGTTTTTCTGCTATACTGATGCTACATGGTTTAAGGTTATATATATATATATATATATATATATATATATATATATATATATATATATATATATATATATATATATATGTATGTATATATATAATATATATATATATATATATATATATGTGTGTATATATATATATATATATATATATATATATATATATATATATATATATATATATATATATGTATATATATATATATATATATATATATATATATATATATATATATATATATATATATATATATATATATATATATATATATATATATATATATATATATATATATATATATATATATATTGTCCAGTTTCATACCTACCAGCCTAAACTTTTAATTTAGTCAGTTTAGAATAATAAAAGACCTAAAATCACCTTATACATTGTTTATAATTGCTAAGATGCATATCACTTCAATTACAGGAACGTAAAAACTCAGTTATCCGTTCAAAGGATCTAGAAAATAACAAAAAATTTCTTTTGAAAACTTTATCATAAAAAGTAGGTTTTGAAAATGTATTAGAAGTGATGGTATAACCGCAACATATTGCAAACAACGTACACTTTGTAATTTCTGTAAATACTATGAAATTTACTTCACGTTTCAAGTATACTCAGTTCATTCCAGATATCTTTATAGAGATCTTTATAGAGCTTAAAAATTCAGATTTAACCAAAAGTAGTCGAAACACGCTAAAGTTGACTTTTTTACATGCAAAACCATTCTATAACTTTGCCAATAAAAAACTGCAAAGATCTTATTCTCAAAAGTGAAATTCAGGCACAAAATACTTTATAAGGATTAATATTTGAGTGGAAAAGCGTAGCGTCCCGTATAATACGTGTCTGACACAGGCATAATGTAAAATGTCCCACGTGTCTTTTGCCTAATATTTTATTAGATTACCCCATTACAATGCTTTATGTGCTTGGTTATAAATATTAATTACCCTGTAAATTATCTAGTTTTACCATAATAAAGGTTACTACATTATTTTATGTACATTGTACATATTAAATAGTTAAATATTAGCTATTTATTTAGGCTAATGTGGCCAGGTAAACGGTAATTTATGAGATTAAGCCTAGAAACTGCACATTTTTTTTTAGATGTTATGCAAACTTTTATTCACATACAATTTTAATTGAATGCATTAGATGTAGGAGGGTTTGATTTTTTCCTCCATAATTAAAATAATAAAAAAAAGATTACAAGATTACAGCCAATCTATATTGGAGCCAGAGGGAGCTTTTTGAGGATAAGGGTTCAAAACTCGAAAAACCACTGAAATCAGAAGAGGAGTGAGTCAATGATGCATTCTGTTGCCACTCCTTTTTGAATCTTTATTCTGAAATAATCTTCAAGGAGCTTACGAACGAGTAATTCATAAACATATATGCAGGTGATTCAATTCTCTTGGAGAACAGCAGTGAAGAAGTGCAGGAGTTTTTCTTCAAAATGCAGAAGATAAACCCTAAATATGCCCTCAAATTAAATGCTAAAGTGACTAAACATACAGAAATTTTCAAGGACCATGTCCAAAACAGAATACTCCTTACATTAGCCTATTGAAAGAGTAAATAAATTTACTTCTTTAGGATGTATAGTAAATAAAGTTTGGGATCACTCACTGGAAATTAAATGACGACTAGAGAAGGCCTTATTTCTTTATTCACTTTGAATGATCGAATATCGACTACTCATGGAAATATCCGCAGACAGCAAGAAGTCGTTCAACTTAACAAAGACCTAGAAGACATTCTATCTTGAAGTAATAATAACCAAGTAGAATTTAACGCTACAAAAACCCAGACGGCAGTTTTTTCTAAAAAGTCAACGTTGGCAAACCGGACATAGTTATGTGGGGGCATTTCATTCATTCCTCTAGCATTGTCACTCAATTTGCTGGGCGTTAATTTGGGCAACAAATATATTTTGTCATGAACATATTCCAGTCACAGCAAAGAGAGCTTTCCGAATGCTGGGAATATTATTTCGAATTAGAAATCTTCACACTCCGCAACAAATTTTAATTCTGTACAAAGTTCAAATTCGATCAAGGATGGAATACTGCTCCAATACCTCTGCTCCCAAACATACACTGTATTTGTTCTATTCAGAAGAGAGCTGTTCTCCTGATTGAAGACCCAGAATTAACCAGAAACCTTAATTCCTTGGAACATCAAAGAACGGTTGGCGACATGAGTCTATTCTACAAATATTCGATGGATGTAGCCTGCTCAGTACCTACCAAAGCGGTGCATGCTAGAAAAACACGTCACGCTAATACTTCACATACTTCATCTTTTTGAAATGATGTGCCCAGGACAATGTTTCCCGCCTAATGCAATTTACAGCAATTCAAAATCAACATGAATCGCTTTTTTCGCACACGTACCGCTACTGTAGAGCTTTAGGGATTTCTCTGGAGCACGTGTGCTTGCCCATAAAAAAAATAGGCGGTTATAAAGTCAGCATTAACATAATAGTTTCTAGACAAATAGTGGACGTTCATAGGGCCTAGACACATGCTTACGCCAATGACGTGAGAGTTCTGTGTTGAGATAGCAAAGTTGAACTCTTGTATAGTCCAATACAAGAGCAATAAATATTATGACTTCATATACCAAAATAAGGGACCTGGTTTGAATCCGAGTAGAACTGACCTAATACTTTTCACAATCAGAAGAAAACTAACTAAATCTAATGCCAAAACTACCTCGTCTAGATCAATGAAATATCTGAGAGTAAGTAAGTAAAGGAAACTAATGCTCTGTGGATGTTGAAGAGGGTATGACTGTTCTTGAGGACTGTGTCTACGAAAATTTAACCGATTTTGTACGTCTCCGATAAAGCAACAACTCGTATGCGGAGCACTGGTATGGTAGCGGATAAATGAGATCAATGAGTTAAGGTTGAACAAAAGTTGAAAAAGCTAAGCTGAGGATGGATGCTCTGCAGAACCTACTACTTTTGCATTTATTCATAATAGTTGAATCATTGTATGAGGGTATCGGAACATAGAAGCTTAAGACATCAGATTGTCCAAAAGAAACCCCATTTACAATAAATGAGAATGGACAGTCTTCAGAGGGTAATTAACGACAAATTCCTAAATGTCATAATAGGCAAAAACAAATGGCTACAGAACGGTCCCTTCAAAGAAAGAATTCATCTGATATACAAATAGATTTAAACAGATAGAAAATGCGGAGCAAACTCATGCTGTTTCGTGATAGTAATAGACATACCATTGTCTCTAGAGAGATATGCATCGGTTCTCGAAGTGAAAATCTACGCCATCTAGCCAACCTTGTGACCAAAAACAATGTATTTATCGTCCGAGTAGCTGTGTATATGGTTGTCCAGAGAAAACCGATGGTCAAAATATTGTCTAAAAAGGGAATCTTAGAAAGTACCGCCAGATTTAATCCCTCTTAGGAATCTCGAACAATATGAGCAATATGACGTACGCGGATCGGCTCAATAATAAGTTCACAATAGACTGGAGCGAAGTAGCAGAGACGAGACAGCCCAGGAAATTCATAAGGAGACCTCACCTCTAGTATACCAGGACTCTGAACTGAATAGGAAATAATTATCAAAATCCTTACAAGATATTGCCACCTGTATGAACACCTAACTTACGTCGTGATCAGAAATATCCCGGATTGCAAACGGTGCTTCGAAGAATAAGAAACGACTCTTCATCGACTTATGTTTATCATCACAGACGCACCTGGAAGGCTGTTGTTCTTAAAAGCTATCTGCCTCCCATAACACTCAGATGAGACAGTTGTTTACCAATTTCTTAAGAAGTAGTAATTTAAGTCACCTCTCAGTGTTGTATCTATCTATCCAGGGTTTTATTATCCAAAAAAGTTGAATACGTGTAATATTTAAACCTATATGTCACAATATGTTTAAGAAATATAATATTACAATGGTGCTTTCAATCTAAATTCTTAGTCCAGTACGAAAACAAACTTTTCAAAGAACAAAATTTCCCATTGGAGAAATAAAATAACAAAGCGTCAGTTAACCTCTTGTGGGATAGTTCTGTCTCTTCGGCATTGTTATTTCCCCAAAAATGCGTTTGCTGTATTGCATATTTCCATTCAATAATCAAATTTAATTGAAAAAAAATTCGTTTTCTAAAGAAAAAAATAACCTTTAAAAAATCATTTGCCAGGCTCAAAAAACTTTTCGATTGTTAATAATTTTGACAAATAAATAGTTTTTTTTTACTATTTATTTGTCAAAATTAGTACTACTAATTTACTTTTAGAACTATATACATTTGCTCAATATGAATATACAGTCTTCGGCAAAAGTATGCATATTCAATTTAAAATGGGACTCAAAAAAAAGTGTAGTATTTCTATGAATGAAAAAATGTAAATAAATATGATAATACGAAATAATAACGATTTGTTTTGCATAACGATAACACATTCATGCAAAATTACAAAATTTGGGATCTATTTCTTAATTTGCGATAAAAAACTTAAATGTATAAGAATTTAAAAAAATTGGTCAGATACTTTTATACTTGAATATATCAAAAATTAAAAATTTATATACAACAAAATTTCCACAATATTTTTATTTTTCAGTATAACAATGTACCTTTGTAAAGGGTAAATAATATGCAGAATTATTAGGAATATATAAACTAAAGTAGGTACAAAATCATGAACAAATTTTATGATAGATAATTACTAAGTAAATACTTTGAAAAAATTATTTGTCTTAATGATAGGTATTTCCAACGGACCAATTATATGAATAATTTTAAAAGGGGTGACCTATTTGTTTCTGTTTGTTCGTTTAATAAATTATTTGTATTTTTCATACAGTTTATTTCTAAGGCCTCCTTCAAGTCTAATTTATAACCTTTATTTTCTTGGTTTCGTACTTTGAAATTTGGAACAAAAGAGTGATTTTCAGATAATAGATGATTCGTATATGTTGAGTTATTTTTTCGATTTATAAAACTTTTATAGTGTCCATTAATCCGTGTTTTACAAGTTCTGCCTCTTTGCCCTAAGTATATTTTAGGACAAGTGCCGCAGGCTAATTTATAAACACCTGACTTATTATTTTTATCGGTTCGTTTTTTTATAACACTGGTCTACAAAAAGTTTTTTTTTCTTTCACAAAGGCTAAATTAACATAATATATTTATCTTTTCCATGCCGAGTTTAAATATGTTCTCAGATTTTATTCAGGATTTTTTATGGCACGTGTTTAAAGTTTTAAAATAATTAGTACTTACAAAACACTAAATAATAAATAGACAGCTAATTTTGTCTAACCGAAAAAGTTTTATACAATGATTTTTGGTCATATTTTGCTTTGGGGATGTCTCTTTTCATGGTCCAGCGGTATTCGGCCAGCATACCGGGACTCCATTTGCCTTGGTACCTCTTTTCCATAGTAGAAATCTGCTGACGTAAACGCTCACCATGTTCATCAGAGACAGCCCCAAGATTTTCAGGGAAGAAGTCTAAGTGGGTTAAGGACATGTTGCAGCCCATTTCTTTGTATGAAGTCAGAAGATCACTCACTATTTCACTATAATTTTCTTCTTTAATATTGCCAAAAAATTCACAAGAGATATTTTTGAATGATTTCCATGCTGCTTTTTTCCGGTGGATGTAACAGTTCCTCAAAATGTTCATCATCCGATATTTATGACCTTATTTGGGGCCCTAAAAAAATTCCTTCCTTCAATATAGGTTTTTGACTTTTCTGACGTTGCGAGAATTTTGTAAAACATTTTCCTAGCTTTTTTGCTACAAAATTTAGACAAGTTAATAATGTCCTTGAATTTTTCTGCAAAGATGGGATTTTCTTGAAATAAGATTGCAAGGGCAGCTGAAACTTGGCTGACCTAGCATATGCTACTCTTCTGGACTTCTTAGACTTTCTGGTTTTCATGGACTTTTACTGCTTGGTTGGGTTTAGTCACTTTTGACAACGGACTCCATTATAATTTTTTCTTTGAAAAATACTGACGCAGTTTGACAGGACTTGGAGCTCCCTTGTTTTTTGTATTGTAAAGAGGCATTTACTTTTGTATTTTTTGTTCTCAAAAAAGTTCGACCAACTTTTAATCAGCCGCTGCTGCACATTAATAAACTTGAAGGGACTAGGCATGGCCCTTACTGTCTTGACATTCTCCATGTAATCGTCAAGGATCTCCATTTAATAATTCTCATGCTTTTGTCGCACTCCACATCCGGCCACCATGGACATACCCAGTTCTAGGCTGTTTTTTTTTCTAGACATACCTTTTTTTTGAGCGGAATATTCTTTTAGAAGCTCTATTACAGGACTTTGCTTTAAACAGAAATGAATTATCTATCCATTAGTACTCTTGTGTACCACCAGATGGCTGTTAAAACTCGTTTTTAAATTTTTTGGACATGTTCAGTTTTCAACTAAAACCCTTCATATAATCCCGAAAACCGCAAGTTATCGATGGATAGGGAAAATAGTGACTGAAAAGGTTTATTTAAAAAGATTAGAACAACAACTCGGCTTGAAACGAAGAAAAGGAAATACTATGAGTATGTTCATCCGACAAAAATTAACAAAAGCTGGAATTACAATGGATATTTTGAAGAGCATGACAATTTAGATGATAAAAGTCTGGAAATATTTTTTGTGGAAAAAATTAAACATAAAGACGTCATTGCAAAAAGTCAGTATTAAAAAAATTGTAGACTGGTTTAGTTATTTCTTAAAACTACTTATTTTTATTTTAATATTTTAACATTTTTTATAATTAATAAATATTACTTTAATGTGTAGTGTGTTCAAAGACTATGCTGGCAGAAGCATTGCAATTTGTATTTTGATATATTCTTTATATTTCATTAATTTATAATTTGATAAATAAATGAAATTAAAGTTAACTGCAAACTTTTCAACGTTGGTCAATTCAGTGTCATTTCATCGATATTTAAATTTTACGCGGTAACATATCTTATAGAAAAATTTAAATTCGCTATAGTTTCGTTGACTTCTAATTCGAGCAGCTGCAAATGACATGCTTAGTACGATAAGAGCATAAATCTCGTTATTTTTTGCATTAACAATTTTGCCAGTGCTTAATATTATTAATTCATTTGCTTTTTGAATACTTAAACCACTACTTTACAAATTTGTTAAAGATTCCCACTGTTTTTCTACAATCACCGTGATGTTTTCCATTGCACTACGAGTAAATTTGATATAAATAAAAATTGGTATAACTTTTGAACGGGTTGGCGAAGCGATTCCAAATTTTTTGAGGAGTTTCGAGAAACTTACCAATATAATGTATAATTTGTTTATGAAATACTGGCTATTTTGAATATACCTTCCAAACATCCTTAATTAACACAAAACTTTGTATTATTTTTCTTAAGATCATTGAATTTTCCAAATTTCAGGATTTAATTGCTCGACACCCATTAAATATTGGTTTCAGCAATTCAATCTTCAGTAGTAATTGACTATCAATATTGTCGACATAACATATTCTTTAATTAAATCAACACATTAATGGCAAGACCGGAGGACTCACTAATGCTTTTACTTAATCAGAAACTCTTTAGTCACCTGGTATGAACACACTAGGACCCGACCAGTCAAATAAACCTGATATATTCGCATCTTACTTTTACTATAGCTTTTGAGAGCTGACTTTTTTGAAATTTTTTTTTTCCCAAAATAGATCAAAAAAATCTGGAGTGTATCAGTTGAATTGTGGTTCTTGTCATAAAAGTTACATAGGTCAGACAGGTCGCTCATTCGAAACTCGGATTTCAGAACATAAAAGAAGCTATTTAAAAAACAAAACTGACTCAGCGTACAGTAATCATTTAACAGAATCAAATCATCTTTTTGACGATAAATTTAAAATTCTACACATACAAAACAAAGGCGTAAAATTAAACCTATTAGAAAATTTAGAAATAAATAGAATTAAAAATTCAGACATCATCTTAAACGAACAAAAAGATACCTGTCTGGCCCATGGTAACTCCCCTTTACTCAAATTATACAATTACTATGCAGAATGGATTTCCCAGCAATATTCATTAGCATATAGTATTAATTTTATTACCCATCTACCTTAGGGTATTTGTATAAATGTAACAACACTAATATTCAAATATCATTTGGTATCAGAAGAAGCTATAGTATAGCGAAACGCCTCATACAGTTTCAGTGAAACTAAATAAAGTGAAAATTTGACAAAATCAGTCTTTCATTACAAATGATATCTATTTTATATATAAATTAGCTTTTTCGTGAAGATTGTGTTATGGCCTCATCAGTTGTTATATTGCCTCTCTCATTACAAATATTAAAGTGTCAAACCTGTAATTATGTTTAAATTACTAACTAATGATAAAAACTGATAATAAGTAAGGTAATTTATACGTTTACTGTCCAGAACAACTTGGAACAATCCTCTACGTTACTGAGTGGTTGTTGCATCACTCCATTTCTATACAATGATTTTCGGTCATATTTTGCTTTCGGGATGTCTCTTTTCATGGTCCAGCGGTATTCGGCCAGCATACCGGGACTCCATTTGCCTTGGTACCTCTTTTCCATAATAGAAATCTGCTGACGTAAACGCTCACCATGTTCATCAGAGACAGCCCCAAGATTTTCAGGGAAGAAGTCTAAGTGGGTTAAGGACATGTTGCAGCCCATTTCTTTGTATGAAGTCAGAAGATCACTCACTATTTCACTATAATTTTCTTCTTTAATATTGCCAAGAAATTCACAACAGATATTTTTGAATGATTTCCATGCTGCTTTTTTCCGGTGGATGTAACAGTTCCTCAAAATATTCATCATCCGATATTTATGACCTTATTTGGGGCCCTAAAAAAATTCCTTCCTTCAATTTTGTATCATTTATTTTAGGAAATTTAGATTTCAAACACATAAATGCAGCAGAACCTTTATCCATTTTGTTTACAAAATTTTTTATAAGCCCCAGTTTTATATGCAGGGGAGGTAACTATACCTTTTCGGGATCCGCTAATGGAGTATTTGATACATTTTTATGCCCAGGAATAAGAGATTCACGTTTAGGCCACTGTTTCCTTATGTAGTGAGACTCCTTATTCCTGCTATCCCATTCACACAAGAAACAGCAGAATTTCATGTATCCAAGTTGCAAACCTAACAATAAAGCTATAACCTTTAAATCACCACAGATATTCCAGTTATATTTAGTATACTGAACAGCAATTTCATATTTTCATATGTCTCCTTCAAATCACTGGCATGCGCGACAGGTACTGATGGTAATTCATTCCCATTATGAAGTATTGCAGCCTTCAAACTGACTTTCGATGAGTCTATGAACAATCGCCACTCATCTGGCTGGCGTTCAAGGGCCTTCATTACTGTACAAACATCATTACAAAAAACTACATGGCCTCCTTTAGAGAATGGCGTCTACGTTAAACGCATATCCTTTTATCTTTTTGGAGTAGAGTCCAACCTTTGAGCCTGGAACTTAAAAGCTCAGCTGACTGTTTAGACACATTTAAATCTCGTATAAGATCATTAAGATCTTCTTGAGATAAAAAAGTGAGGTTCTGATGAACTACTTGCTTTTTCTTTTTTTTTTGCTTTTTCCGTCTTCAGTATAAACTCGGTCAGAGTTATCACTTAAGGTCATGAACTCTGGAAACTTTGGTACAGTATACTCTTCATTATGTGGCACAGGTCTAATTGCAGATACCAAATTGGGATACTTAACTGTATATTTTGTTTTGGACGTAATCCCTTTAATGTTAGTTAAGCAGAAATAACAATCAGTTAAATGGTCCTTTTGTTCTATTTTTCCAACCAGTGAGAAGCCTAACACATGATATACAGCATAAATTTGGGGCCCACTCTTTATCAAAATTACCAGCTTTAGACCAAAAATAAAGCTCATAACATTTTTTTCACAAGCGGTGTAAAACTTCACCTCTGAGACTTGGAAGTCAGTTCACCACACACATAGCAGAAATTGTTTGGTTGATTTACACACTTTTATGACATTTTGAAACGGTTATAAAAAATAAAAACAATAAACAGCACAAAAATAAGTAGGTTCACGTGTTACCAGACTCACTACAATTACAATACTGGTTACTGGCCCTCTGCTTGCTAAAAAAGTGCAATATTAGTACAAGATAGGACAGGTTTGAACATCATTAAGCAAGAGTTAAAACATGTTTCAACATGAATAAGTCTGCCTGGTGCCAAATTATTCTGAATATAAATTCCCACTTCTATATTTACAAGAATTATAACAATGAAGTCCCTAATACCTAAGAGGTATATTACACAAAAATGACTGTCACAAGAAAACCATGCCTGATAGAAGAAATCTGATAACATACTTGAATTCAGCATAAAAAAAACTGAACTAGGGTCTTTATTCAGTTTCCTTGTGAAAAAAATCATGTTGACCAGTGTAATTTTTTAAAAAAAAAACGTCCTACTGGGTGTTCTGTTGTAAATACTATGTTGCTATTTTGGTGATTAAGTATTTCTCTTATTTTTACTGACGGGTTATGTTATTATTATGTTAAAATGTTATGTTAATATTATGTTAAAATTTTATAAGGGAACTTTTCTTTTGTTTATTGGGAAATTTTCTGAAATAGCTTGATTTTTGAGTTTTTTATACCGTGTTATCTATGAGTAGCGGTGAATATCCATTATTGACGGCTATTTGTTTGATAACATTTAGTTCGTTATTAAAATCAGTTTCTGATAAAGGAACTCTAGTCAACCTATGGGTAAAACTATGGTAAGCTGCTAACTTATGTTGTTGGGAGTGTATTGATGTATTATGAATTGTTATGTCTGTGTGAGATGGTTTATGGTATATGGAGAAAGTGTGTTTGTTAGATAACCTGGTAATTTTTAAGTCTAAGAAACTGAATGATTCTAGAGTCTCTTCTTCCATCGTAAATTTAATATTGTTATGTAGAGAGTTTATGTAATCTAAAAAGGTTTTTAAGTGTCTTTGAGTTCCGGTGAAACATGCAATAAAATCATCTATACATCTGTACTAGTAAATGAATTGTTTACTTAGTGTATCTTGAATTTTTAGCACTAGTGCATTCATAAAAATTTCAGCTAAGAGAGGACTTAATGGGCAACCCATTATTAGTCCTTTCTTGCTAATATAGAATTTATTATTGAATGAAAAGGAATTTTGTTTTAAATATATTCTTAACACTTCAATTATATCTAATCTAATTACTAGATTATTGGTATTATTTTTATTTAGTAACTTGTCTACTAAATTTTATAGTATCCTCTGGTGGTATACTAGGGAACAAGTTTTGGACGTCGAATGATATTAATTTTCTATTGGACGGTAAATATAAGTTTTTGATTTTATCTATTAATTCGTAAGAATTTTTGCGACTGTGTTGTGAGATAAAATTGTAATGTTTATTTATGATGTTTATGAGGAAATAGGATAGTTTTATAAGCTGGTGCAGATATATATGAGACTATTGGGACTCATCGGGTAACCTGTTTTGCGTAATTTTATTAGAGAGTAAAATTTGTGTAGCTTGGGAATTCATAATATGGAGTTTGTATTTATCTACATCTGTTATTATACTAGCTACGTTATCTATTGTTTGTTGGATATATACCTGTATTAATAAATTCTGAAGTTTTATTCATGTAATATTTTTTATCCATAGCTATGAAAAGAATTTCCCCAATCAGCTTTAGTAGTTAAGCCCTCTCTTAGCTGAAATTTTTATGAATTCACTAGAGCTTAAAATCCCAGATACACTAAGTAAACAATTCATTTACTGGTACAGATATGTAGATGATGTTAGTGCATGTTTCACGGGGACCCAAAGACAGTTAACAACCTTTTTTAGACTATATAAACTTTATACATAACAATATTAATTTTACTATGGACGAAGAGACTCTAGAATCACTCAATTTCTTAGACTTGAAAATTACCAGGATATCCAACAAACATACTTTCTCCCTCTACCATAAACCATCTCACACAGACATAACAATTCATAATACATTAACACACCCCCAACGACATAAGTTAGCAGCTTACCATAGTTTAACTCATAGGTTGATTACAGTTCCTATATCAGAAACTAATTTTAATAACCAACGAAATATTACGAAACAAATAGCCGTCAATATTGGATATTGACCGCTACTCATAGATAACATGATAAAAAAAAAGTAAAAAATCAAATTATTTCAGAAGTTTTCTCAATAACAAAAGAAAGGTTGCCTTATAAAACTTTAAAATTTTATGGTAACCCGTCAGTAAAAATAAGAAAAATACTTAATCATCAAATTATCAACATAGTATTCAAAACCGAACACTCAATAGGACGTTTCTTAAAAAATTATAAAAAACGAACCGATAAAAATAATAAATCAGATATTTATCAATTAACCTGCGGCACTTATCCTAAAATATACTTAGGACAAACAGGTAGAACTTTTAGTGAACACTATAGAAGTTTTATAAATCGAAAAAATATCTCAATATATGCGAATCATCTATTATCCGAAAATCCCTCTTTTGATCCAAATTTCAAAATACTACACCAAGAAAATAAAGGTTATAAACTAGACCCGAAGGAGGCCTTAGAAATAAACCTTATGAAAAATAGAAATATTTTATTAAACAGAAAAAAATAGGTCATCACTATTCACCTAACTGCTCCGTTGGAAATACCTATCATTAAGACTAATAATTTTTTTCAAAGTATTTACTTAATAGTTCTGACTAATTACTTATCATAAAATTTGTTCATCATTTTGTACCTACTTGAGTTGATATATACCTAATAATTTCGTATATTATTTACACTTGGCAAAACTTCATTGTTAGCGAAACGCGTTGTACAGAAAAATAAAAATATTGTGGAAATTTTGTGTTTAAATAACCAGTTTTTTGTTGTATTTAATATGAGTTTCCATCAAGTAAAAGCCACAATAGTTCAAAGTTTAAATTTTATGTTAGAACCCTCACAATCCGTACTATCTATATGACAAAACTATTTAGTACCCCGATGATTCCAGCAATTTTTTTTGAAATATTATAACATAGATTAAAAAGTATATTCCTAATAATTTTTTTAAATCTATTTCAGCTGGATTCTCGGAGAGTTTCTATGCAAAATGTATGTTTTCATACAATCCCTCAGTAATTCGGCAAGCATAGTTATTTTGGTGGTAATATGTACCGAAAGATATTTCGCCATTCTCTATCCTATTACATGCAAACAGATTTTGACATCCTTGCGACTTAAGGTAAGTTAAAGACAAATTGCACCTACATTTTCCCACATATAAATTGAAATTACTGGCAACTGAGGATTAAAATTAAAAAATTTCACTTTGTTAAAATATCATTTCATTTAAATTTTCAAAAATTTAAAGCCTTTTAAAACAAAATTTAAACCGAATATTTGCCAGAAGGTAACTATTTAAAAATCCTATAAAATCAGGTACGTATTAGTGCATTCAACTTCCTTAAATAAAATGATTTAAAATTTATAGAAGAAATATTTAGTCATAAATTCTGTTACAACACTCTCTTCCACTAGCTTCTCAAAAGAATGGAATTTTAAAATGTACTAGAAAGTTTTGAATCGGATGCAAACTCCAATTAAGCTGTCGACTCCAATATTTGCAGCCTTACTCCCAAATACGCTCCGCGTTTCTTAGATTACGTCCAGAAGAGAGCTATTCTTCTGACTGGAGCCCAAAATATACTACAAACCCTAATTCTGCAGCAATCCATTTAACAAATTCTTTCAAAGAAGGTGTTCGAAGGATGTAACTCGCATAATTCATGCACACTGGTGGACAATCGCAATATACGTCGTGATAATACATCAACTCCAAAACTCATTTATATGGGAAGCGGATCCTTTCAAAAATAAGTTCTCAGGACTGTGTCCTCCATCAAATATAAATCCACAGTAATTTAAAGTCAACGTAAATCAATACCTGCCTTACGTTTGCTGGGCCATTAAAAAGAGAACCAGCCAGCAATTTTTGAAACCTGCAAACTGGTTACGCATGACAAAAGGGAAAATAATGAACCACATTCAGGATTGTCTTATAATTTTCTTTGGTTTGAGTAATGTAGTCGACATATGGTATTAAGAGGTCGATAAATACTAACATAAAAATGATAACATTTATTGCCAACTAGTCGATTGAACTCATAAACCTTTGTAGCTCCATTAGTAAAGCAGTGCTCTAGAAAGCTGTAGGTTAATCCTATATTCAAATTAAGGTCGAGGGTAACACTCTGAATAATTAATAATTTATCTGAATGTTATTATTTATATGATTATTCAATCTGTTTAAAACAAAAACTTTTAAAATTTGTAATATTCAAGTAAACTAAAATTTTCATTAAATTTCCATAACTGTAAAACCATATTTAAAATTGTTTTTGTTGTTGTAAATGAACAGTGTATGTACACCACTTTAATAAAACGAATTTTCTGCATTTTGCAAGTGCGTAGGTTTTTTAAAAACAACTGTTGTTTATTGGTGGTATATAATAGAGATAGTTAACTGATAATGAAGCGTTTTGTTTATAGTAGAACACATTGGGAATTGATAAATGAATATTTTCAGTTAACAGCATTAAATGATATCGAATAGGCTACATTTGGTTATGCTTTCAACAAAATATTTTATGGTATTTTATAAATAACACAATAATAAAAACTAGTTTTTTAACTACATATTTTTAAAATCTGTGCTTTAGATACTTTCGCACCCTATAGGAGTAGTTCTGCGTAATGCAATTAGGCTCTAAAAAGTTTAGAAATTAGTACGAACCTTTCAAATTGAAGTCAAATTAGTAATTTAGCTACGCTCTTCTGGTATGTCTGAAAAGTTTTGTTTGTCGCTCTTGTGATTCCTCAGAGTGTTCTTTACGAGAGGCAGTCTACGAATATTCTTTTTAGTACCTTTACTATGAATGCTGGTGTGTCTCAAAGGCCCATACTGTCTCCTACTCCCTACTCTCATTTTTTTTCTCACATTACCCATCTGTTGAAAAGGACCAGGAATCCAATCTACAGTTTTATAGATGATACACTTACTTCATTCGCTTTAAACACTTAAATATAGGCTCATGCAATTTTCCGCAGGCAGCAGGAAGTCGTTCAATTTAACAAAGACCTGGAAGAAATTCTATTTTAGGATGACAGTATCCAAGTAGAATTGAACACTACAAAAACCCAGGGGGCAGTTTTTTTTATTAAAAAATTAACGTTGCTCAACTAGACATGTTGGGACATATTTCCCTAGCACCATCACTCAATTTGTTGAGCTTTAATTTGAGACCCAATATGTCTTCAACTGAACCTGTTGCATGCGCAGCTAAGAGAGCTCCTCCCAAGCTCATATTATTTCGAACTAGAAAGCACAGAAAGCTAATTCAGAACATCCAAGAATGTAAATTCATATCAGAAAGAATAATATTAACAAAACTTAATTCAGAGAATCAAAACATTAACATCATTGGAATATACAGTCTATAAAACTGCAAATCGGTAACCGAGAGAACAAAATTCTACGAAAAACTACAAAAGGCAATTGATGCAGTCCTAAAAAGAGAAGTAATTATCATAATAGAGGACTTTAATACACGAGTAGGGAATATGATAGTACCACAACACAAACAGAGGCGAATTTTTGATAAACTCCTGCGCACAAAATGAGTTCCAAAAAAATACCACTTTCTTTAAACATAAAGAATAATATGAATATGCATTTCAAAATACGAGAGGAGATAGCCATCATAGATTACAGTCTAACAAACAGAGAAATTCATTATACACAAATATTAGACATAAGACGTTTATGTTCTGCAGATGTAGGAAGTGATCACAGTCTTGTATTGGGAAAAATCAGAATGACAATAAAGAGACCTCAAAAAGCAAGCCTAACAGTCTACAAAACAAAGACAAAGGTAGAAAGCCTACAAGACGAATCAATAAAAAATCTCTACCATACAAGATTGGACAACGAAATAAAAAAGAAACCAAGTGGTAGAGGAAGAAGACATAGAAGACAGTTGGAGAAAGATCAAGGATAACATTATAAACGTAGCAAAGGAAACACTCGGGAAACGTAAAATAAACAGAACATGAAGAAGCCCGAATAATACACCTTGGTTCTGCGAGAAAGTAAAATTAAATTGCCAACAAAAAACAAAAGCCTATATTAAATATAGTTCAAGGAAGATCAGAGAAACATATAAGGAATATAAGACAGTCCACAATGAAACAAATGCACTAGTGAGAAAAAATAAAATGGAATATTAGGAAAAATTCTCTAAAGAAATGGAACATGACTTTTATGGTATGCAAAAGGCGATTTGGAGAATGATGCGTGGACAGCGAAAGGAGATGAAAGAATTAAGAAGTAAGATACATCGAAAAAGATACATGGATAAATTATATAAAGCAATTATATAATAAAATAGAAAATTTGGCACCCAAAACACCAGAAACAGTAGTCGACGAAACATCAGAGATAGATGATGGACAGGTTAAAGAAGCTCTCAAAAAATTAAAAAACCGAAAATCAGCTGGTAAGGACTATTAAAGTACGGAGGAGTGAAACTGATTAAAGAATTGACAAAGCTCATAAACAAAATAATACAGGGATCGCGAATACCAGAAGAATGGAGAACAACCATAATGATACCACTTTTTAAAAAGGGGAGAAAAAAACCGATCCGAATAATTATCGAGAAATTAACCTCTTGTGCACAATTTTAAAACCGATGACAAAAATTGTTACCAATAATAACTCCACTTATACAGCTTTCCGAAGAACAAGGATTCAGGAGCGAAAGATCCTGTAACGACGCAGTATTTGTAATCAGACAAATTACTGAAAAAAATCAATTGAGTATAATAAACCCACAGTTCTTATGCTTTATAGATTTGGTAAAAGCATTTGATAGAGTACAGGTACAAGATGTAGTGCACACACTTTATGACAATAATATTCCATTGGATATAATAAAACTAACTGAGAACACTTAAAAAAGAAATAAAATAGAAGCGAGAGTAAATTCGGAGTTAACCGAATCCAAAGAGGTAACAACTGATATTACACAAGGAGACTCACTGAGTTCTCTAGTATTTAACATTATATTATATAAAGTAATTAAACAAGTAAAAACAAAAAAAGGCTATAAAATGAGCAATAAAGAGATACAAATATTGTGTTACGCCGACAATACTGTCCTAGTCCCTGCGAATGAAGATGACTTGCAGAGATTATTACATCAGTTTAATACAACAGCAAAGATACTTAATATGAAAATATCGGCTAAAAAACCAAATCATTAGTTATCTCCAAAGAACCAATTAGGTGCAAGCTGGAAAATGATAACAATAAAATTTTTTGGGAATTAAATTATCATATAACAACAACATAGAAGAAAAAATAAAAGAATAAATAGTAAAAGCCAATAGAACAGCAGGATGCTTGAATCACACTATTTGAAAAAATTAATAGTTGAGAACAGAAGTATAATATCGTATATATAAATATTATGACCTACACAGCAGAGACAAGTCCAGAAGCACGCAAAGCTTAGAGATACTTACAGACAAGTGAAATGAAAATATTAATAAGAATTGCAGGAAGAACATTTTAGGATAGAGGAACAAATGACAACATAAGGCACATATGTGAAGTAGAGGACATTAACACAATCAATGGATAAGAAACACAGAACAAGAATGGAACCAACACATAAATGAAATGTCTGAACGACGATTAGTGAAAATGGCTCGAGATGAATCACCGGTGGGCCGAAGGAGTATAGGACACCCACAAAAAAGATGGAACGACGACCTGTAGCGATGATACATTAAAGAAAAACAGACCTTTGATTCAAGGCATGAGCATCGTATCTGAACTTTATTTTTTGGTACAAATAAAGAGGACATTTTCAAAGAATTATTTTATTATATGATCATAGATTTTTAAACATTCTTCTTTCTCTCATGCTGAACAAAGCAATTTCCCTTATTTTGTCACTCACCTCCCTGTCATATTTTTTTATCCCACCAATCATTCGCATACAACAGTTTTGTATTAGCTGGATGCGTCTTACATCACGTTCTAGGTGGCATATAAAATATATCTTCCTTTTCCTATAAGACAAGGTCTTGGTTCAACTGTTTTTAAGCCTCTTGTTTACGTAGATGTCCAACTTGCGTACCATCTTCTTGGTGATCGAGCGGAACGTCTTCTTGTCTTGGTTGGTTTTTCATCTTTTGCCCATTTTGGCCAGCTATTAGCTGGCATCGTATTAACGTGATCCCTCCAATGTGGACGTCGTCGCATAGTTGTGCTTTGTACCTGATCTCTCAGGATTATTCCTTTGATAGTGCGCAGTATTTTCATTTCTGTAGCTCTCATGAGGCTTTTTGTTTTAGATGTTTCTGCTCTTGTTTCTGTTTCATACGTTAGAACCGGTCTATATATACGCATTTTGCTTTCTGTAGACATGTAGGCATTTTACCAAATTAAGTCCCTCAAACAACTAGATATTCTCGTAGCTTTATTTGCGTGACTAGCTACTTCCTGATATAGATTTTTATAAGCTCCAGAGCTGTACTGCCAGGTATGTGCAGTGCATTTTCTGTGCTACTGTTTTGTTGTAGATGGCTAATTTACATTTAATGGGGTCTTTAGCTATAACCATTGATTCTGTTTTTTCCACTGATATACTCATGTTGTAAATTTCTTCTGTGGTTTGGAAACGATGTATTAATCGCTGTAAGCCATTTTCATTTTCTGCAATTAATATTACATCATCAGCAAAACACAATATTTTTAGAGTCTCTCGTCCCATTTTATATCCGCTATTGACCTCATTGACACTATTTATTATTTTGTCCATTATTAAATTAAAAAGTGCTGGAGTCGTATTACTTTGTCGAATTAAAGATGATATTGGTACCTCTTCAATTAGTCCTTGCTGTGTCTTTATACGTGTCCTGTTGTTTTTATTGGGTTGTTCTATTACTTTAATGAAGTTGTTGTTGAAGCCATGATCTCGTAAAATTTGTAACAACCGTACCCTAATCGAACGCTTTTTTAGATCAAATAAGCACAGAAATAGAGGTTTATTGAATTTTAATGATTTTTCAGTCCCAGTCCCGGCTGTCGCGTAACATTTTCCTAAGGTTCACATCCAAGTAATGCCTTTGGTTAAAAATTAAGTTGATATTAGCAAATGTGTTCCTTAAATAACTACTAATGTGTTCGGAGAACCTCAAGTCAATGTCAACCATAGTCCAAAATTTTCAGCAGTTGAATAGCCTAGAATTTTATTGTTTAGACTAACTCGGAGTAAACCTCGATATTGGTCTCTAATATGTGGACGTCCGACGAGAAGAACTTGACGCTATTATTACTTTATACTCTAATGTCAGGTTTTAGAGACAATTTTTCTCACTATTCCACTTTCCTATAGACAGTCAAAAGTGCTGTAAAGTGTTTTCAGTAACAAGTAAGATGTTTTCAGTAATCAAGCTAGGGACCAAAAAACTTTCTGACGTTCATAAAACATCTGTCGTTGTAGTCAAAAAATATGCCAGCGCACTTATCTTACTAAAAAGAAAGTTCAACCAATACTTAAGTAAAAGACAAAAAGGCTAGAAACCGAACAACCAATCCCATGGCCATCAGTAGATAAATAATCACAAAAAAGCTCTAAATAAGCAACATTTTGAATATTCTATAAAAGAGTTAATATTGTAAGTGAACACCAAAGTTACTTGCATAAGCAATGTTCAACAGTAGATCTCATAACCTATCACATATATATTTGGAGCACCAACATTGAAAATTATGGAGAATTTTGAGAACTTACTCTTCCATGACATGCTCTAAAAGTTTTATTCTACAGATATAAAACACACATGTCAACATTAACACAGAACTTAAAGCAGACAAGAGAACAAAACAAACCAACCCAAACCACAAACCACTATACCACAGATTGCCATCGCGATGAATGAAAAATGGACCAATTCGGAATCGGCCAAATAAAAAATTTACGTACAGAAATTCGACGCCTCGTGAACTGACAGCACGTCATACAACGACCGAGAAGGTGGCGCGTCGAATTCCTGTATGAAAATAAATAAACTAACCAAAACATATGGTCAAACACAAATATAAATAAACATTTCAGTCAGATGCATAAATTTTTAAACAATAAAAATAATCACCAGTTGTAAGTAATAAAAATAAAAATTAAAAACAGTGTACTGAAAATGATCAGTGATTAGTGTAAATAAATAATAAAAAAAAAAATAAAAAACGTAAATAAAACACAACATACTCTAGACAAACCTACGTAATAAATAAACCAATGTAAAATATGTAAAATATATTAAATACACTAAGATAAACAATAAACTATTTAAATAAAATGAATGCGACATAATAGGTACGAGAGAGAGAGAATGAGAGATGGATGCAACTAAGAAGACTAAATGAAATAAAAAAATCTAAATAATTAAACCTTGAAAAGCTACTAGTACCTGATAAAATCAAGTTGGATTTTTTTGAGAAAAACTTTTTCTAATAAACCATAAGCAAAAATCTCAACTAATATACACAAATCCTCTTTAAAACAAAAATAAATTAACAAAATTGATGTAAGACCTTGTCGGACACGACTGAAAGAAAAAATAGAATATACACAAAGTTTAATTACTAAGGCAGACCACCAGCCACCCTAAAGCCCAATTATAAACGAGTGCTTTAATTCTTAATTACACTGTATTTATAACAATAAAGTTTAAAAAAATAAAGGAATGTTGAAACTAAAACTATTGATGATTTTCGAGATTCCAGAGAGATCGATCTTGATAAGTGGTAGATAATAGATTCATTTTTTTCATTGTTAAGGCTCATAGACTTTAAATATCCACACTGTCTCTGTGACTTGGCTGATAACAGTAAGCTTGTATCTTCACTTACTTTAATAACTTAAACCTCAGCGTAAATACTACTCAGTATATATCACCACTACACCAAACACTTTATTTTTGCACTCGACGCGCGTTTCGCTAACCATGTTAGCTTCATCAGGAGCGATGATTGACAGCGTAAATATTCGCAGACTCTCCAAGAAGATATATAACTTAACAAGAAATTGAAATAAACTTTTTAATAGAGCGATAGTAATCACCCTAATAAAAGCTATGCAGCAGAATTTTCTAAGAAAGTTAAGGTTTCAAAACTGAACATAGTTATGTCAAAACACTACTCCATTAGCATCGTTACTTAACTTGTTATGATATAATTTGGGAGCGAATAGATCTTGGAATTATTATGTGACATACATAACAAAAAAAGCGTCTCAAAAGCTTGCAATATTATTTCGTAATAATAAGCTATATACTCCACAACAGCTTTCCGTCCAGCACAATGCTTATCTATCTATCAAATACTGCTTCAGAAGAAGTTCTGCTCCCGAACGTACTTTGTATCTGCTATATATTATCCAGTAGAGAGCCATTTGCTGGTTTAGAGACCCACAACTCTTCCAAGAACTTGATTCCTTGGAATATCAAAAATACTCGTGATTTAATTATATTTGATAAATATCTCTATAGAAAAGGTTTAATGGATTTAGTCCACTTGGTTCTTCCTAGAACAGTGGTTGCTAAGAGTATACGTCGAGATAATATGTCATATCCTCGTACCAACTTTTTCAAAAATTCGTTTATATGGAACAATACTTGGGAAGGAACTGCCCAGTACTGTGTTCCTCATCAAGAACATCCCATAGTATTTCCAGTCAAACATGAATTCCAACATCCTTACGTGTGCCGCTCGTATAGATTTTTAATTATTTTATTTCAGCGCAAACACTAGTCCTATAAAAATTCCTACTTATTTGATGCTCAATGTAGATTTTACAAGATCTTGGATCAAATATTGATAATAAAAAGTATTATTTGCATTATTGCTATTTAAAACAGTTTATAATAATTATAAAATAATATATCAAGGACGACCTCGGTCCTAACGTATTCAGCCTCCTCTCTAGACAGAGAGAAAAAGCAGTATTTTAACTTGAATAACATTAAGCCTGAAAATTCAAAATATTTAGAAATCGCCAAAAGTTCATAATTTGTATTTGCTTATTATATTGGTATAACGTTTAGTCAAAAGGCAATTTCCCAAAGTAAGATTAAACAAAATTACTTTATAATTAGATACGTAAATTGATAAGTTGTAATTTATATTTATTTTCTCATTTATTTGTTTATTTCTTTCAAGGCATTAAATATTGGGAATAAAAAAGGATAAAGCTACGTGAGATAAAATAAAAATAGAAAATTCTTAAAATTCTTCCTGCGTCTTTGCAATTTAAAATAACCTGCCCTACTTGTGATAATATGGATTTGGTCGGACTGTTCCTTCACCCACATCATTTTCCCCAGAAAGAACAATAAATATTTCCCTGATTATTCTTTCCTGTATATCGAATGATAGTTCCAGTTAACATAAAGGAATATGCCAAAGCATAGCAAATGCTTAAAAATTGCTCTGTAAACAGTAACTTTAAGAGCCATATGTTCCACAGAAAATGACCTGAAGAATCGTCCATCACAGCTGAAAGGTTAATGCGATCATTATTGAAAGGAAGTAAGGAGCATTTTTTTCTTTACTCACCAGTTGTGAGATCTATTAAGAAGATTTTTAACACATTTCTACAATTCCAGTGGATCAGCAACTGAAAGCATCAACTCGAACTACCATTCGACGATTATTAAAAATACACTTCAATTAATCTCTCATATTATATATCCCAATTTTTCCATTAAAAACTACTGTGCCACAGTATTAAAATCACATAAATTTTTAATCTTGGTTTTAGCACACTATTAATGTAATCATGAAAAGTAAGTTGGTCTTTCCACAGTACACATAAGCCACAAATCTCTGCAACCGACAACAACAGCGCGCTTCCAAACTATATCGATTGCAGTCAACAATACGCTTCCTTCTAGAGAAGAGATTTACGGAAGCATATTTTAACATTCAAATTTCGGGCCATTTATTTCTGTATAATAAATGTACCTAGTCTAGACAGATGATTTTCCACCCTTGACTTCATAACTAACTTAATTCTTAGCTTGCCAGTGGCTTAGCAGTTGGCTAAAAAAATCTAATAGCCTGTTTTCATAACAAAAAGTGAGCTAAACACAATACGCAGGGTGAGACAAATACTCACTAGAACGGTGTGTGTGTTTATATTTCTATATATATATATATATATATATATATATATATATATATATATATATATATATATATATACAGGGTGCCCCATATGTATGAAATAATGATTCCACAGCAATTATTAATTAGTATGTCAAAAAAATGTTTAAATAAAAGTTATAGGGTATTATACGGCGCACATGCTGACGTTGACAATAAAATGTTTTAAACTGTCAGTTCGAACAAACTACGCTATCTTAAATTTTTTTAAATGAAAAAAGCCCTGTATATTATTTTATTTTTGAGTCCTACTAAAAATTCTAGATCAAAAAATGATCTATTGACGAAAATATTTATTGCTGCATTATGTGAAACTGCAGTTTGAGCGTAATATCATAATGGTACATTTAACAGAAACTGAAAGAATCACAACAGAAGGTGTGTGATCTTTTTACCGCAGAATATCCGAATCGAGAACCTATTACCCAATCCGTAGTTAACAAAACATTGAAACGATTTAGACAATCAGGTCATGTTAAGGATCGTTCTAAATCAGGACCTCCAAAAGTTAAAAAAATCTATGATAAAAAGTTAGATGTTTTATTGGAAATTATAGAAAATCCCCATACAGCCCCTCGACAGCTTTTCCTAGAGCACAACATAAGTAAAGGTACCTTAAGTCGTATACTGCATGAAGAAAAATTGCATCCATACAAACCCATTTTATTGCAAGAATTATCTAAACACGACTAAGATAGACTCGTTCAATTTTGCGAGATCATTATGGAACGAATCAATAATGATCCTAACCTAATTTATAATATTGTTTTTTCTGACGCCGCCACATTGTGTCTTAACGGAAAAGTTAACACGCCTAACTATCGGTACTGGTCTACTGAGAGTTCCCACTGGATAATCGACAGTCATTCTCAAAGACCACAAAAAATAAACGTGTGGGAGGGATCTGTGGACGTCATATCACTGGTCCCTTTTTTATCTGGAAATCTTACAGGACAGAGATATTTACAGTTACTCCAAGAGCAAGTTATTCCAACTTGTGCAGGTCTTTTTCCCGATGAAAATAATTTGAATACTCTTAACAGGAATCTGTGGTATCAACAGGACCGAGCACCTCCTAACTATGAAATCAATGTTCGTAGATATTTGGATGCGATTTTTCCTAATCGATAAATAGGCAGAAGAGGTGCTGTAGAATGGCCTGCAAGGAGTCCCGACCTTACGTCACTCGATTTTTTTATAGGTTCATTTGAAAAACAAAGTTTACCGAAGTCGACCTGAAACTGTAGCAGATTTACAACAAAGATTTCAATAAGAAGTAGCACAGATCACTCCGGATTCTCTGCAAAACTCTGTTCAGGCAGTTTATGACAGATTGGGTCATTGCATTGCTGTTAATGGTAGACATTTTAAGCAATTGTTAACTTAAAAATAAACCTAGAGTACCAATAGTCTTTCTTGTCTTTTGTTTATTTTAAATTTCAAATGACAATAATTTCCAAACAGTTCAATTTAGTCATATGATATGTTAGACAAATAATATCTAGAATTTTTAATAGGTAAAATAATATACGGGGCTTTCCCTATTATGTTTGGAACTATTTTTCTATTTATTATAAAACCTACTCCTCCAATGTTCTCTTCCTCACTTATATATATATATATATATATATATATATATATATATATATATATATATATATATATATATGGCCACCGTTCATGATAAACAATATTAAAAAAAATAACCGGCCAGGTGCAAGATGTACTTGCGGAATTAGTGTTCCGTATGTTAATTGCTTTTAAAATAAAAATTTTTGTTACGAAGGTATAAAATGATCAATGAAATCACAAAACACACTCCAAATGAGTTTTCAACAAAGTTTTTTCCGACCATTACTGAAAACTAATGACCTTGAAATGTTTGTTTTTTTTTATATACCAGAGAAATTATTAAGGATAATGCACTCGTTATAATTTTCGTTCAATATACACCCTGTGGAAAATATTTCAGAATTTTTTCAAAATTTTTTGGTCAGTACTTTTCGAAATAACTGGGGGGGACAGCGATTTTTCGCGACTTTTTAAAAATAATACAAAGGAAAGTGTGTGCAAGTATTACATTAGATCTATTTTTGAACTCGTGTTTTTACAAGTTTTCATTTGACACCCCACTCGATGACCTATTAAAAAAAAAAATTTCAGTTCTGATTTCACCCTCCAAAACTAACTCCTTAAGTCAAAATTTAACTTTCAAAACTATACAGCTCTGATGAAGCCACCAACCTACGTCAAATGGTTTCGGAGAAAATCGGGTATGACAGAGAGACAGACAGACGGACGGACAGACGGGCAGACACCGAAGTAATCTTATAAGTGTTCCTTACAGAACACTAATAAATAAAGTGAGATCTATCAACAATTCTGTTTCACAGTTATAAATCATAAAGGAAGGAAATAAATAAGAAAGGACGCACAATGTTTGATTCTGTACGTGTAAACGCTACGTTTATTACTTGCAATCTAGACATCTTAGTAAATAATGGCATGATATTATATACAAAACTTAACCTAATCAAAATTATTTAACAAGATGAGGCTATTATTGATTATATTTATAAGAAAACAGTAATAACTAAACAATAAATAAGTAAAAAAATTGGAAAATCAACTACGAGCACCAATTAATTACTTTACACTTAGTAATCATCAATCACCTAGCCTTATTCAATTTGTGCATATAGTAAAAAATAAATGCCACAGTGTATGTATGTCTCCTTTTTCGCTTCTCTAATGGGAGATCAGATAACAGGCAGAATGAGTTTTCCAACCCAAAACCGCAGTAATTCGACAAACTGCCCAATAATTAACTGGTCTCGAGTAGCTTTAAAGCCCAGAAGGGCAGTCTATGCTGTTTTAAAAAATTTTTTGGAATCTTTATTCATAATTTTTGTTATTTTCGATTATCCTATAAATTTTTAGATCGTCTGCAAACAAAAGTACTCTAAATGACTAAGTGAATCACCAACATCATTAATAAATAAATTAAAAAAGAGAACCATGGTAAGAACCTGGTGCTTTGGCGTATATGATACATTTATCTTCTTAGAAATGTAATAGAAAATAAGGATACACTGGTTATGATTAATTGGAAAACTTTTTATCCACCTAGATACGTAAGTTAAATACCAATTTAAATCATGAAGGCATGAAGCATTAGCTACTTATAATGTTGTTGTATATTTATAAAAATTATAACATTACAAATAAATGTTATAGAGCATAATTATTAATGTTTTTATACGTTATATGAAATAAAATTGTAACACGAGTATTGGCAATTTATTCAATAAAAAATATTGTTTGGGATTACTCAATGTCATAGAGGCCATTTATAATTTTTTTTATGTGTCTAGTTCACCATCTTTCAAAAAAGGGCTAAATAAATCACAAAGATAGTTTTTGTGTTGTATAATGGGTGCGACACAAAGCAGGTAGCTTTTTTATTGAAATAAAAATTAATTTTCGAACCAAAATCTCCTGCTTTTGCCATGTAGGTATTAAAACTATTAGTTATATGAAATAGTGAATCCCAATATATAGTATATATATATATATATATATATATATATATATATATATATATATATATATATATATATATATATATATATATACATATATATATATATATATATATATATATATATATATATATATATATATATATATATATATATATGTATATCCGCTCGCGTGGATTTGATTCATTATTATCATCTGTGCTTATTCCTTATGTTACCTAACGTAATAAAATAGACTCTATAACATGTCCAGAGAACATATATATTTTATAAAAAACCGGTCAAGTGCAAGTTGAACTTGCACAATTAGTGTTCCGTACGTTGATTGTTGTCAAAATAAAAATTTTTGTTAGGGTGGTATAAAATGATCAGTGACTTCACAAAACACACCCCAAATGAGTTTTCAATAAAGTTTGTTTCCAATCTTTACTGAAAAACTGGTGACCTTGAAATTCTGTTTTTTTTTATATACCAAATAAATTTATTAAAGGTAATGCACTCGTGATAATTTTCGTTTAATCTATACCCCGTGGAGAATATTCCAGAATTTTTTCAAAATTTTTTGATTAGTACTTTTCGAGATAAGGTAGGGGACACCGATTTTTTAAAAGTAATACGAAGAAAAGTGTGCGCAAGTATTACATTATATACGAGTATATATATATATATATATATATATATATATATATATATATATATATATATATATATATACATATACATATTTTTACTCGTGTTTTCACAAGCTTTCATTTGACACCACACTCGATGACCTAGTAAAAAAAAAATTTTTTCACTTCCGATTTCACCCCTCAAAACGAACCCCTTAAGTCAAAATTTATGTTACGGTGGTATAAAATGATCAGTGACTTCACAAAACACACCCTAAATGAGTTTTCAACAAAGTTTGTTTCCAATCTTTATTGAAATCTGATGACCTTGAAATTTTTGTTTTTTTTATATACCATATAAATTATTAAAGGTAATGCACTCGTGATAATTTTCGTTCAATCTACACCCCGTGGAGAATATTCCAGAATTTTTTCGAAAATTTTTTGATAAGTACTTTTCGAGATAAGGCCCGGGACAGCGATATTTCGCGAATTTTTAAAAATAACACAACGAAAAGTGCGCGCAAGTATAATATTATATATATATTTTTTACTCGTGTTTTCACAAGCTTTCATTTGACACCACACTCGATGACCTAGTAAAAAACAGACAGACAGACAGACAGACAGGCAGACACCGAAGTGATCTTATAAGTGTTCCGTACGGAACACTAATAAAAAAAAAAACACGTAAATCGGATAAGTAATTCTTGAACGCTAAGCGCACTAACGGACAGACAGACAGACAGAAAGACGTTGCGTTTTATATATAATATAGATTTTTTTTGTTAAATATTAAGTTAAGAATTAAAAAAAAACACCTAAATCGGATAAGTGGTTCTCGAATGATAAGCACACAAACGGACAGACAGACAGATATATATATATATATATATATATATATATATATATGTAGATATAGATATATATATATATATATATATATATATATATATATATATATATATATATATATATATATATATATATATATATGTATATATATGTATATATATATATATAATATATATATATATATATATATATATATATATATATATATATATAGTAATTAAGGTGGAAATGATCTGGGAATATCACAAGAATGAATGGTAGCAAATGGACACGCCATATGGTTGGACAACATGAAAAGATTGGCGGGATACGATTGTATGCAACAATCAAACATGTATAGTATATATTTTATTATACCATCGTTCATTCTCGTAACATGCCCCGCCTACTTTAACTTCATCTCTGTTATTCTCATTAACACCCGTTCTTTTGCCAATAGTCTCATTTTGTATTCTATCGCTTAGGCTTATACCAAGCATCGATCATTCCGTTCTACGTAGTGTTCATTTAAGTTTACATGCCGAGGTTTTGGTGAGGGTCAAAATTTCCTTAATGTGAGTGAAGACAAGTAGAACACAAATATTAAACGCTTTCCTTTTCAGCCTGATTGAAACCTCGCTTTTGAACGTATTTCGGTGTTATTATTACATTTATTAGCTGGTTAGGCACTAGGTTAGTCATCATGTTTGTCTAGTCAAAATTGATCTTCATGCCAATTTTCTGTGTCGCCTCTTTCAGTTTTTGATTCATAATTCTAGCTTCTCCCAAATTTTCGGATTTAAGTATGATATTATCCGCGAATCTTAGATGGCTGAGCTTTTCTCTATCGACACTAACTCTATTCCTCCATTCTAGTATTTTAAAGGCATGTTCTAGAACAATAATGAATAATTTTGGGGACAGGGTGTGTCCTTGCCTGAAGATAGATAGTTGTTTGTATACATATACAGGCTGTTATGAAATTCACTGCATATATTGAAATGGGTGACTCGTGGGGACATGTAGAAGCACATTCAATACTTTTTTTCTTCAAATTCGAAAATTTTTGAAAAATTAGAAAATGGGGAAAACTCCTTTTTACCAAATATTTATAAAATCACCCCGCCCATAAAAGACCGACTTTGGCCTTGGTAAAGCTTGAGATCATTACTCATTAACAGTTGTTAGGAATAGGGCAAAATTGACCCTCATTTTTAAAAAGTCGTAGATTAAAAATAAATTTCATTTACTATATTTAACGGTGATGAGAGTGAATTTTTCACCATTCAGAAAAAAAATGCAAACATTTTTAGGAATAAATAATCAAAAGTAGGAGACAAATCTTGAATTGGGGAATGGTATACTTTCTGAGAGTGTTGTCACCATTCCATGCACTGGCTATATTAACTCATATTTATTTGTAAAATGGATGAATCATTTTATAAGCGTCGTAAAAATGACCACTGCTTATTGGAAATACAACATTCGAAGAACCTGGAAGAGTTGAACATAGCAAAGCCTAATGATACAACTGCCAGGCCTTACTATTCACCGGCTTCAGCCACTTTTTTTTTCTTTTTAAACCTATGAGCTCTTATTATATTCAAGCAACAGAACAATTTAAGGACAAATCCAGGTCATCAAGTAACGCAATATCAAGTTGCAAGTTTATTTGCAGAATCTTACTAAAGAGAACGGATTTCAAGTGTCTGGAGTTTGGCTCATGGACAAAAACGTCTTTCCCGAATCTTTGTTTAAAGCAGCTGAAAATATAAATGCTCTCTTCCTCAAACAAACTCAAGTAATGAAAACATATCGATATTTTAAGACCACACAATTAAATAGTGAACCGTCTATTTCGGGATTTAACGCTGAAGCATTAAAAAAATTATAAAATCTTTATATCCAATACTACAAAAATACTGTACAAAAAACATCAAGTGTTTACAAAAATATGTTCATAAAATAAACAAAAGACGTACCGTGTAATATACACGAGCCTCCCTGACAGCGGCGCGGCGATTTTAAAGTAACTTTTTTTGTCTACGTCTGACCAAATTCTTTCTAGTTTAAAATAAATAAAGGGGAAAAATCCATCTCAACGTTTATTTTATTACCTTTTTTACAAGGAAGCAAATAAAATTTTGGGTGAATTGCATAATAATTTATTGATGAATATTGATAAGAAAATTATTTTAAAATATAATAATTTTTATACTTTTTTTTTTATATTAAATTGGTTTGAGGTCAATTTTTTCCATTATTATTGAGATCCGCTATTTTTCTTTTAACAGCTGTGTAGAGGCAAAATAAAAACAGAATTTCAAATAGGTTTTTCACTGAACATTTTAAAGACCTAAATGGTAAACGATTTTTTGATGTACCTTAAATCGGTACCTTATTGGTTGGTTAAATTTTTGTATAATTCATTTAGATAATTTGATGTAATTTCAATTGTGCTGTGTACAATGTACATCCATACGAAATAAATGTACCTTTAATGTGTAACGGATCTCCATATAAAATATCCTAAGTTGTTCGTGATAAATTTAAAACTTAACCAATTATACTAATCACACAATATATCTGCACTTTGTTGTACACTTTCTGCAAATTTCTTACTCACTCAATCCATTTCCCTTTAAAAAAACGACACCTTATCTCCGTAATTGGTAAACATTCACTGAAAAGAAAACAGGGGGTCCCGGCATAAACTACTTAATTTTTGGAATGCGAATAACAAAGGAGGCGATTTTAGAATATAAAAATATTTTAATATTTTTTTTATTAAATTTATTTGAAAAAAACCAGCTGACGGGATAAAAAAAAAAACGAGTTTCTGTCTGATTTAGGTATTTCGATATTGTGTGAGTTCAGCGTTTATCAGTGGAGTGCGAAAAAATATAAATGACATTATTTCTTTAAGGTCGGTTTTTTTCCTTTATTATTGAGATCCGCTATTTAAGGTGAATTTTCTAGAATCGGTCTTGTTACAAGGATCCACCAGTTCCAATATATGCAGTGAATTCCGTAACACCCGGTATATTTATATATATATATATATATATATATATATATATATATATATATATATATATATATATATATATATATATATATATAAAAGGGAAAAGAGGGCACGGTGGTTTACTTAATTTGAATAATGAAAAAAAAAATTCTTGCCATTGAGATTCAGAATCGCCTTTTGTTTTTCACAAAATTAACTGTCCATAGACTTTCAAAGTAATCATACAAATATCAACAATTTTCATCACAACCGTAACACGCGATCGACAAATGAAGATGGTTCAAGGTATCGGGCAAGATAATTCAGGAAGATGCCGAACATTATTGATCTTGACAGCCATCATAAAAATATGTTCCCCTTCCAAGATAAAAAGAACATGCTTCGTGAGTCCAGTTCTTGCACCCGGAGCATTGTATCCAGTCTTCAGCTGGAGGATGAACATACTGTTCTTTGCATACCGTGCAATAGTAATCACGAGCGGTTTTGGAGGCATTTCTTACTGTTTTTTTTTTTTGATTCTGGATGTAGATGGTTTTTGAGAATTTCTAGAAGTTAGTACATTTTCTTTTCCAAAATTTTTTAACAGCACGCTGTTCAGACTTAATAACTTTTTGTTTTTGGACCACTTTGACTGGTGTAGAAGTCAGAACCTCAGCCTTTTGCCTTTTTCTCTTCTTTTGTGTCACTTTGACCTGTCCTACAGCACTTGGAAACTAATGTATGGACTCTAGAATATGATCAGCTGTTGACTGGAGATCAGCAGTTACAAGGGTCGTGGAACCAGCTGGTGTAGTTATAGCCGCAGATGAAACCGACGGTGTAGGTGGAGGTGTCTTATGACCTGATGATTGGAGACTGGTAGATGGAAGGTGTGAACTCGCCGTGTGATACCAATACTGGATTGCAGCGTATTAGTGTCAGATGTAAACTGGATTTCTATTTGCGGTTGATCTGTCACTGAGGTAGGGCCAAAGTCGCAGTCTTGAAATACATTTCTGCTATATGGCCATATTCCAGCAACACGGAATCCACTAATAGAATTCATTGGAGACACACCCTTCAAATAAGCGGAGTTCTACCTGGGTGAGCTTTCTGGAATGTTGCAATTTCTTGCTCGAAGTACTTTTTGATTGGCCTATATACGGCAACGTCCAATGGTTGTAATTTATTTGCAGTGTGTGGGGGGAACGATAGAAATATTATATGATGTTTCGTTGCATATTCAAGCGCAGGATAAAATTTGTGCGATTCATGATTGTCTAATAAAAGAAACAATTTCTTTTGTTCTGATGGGCTCGTCTTTCAATCAAAAATTCCAACCAAGTCAGAAATATTTGCACAAAAATCCAGCCTGAATCGGATACAGTGACTTGTGATCCAGGTGGAGCTCCATCAAGAAGGCGTGGTACAAATCGTTTCCACTTATCGTATGAAGACAGGAATTTTAATGACGTGGTAGTGGATGTGCGGATGCCAGTCTCATCCATGTTGTATATTTATGTAGAATCCAACGAGTGTTTGAAGATCAATTCTTCTAGAAGATCATAAAATTGCTCTACCTGGGGACGGTTAAATCCTCAGGCTATAGCCAAAGACGTAGGTTCAGGAGTCCTTAGCACCATCGAAGTATGTCTCTTTCGAAACCCTGATAGCCAGTCTTTTCCTGCGCATCCTTTTGGAAACCTATCGCCTTTGCCTAGTTTCTGAGCGAATTCTCCAACAGTTTTTTTAAAATCACTTGGTGTTAGGCCAAAAAATAAATCATTCAACCTTGTGAGATATTTTTTTAATGTGTTTTCCTTCATCTTCAGTGAAAACTAATCTGAACCTAACCAAATATTTGGTACCAGATTGTTTTATGTGATGTGTTAGCAAAGTGCTAAATGGTACGTTATATTTCTTGGCTGCTCCTCGAACTGAAGTTCGGCTTGCCTCTTTCGTAGCCCGTTTTAAAAAATTTTCTGCCCAATCACCCCTTTTGGTCTTTCTTTTATAATTTGAAACCATCCGAAACAGAATGAAGGTGAATGTAAATGAAATCGGGTAAGATGAATATAGGAGGGCAAGATGAATAGGGCCATATTCATCTTGCCCGATAGGGTACTTAATCGATAAAAAAATAACCTAAAATTCGACCGTGTTTGGCACGATGGGCTGTTGGCTAAGCTACGTTCTTATGGTATGTCTGAAAAGTTCTGTTTGTGGCTCTCATGTTTCCTCAGAGAGCGTTCTTTGCGAGTGGCAGTCGACGGATTTCTTTCTAACACCTTCACTATCAACGCCGGTGTACCCCAAGGCTCCATACTGTCTCCTACTCTCTTTCTCATTTATATTAACGATCTGCTGGAAAAGACCGAGACTCCGATCTACAGCTTCGCAGATGACAGTACATTTATCTCTTCATTCACTTTGAACGCTCGGACATCGGCTACTCAGACGAATATCCGCAGACAGCAGGAAATCATTCAACTTAACAAAGACCTGGAAGAAATTCTATCTTGGGGTGACAGTAACCAAGTGGAATTTAACGCTACAAAAACCCAGGCGGCAGTTTTTTCTAAAAAAGTTAACGTTGCTGAACCCGACATAGTTATGTCGAGACACTCCATTCCTCTAACATCGTCACTCAATTTGTTGGGCGTTAATTTGGAAGCAAATATGTCCTGGCCTGAACATATTGCAGACATAGCAAGAAGAGCTTCTCAGAAGTTGGGAATATTATTTCGAAGCAGAAAGCTTTACACTTCACAACAACTGCTAATTCTTTACAAAGCTCAAATTCGACCAATTACGGAATACTGCTCCCATGTTTAGGGCTCCGCTCCCAAACATACACTGCATTTGTTGGATTCTATTCAGAGAAGAGCTGTTCGTCTGATTGGAGACCCGGAACTGACAGGTGGCCTTGATTCGCTGGAACATCAAAGAACGGTTGGCGACTTGAGCCTATTCTACAAGTAAAGGGTATTTTTTTTATAGAGGTATAGAACTTTGAAATGGAATAAAACAAAGATGAATTTTTTAAATTGACATGAAATTTACTTTATTCGAAAGATAATCTTCTGGCATTATAATTTAAATATGACTTCTGGCATATGACCCCCACGGCTGGCTCGGACGTAGTCTAATCTGGAGGTTCAATTTTCGATGACTTTTTCCAACATTTGTGGCCGTATATCGGCAATAACACGGCGAATGTTGTCCTCCAAGTCGTCAATCGTTTCCGGCTTATCGGCGTAGACTAGCGACTTCACATATCCCCACAGAAAATAGTCTAGCGGCGTTAAATCGCACGATTTTGGAGGCCAATTCACGGGTCTGAAACGTGAAACTATGCGGTTACCAAACGTTTCCTTCAATAAATCAATTGTGGCACGAGTGTGTGACATGTTGCGCCGTCTTGTTGAAACCACAGCTCCTGCACATCATGGTTGTTCAATTGATGAACGAAAAAGTCAGTAATCATGGCTCTATAGCGGTCACCATTGACTGTAACGTTCTGACCAGCATCGTTTTTAAAGAAGTACGGACCAATGATTCCACCAGCCCATAAAGCACACCAAACAGTCAGTTTTTCTGGATGTAACGGTGTCTCAACATACACTTGAGGATTATCATCACTCCAAATACGGCAGTTTTGTTTATTGACGTATCCATTCAAACAAAAGTGAGCTTCAATGCTAAACAAAATTCGCTTATGAAAATCGGGATCAACGGCAATCTTGTTTTGGGCCCATTCACCGAATCTACGCCTTGCTAGGTGATCGTGTGGCTTCAATTGTTGCACGAGTTGGATTTTGTAAGCACGCAAACCAAGATCTTTCCGCAAAATCTTCCATAAAGTGGATGGACACATATCCAATTCCTGTGCACGATGGCGGATAGACTGATTCGGGTCTTCCTCTACGCTACGCTCTACAGCAGCAATGACTTCTTCTGTACGCACTGTACGACGTCTCTGTGGATGCGTATTATCATTTAGAGTAAACTTGGTGCGAAAACGTTCCATAGTTAATCGAATTAATTGCTCTGATGGACAATTATGTTGACCGTAAAATGGACGTAGTGCGCGATACGTATTTCGAACAGAACCATGATTTTCAAAATAAATTTGTACAATTTGGAAGCGTTGTTCAGGCGTCAGTCTATTCATGTTGAAATGCCAAACCAAACTAAACATAAATCACTTGACAGCTGACAAAATAGCCGCCAGTTTAAAAATGTGTTGACAACTTAAAGTTTTATACCTCTATAAAAAACACCCTTTACTTTCATGGAAAGTGTTCGAAAGATGTGGCCCGTTTAATTCCTCCCAGAGCGGTGCATGTTAGAAGTACACGTCACGCTAATACTTCACATCCGTATAAGGTTCAGCTTGTTACTCCTCGTACAACGCTTTTCAAGCAGTCATTTATATGGAGAACATCATCCCTTTGGAATAATTTGCCCAGGACTGTGTTTCCCACCGAGTACAATTTACAGCGATTTAAGAACAACGTGAATCGCTTTCTCCGCACACGTGTCGCTCCTGTAGCGCTTTAGGGACTTCCCTGTAGCATGTGTGCTAGACCCATAAAAAAAAAATAATAATAATAATAGCGGTGTTGAAAAAATTTAAAATACAAATTAATTACGTAAATTAAGATAAGACAACAAAAACAATATAAATATAGGATGTAGATGATTTATCAAACAGAAAATCTTAAAACTTACCGTAACTAAATATTCTATTTTCGGACGTCCGTTTTATTTTTCGTCACTGACGTCCGTACTCCCTCATTAGCAGTCAAATTCGGACTGGCTTGCGAACCCCCGCCTCGCCGCGCGTCCTCTCGCGCTAGAGATCTTCATGTACCTAGCGAATAGAAAAAGATATGGGATTGATTCGTTTTGCCAGCTATATTCATCTTGCCCACCCGTCCCCCATATATATATATATATATATATATATATATATATATATATATATATATATATATATATATATTAGGGTGACAAGCCAAAATTTTTTTTTTATTTTCTTTAGTTCTACCCCCGCAAAATGTTCAGGCCTATGAAAAAAATGAAGTCCTTAAATTAAAAAACAAATATATTAATATTTAGAGGTTGCATCCATCGATTGAAAATATATTTTTTCTTCCCAAACGTTTTTTCCCCTTCAATAGCATCCTGTTAGACTTCTAATTTCAATTTACGGATTATGAAGGTATTTCCTTATATATTTTTTTGATGAACCGAATCCGTTCCCCTTCAAGGGCCTAATTTCAATTTACGGATTTTATTTCCTTATATATTTTTTGATAAAATCCCAAGGGCCGTTTCCCCCTAAAATCCTTCAATTTTCTGCAATGCTCATGTTAAAGGCGCGTTAATGGTGAAAAAAATGCGTTTTCCTTTCAAAAAAGTTTCGCTAAATTTACGGATAGATCAAGTTTTATGATGCAGATTCATAGATATCGTGCAGATCTTTGAAAAATTGTCATGGTGCATGAGTAATATTGGACAAACATAGCTAAAACGAAGCGCTTTATTGAAAAAAATAACTCGAGAGGAAGGCAATTCAGAAAAAATATTTTAACATTTTTTCCTGGGAATATTAGATTTTGGACCCAACACTCTATTAGGACTCTATGAGTCCCAAAATTGAAAATTTAATTGGAAACAAAATACCTTTAATATATATTTAAATTCAGCGAGAATTTTACGTCCGAGTTAACATTGAATTTTGGTCGGGCGTGATTGGGCCTCATTGGAACTGCAATAAAATGCGGCGGATGAAAAGAATTATATCTGTGTTAAAAGCTAATACCTAAGTTAAAAAATCGAGTGATAAGCCAATATTTCGCGTCGTTTCAGACGCATTTTGAGAACATAATAATCATCGACGTTTAAGTAATCTTTGCTTCCGTGATTATAAATGGCGTATAGAAATCATAAAAACGGTAACGTGAACAAGAAAAAGATTACTGATTTTTGGTTGGAATCATGTTTAGAGGACTTTTCCGAGTGCGTTTCTGCAAATACTTTGCCGTCGAATAATCTTATATTTTAAGATTGTTTCTTCATAATCATTGAAGCGTACAATTAGAGAAAGTGCAGCCATTGTATCTATGGAAACTGCAAAAATTTGCACATATTTTGGAGTACCTATCTGAGGTAAAAGAAACGGCATCCCGAAGATTGAAAAAATATATTCGGAATATTTATCTAACAAGAAACAGAAGAATGTTTATTCTATTTTTATAATTACGAAAAGATCTAATTTTATGAACAAATTATATTAACTGCTTATAATTAATGATATGTGCAATGAGAATAGTGCGCAATATTCTGTTTATGCGAAAGCGAGGGAAAGTCGAAGACATCTCAGTGGAATGAATGAATATTTCGTCAACAACTTCATACAACGAAAGTGATATCGCAGAAGAGAAAACTTGCAATTAAGCAACCGCCGAAATCTCGTTCGCCCAGTGTAGATGCAAACTATTCCATTTTTTCCGTAAAATTCTCGCTGTGTATTAATAGTATTGGGTTTCCATTTAAATTATCAATTTTGGGACTTATAGAGTCCCAACACAGCTTTGGGCCCAAAATCTAATAGGCCCATTCAGATTCCAGGAAAAAATGATAAAACCTTTGCCTGGAACATTTTTTCTGAAGTTGCCTTCCTGTCGAGGTTTTTTAGGTGTGTCAATCTTTTTTCCAACAAAGCGTTTCGTTATCGCTGTCATTGTCTGATATTACTCATGCGTCACGAAATTTCTCAAAGATTTATGTCATATCTATGATTTTGCATTACAAAACTTGATCTACAACGCTTCCCGTAAATTTTGCAGAACTTTTTTGAGAGGAAAACGCTTTTTTTTCACTCTTAATGCGCACTTAACATGGACACTGCGGAAAACTAAAGGATTTTAGAGGGAAACAGCCCTTGAGAGCGGATTTACCATCAAAAAATCTACAAAGAATCACCTTCATATTTCCTAAATTCAAATCCGAAGTCTAACCAGGGGCTGTTGAAGGGGGAAAAACGATTGAGAGAAAAAATATATTTTAGATATTAATATTTTTTTATATAAATTTAGGGGATTCATTTGTTCATAGGATTGAATATTTTGCGAGCTTAGGACCGAAGAAAATTAAAAAAAAATAATTTTGGCTTGTCACCCTAATATATATGTGTATATATATATATATATATATATATATATATATATATATATATACATACATATGTGTTTTATATATATATATATACATATATATGTGTGTATACATATATATATATATATATATATATATATATATATATATATATATATATATATATATATATATATATATATATAACATATATATATCTTTCTTCTTCTTCAGCTGTTCTCTATCCGTTGGATATAGGCCTCTCTCATATTTACCCATGTGTTTCTGTTTTGTGCAATTTGATACCGGTTGAGTCCGGCAAGTTTCTTTATGTCATCGTACCAGCCCTATTGAGGTCTTCCGGTACTTCTTCGTTCTCTCCATGGTCTCCATCTAGTGATGTAGCCGCTCCAGTTTTCTGTATGTCTAGCCACGTGTCCTGCCCATTACCATTTTAGAGAACCGATTCTCTTTATAATAATATAAAAACTTTGTTTTTTTCTCTTATCCATTGGTTTGTTACGTGATCTTTCAGTGATATTCCTAGAATTTTTCTCTTCACGGCCCTCTGGTGTACTTTTAGTTTGTTCTTGATTTTTTTAGTTATGACCAGGTCTCAAAACCATATGTAGTTACGGGTGGTATGCACTCATTGTAAAGTTTTTCCCTATTTATTTCTGTTTTTGTTTGTTTCATTTTTCTTTTCTTCTCCATTTTGGTATTTATGAGTATCTTGCTTCTGACCATCCTGTGGTCACTCCCCGTATTAAATTGTTTCACTACGTCTACATTCTGGATTATATACTTATGGCGTGAGATAATGAAGTCAATCTCATTTTTTGTTGGTCCATCCGGGCTTCTCCATGTCCATTTTCTTTTCTCCTTCTTTTCGAAGAAAGTATTCATCAGATATAGTTTTTCTGTCTCTGGTAAATTTGCAAACATTTTTCCTCTTCCATGTCGGGTTCCAAGTCCGAATTCTCCTTTATATGTCTCTGTTGGTTCCGCCTTTTTACCTATCTTAGCGTTGAAGTCTCCTCCTACAATTTTATGCGTGTTGTTTTCTTTTATTGCTCTTGCTACTTCCTCATATACTGTCTCAGCTTCTTCATCATCATATGTGGTGGTTGGCATATATACTTGTATGTATTTCAGAGTTGTGTTTTTGTTTATTCTGATTATGACATATATCACTCGTTCTGATATTGCTTTCAGAATTTTTATGTTTTAATATAGTTTTCTATTTATTATTATTTCCACTCCTCCTTTACTATCTTCATTTTTACCTTTACAAAAGAGGGTGTATCCCGAGTCCAGACGGAAATATTGCCCCCCTTTGCTTCTTATTTCAGCTAAGCCTACAATATTCCAGTTGATTTTTTCAAGTTCATACTCCAATTCATGAGGTCTTTCTCTGGATCCTATGGACCTTGTGTTATAGGTCGCAATATCCAATGAGCAGGTTGTTGTATTCTTTTTAGATATTTTGGGGTTTTTCTGTATAGGTGTCGTTCTTTTGCCTCCCCCAGAATCCGTGAGGACCGGATTTCCGGTGTGGGATTGGGAGTTTCCTCTACCCACCTGGGGTATAATCTTTCGGATATGTTTTAAAGTCGACATTTTGTTTTGAGAGGTTTTGGCAGTTTAAACGCCACGCTTGCCAGGCGTCTTGGCGAGTTATTATTCAGCCGCCTATTATAGGTCAGTCGCTGTTTGCAGCCGCTCATTCTGAATTAGTCGCTGCTGCTAGTTTTGGTCCGCCCTGAGTATTTGACATCAACCAACCATATATATATATATATATATATATATATATATATATATATATATATATATATATATATATATATATATATATATATATATATATATATATATATATATATATATATGTATGTATATATATGCCTAAACCGTTCAGGCATAGTATAAGATATCCTTTATTTTATACTTTGCCTAGACATATATGTGTGTAATGAACATTGAAAACAATAAGCATTAACAGTTATTCGGGTTGCGGGTGGCGGGGTAGCGCGTTGGGGGTGGAGGCAATAAGTTATGACATTAACTAACATGTATGTATATATATTGGTTGATAATGGTTTTATAAATATTTAATAAGCATTAGCAAATAACGTGTTTCATAAAGGCAAAGGGTTTCAAATAGTACTATATTATTAATTAATGGTTGATAGAGCTTCCTTCCTTAACATTCAGAAAATTAATTTCCACTAAAATCGACTTAAATTTTATTAAGTTTAGTTTGTGTTAACACTAATTAAAAGTAGTAATAGACCCTAAACCCAGAAAGTAATATATTATCTCTGCCCAAAAGTGTCATTTCTACAACTCTCAGTTAGAAAGGTAAAGTGCCACTTAACAGTTGACTAGAAAATAGTTGAGCTCGTAAAGGTTGAAAATGAAAAATGATTTAATTTTATTTAAATTTAAATATCTGTGTTCGTGGCCGGATTTTTGATTGTCTATTTGTTACTAGTAACCACTTTAGTTTGAGAATGTTGCCAAGATCAGGTTAGATGGGGATATAAGCTATTAAAATGTAGATAGACAAACCCATTTTAGTAAATCTGAATTTCAAAGAATTGTTAGATTACTTTTATTGACTAACTAGCCAGTTTCTATCCTAAAACTATTATACAATGATTTGGTTAGAACTTGATTTACAATTTGGATCTTAAGATATCTACATGACAAGGACCTAACTAACTTAGCCTAGGTAAGGAGTTTATATAAATGTATTGAGATAACTTAAGATATTTGAACTTAAGATGTTTCATGAACAGAAAACTTAAAATTAAACTTACTATTAATTAGATCCCGTGGCAAGGGTGGCTGGGTCTTGGTAGAAGGCGACGAGCTTGGCAGGAAGCGGAATCCTGACTTTGGGGTTGGGGTGGTGAGTGGCTTTATCCAGGAATTTGAGTTGGACGCTGCTGATAAATTCCCGGATTGTGAGCATCTGGAGGTCTCTGTAAAGCTGAATATTACGGACAAACCATGGAGCTTTGGCGATGATGCGGATGGTCTTGTTTTGGATGATCTGGAGGGTGGATCTGTAGGTAAGTGACATTTGGCACCATGCTGGGCTGGAGTAGGTGATTCCGGCTCGAATGATAATCTTCAGAATTGTCAACTTGTTGAGAGTTGACAATTTGCTGGACTTGTTGAGGAAAAGGTACAGTTGGCCGAGGAGCTTGTTGGTTTTCTTGGCGGAACCGGTAACCGGGTCCTTACATACTAGCAGCTTGTCATAGTGGAGACCCAGGTACTTGATGCTGTTTGATCATCGGAGTCTGGTGCCTTGGAGGGTGAGGTTTGCCAGCGTGGAGATGCTAGCCTTGGAGAACATGAACGCTTGGGTCTTCGCTGGGTTGATGGATTCTCCAGTGTTCGAACCAGGGGACTAACATGTTGCGATAGCGTTGGAAGCAGCTGGTGATGATCCTGGTCGATTTGGTGGTGGCGGTGTAATCGGCCCACATGAGGAGGCAGGTGTAGTCCGACTTGGAAATGTGGACCGTGAAGATGTCGAATAAATGGAGGGAGAGTACAGAGCCTTGAGGGACTCCGGCTCGAATGGGCCTGACTTCGGAAGTGGTCTGGTTGACTCGAACCTGGAATGTACGGTCCGAGAAGAAGGAGAGGACCAATCGGGTGATATTTATGGGATAACCGTGACGAATGAATTTAAGGATAAGGCTTTCGTACCAGACTCAGTCGAAGGCTTTAGAAACGTCGAGAAATAGAGTTCCAACCTGATGTTTGCGATTGAAGCTCTCGACGATGTGTTGGGAGAGAGCTGTGGACGGATTAGCCGCTAAATGGGAGGCTCGTGAGAGGGGACGCCGGGTTTCCTGATTAGGATGATTTCAGCTTTCTTCTAGAAAGGCGGGAAGTAGCTGAGTCGCAGAATACCGTTTATTATGTATGTAGCTTCTGTGATCTGCTTCTTCGGGAGTTTTTTTCAGGGGTTTGACAGTGATTTTATCAAGCCTGGGGTTTTTCGAATGGAGCATGAGTTCATGATGATGGAGGCCACCGGTCTCGGGCAAGATTAGAGTGGGGTGAGAGATGGAGACAAAACTAGACCTCTAGTGTTTTCGCTAAAAAATCAGCTTTTTCCTAAGAAGTGACAGTGGTGGTTCTAGCGTAGGAAACTGTGGGAACTGAACATGGGGTGTCGTTGGAAAGAGCACAGGCCATTTTCTGAAGGGAGTTGTTTTATGTATTGAGGGACTTAAGCTTTGAATTCCACCTGTTGCTCCAATACTCGAAGAGGGTTTGCCTAACTCGAGCTGTGGCGTAATTTGCGGTGGGTTGGGGTCGCCTGTGGAGATGGCTCAAAAAATTATTTTATTATTTATAACACACACAAATTTAAATTCGTATGCAGTATATAATGTTCATATTTATAAATGTGGAGTATCAAAGAGAAAAATATGAGGATAATAAAAAAATAACCGGTCATGTGCAAGTTGAACTTGCACAATTAGTGTTCCGTACGTTGATTGCTTTGAAAATAAAAAATGTTGTTACGGTAGTATAAAATGATCAGTGACTTCACAAAACACACCCCAAATGAGTTTTCAACAAAGTTTGTTTCCAATCTTTACTGAAAATTGATGTCCTTGAAATTTTTGTTTTTTTTATATACCAGATAAATTATTAAAGGTAATGCACTCGTCATAATTTTCGTTCAATCTACACTCCCTGTAGAATATTCCAGAATTTTTTCAAAATTTTTTAATCAGTACTTTTCGAGATAAGGTGGGGTACAGCGATTTTTTAAAAATAATACAAAGAAAAGTGTGCGCAAGTATTACATTATATATATTTTTTACTCGTGTTTTCACAAGCTTTCATTTGACACCACACTCGACTACTAAAAAATTTGTTTTTTCACTTCCGGTTTAACCCCCCAAAACAATCCCCTTAAGTCAAAATTTGACTCTCAAAACTACACGGCTTTGATGAGGCCATCAATTTCTATATTATTACCAAATTTCAACTTCCTGTGACAAATAGTTTCGGAGAAAATCGGGTGTGACAGACAGACAGACGGACACCGAAGTGATCTTATAAGTGTTCCGTACGGAACACTACAAAGACTGAGTACATTCTCGCGCCCTTGTTTTTCAAAATGCACTGGAATTTTTTGATAAGGAAAATCGTTCTACATAAATTATGTATTATTTAAAACATAAAAAAAATGTCTACTAAAATACATGCAATTACACCTTTTGGTCATTTTTTTAAGAATATTGTATACTTTCATCATTTCGATTGTTATTTGTTAATTTTCTACTAAGGTTCGGAGAACTCCTAAAACATATTTAAAGTTCCCTTCTTTCTCTTTAAGTTTTCTCTTGAAATGGAATTTTTAAAATATATAGGTACAGAGAAGTTAAATTTTTTAAATAGTTTTAAGGAATAAATTTGTGCCAAAAAATTTCGTAACTAGTATGTATTTGTAATTTTAATAAATGTTATGCGACATAAAGGAGTTGTGTAACAATTGAAGATACGTGCCAAGAATACTTACTTAAAAAAAATGAGAAAGATGGGAAGAAAGATTATGATCCCTAAATATCTATTGAACCAAACAGAAAGAAATTCCTGTATTGAGTTACGTAGTATCTAGCTTATTAGCAACAAATATTCTATTTAGTTCTATTTAAAATAGGGTTACTGCTATAAGGTTAAATAAATCAAAATCATTCTTAGCTTATTTAACTTATTCATGAAGCCAAATTTTGTACCCACTTTAATAATATTTACACAATTGAAGATATATTACGAGTTGACCACAAAAGAACTTACGAAAGGTAATTGATTTTATATTATGCTAGATACTATTTGATTCCTCGATATTTTTTTATTTTTCTTGGCCATTTTATGCTTATATGTTGAAAAAGTTTCCTTTCCTACTTTTTTTTCTTTGCGATTGCTGCCTTCCAACGCACCAGTAACTTAATGTAATATTCGCTATTGATGATTTTTCCCTTCTCAGCATAGCCGATGAAAATTATTCCATGCGCATCCCAAAATACAGAGGCCAAAATCTTCCCAGCCGACTGTTGTATCTTTGGTCGCTTCTGGCGGCTTTCATCGGCTGCTATCCACTTAGTTGACTGCCGATTTGATTCCGGTGTGTAGTGATGGATCCATGTTTCATCCATTGTCACATGTCGTATGAAAAAATCGTTTTTATTGCGATTAAACAGCGCTCAGAATCATCAACACGTCGTTGTTTTCGGTCCACTGTGAGCAAACGCGGTACCCATTTCGAACAGAGCTTTCTTATGCCCAAATGTTCATGCAAAATATGACCAACACGTTCTTTTGATATCTTTAGGCCACTGTAACATGTAAACTAATCGTCGAAATGTCACGAAATTTTGACACGTATCATTTGAAGGTTGGTACTTCTTAAAAATCATACGGATTTTTTGAGAAGGGCGACATCTATGTGTCAGACCAAAAACTTTGCAGCTTACGTGTTATTTTGTAATTGTTTTTTCTAAATAATTGATATATGCATATACGAATACGTAACATATCTAACTTTAATGTTCATAAAACTAACAGTCTCTGGAGCTCATCCATGTAAAAATTAAAGAATTCTCATTTACATACCTGATTCAGATCATATGTGTTAATTACATTGCATCCCGAATCGTAACTTTTTTGGCTCAGAAGTTATAGATTTACAAACGTTAAAAATTTTTGGAGTAGTTTAGTTTAGTGGCTTTTTCTTGGAACAACAGGCGGCCACAAAAAAAAATTACTTTTTGTAACCTTTGTACCCAAATATTATTATTGTAAAGTTATAATTAAATACCTCGATCAAACAAACATCAATGAGTAAATTTTTATCATATAATTAAAATTATTGAAAATAGTTAATTGATATATCATTTATTAATAAACCTCAAAGACTTCCTAAGATTACTTAAATAAAGAAACAGGCACACCATTAGAAAAGTTAACATTTCAAAAAGTCTAATGAGCCCCGAAATGCATAACAAATAATTTTATTCAGGACAAACTTGCTATTATATAAAGATAAATATATGAAAGCATTTTTAGTTTATTTATCTTATGGCCATGTGTAATTACCTTTATTATCTGGGAAAAATTGGTGAGAAGTGTCATTGTATTTCTTTTATCTTTCGCTTTAATTAGAAGTTGTAATGAAATACCGATACAGGAATGGTAAATATTTTAAAGGATTAAGGAAACAATAACAAGTTTCGTTGCATAATAAACTTTTTAAAAAAATTCAGTAAACGTCCCCCATAAGTAAATAAATTCAATATATACAAACACGTATTTGAGGAAAGAGGTACAATATTAGAAAAATGTCATACTTCGCAAAATCTGATCAATCAAGAAAATATAGCATTTTCATTGAGGCATATGTACGACAAAGAACAATAAATGGATTTACTGAAGTCAATATTTCTCTTATTTAAAGAAAAATAAATAAAATAACTGTTGGTTTATTTCGCTTGCGGTCACAAACAAAATCAATTGGATATCAAAGTAATTTAATTTTCAAGATGCCAAATACTTGTATATTATTATTACAAATATTGTATTAGTAAAATGGAAAAAAGATCCATATCTGCCTTGACTCGACCTCAAACAAAAATGTTCGTAGTCTTATTACTTTTATTTGTTTTTCTTCGATATTTTCTTTTTCCTTATTTATTTATTTTCTATGGTTTTCCCATTTTTTTTATTAATTACTGTTGCGTGAATATTCAAACAATATATTGAGTACTTAATATATCAAACTTCTCATTTAATAAAAAAAGTAAATCTTTTTAGCATTGATTTATGTAGGGATGCTTTTGCTGCTCTTTCATCTTAGCGTTCCATAATTTGTTGTTCATTACTTAATCACTTGTGCATGTTTAAACAATACATCACTTGCCTAATAGTTCGAAGTTTTAAGCAAATAAAAAAGTTAGTAGCTTTCATCCATATAGACACTGAAAATTCCGGAATTGAAGCTGCAGGGCACAAGCTTCTTTCTAACTACATTACATTCTTAGTAGTATTTATTTTCATCTGAGAATTTATGGACGGCCATAAACTGGCATAGTTTTTTGCTTTATTTTATTGACTATTGGTTACGACAGAACTTTATTTTCTATATACCTGAAAATACCTAAAAGTTATGAACTGGGGCTATTTGTGAGACTTTACTGTTTTAAGGGGAAAAGGGTTAAATTTTTCTTTTTATTTGAATAAAACAATGGGATTCAATTAAATTATAAAATAAGAGAACAATCTAAATATATAGGTTATATTCCCAACAGGCATTACACATAGAAGGTTTTTTTTGTTTTTAAATATAGAACATTGATTTCACAGATTTAAAAAATTGTGCCGAAGAATATGATTTTTAATTTATGCAGGATAATCAAGAAAACAAAAACAGAATTTTTATTAATATCCATTTTGCCATAAATATAAATTCATTGAAATGCAGTGAATGAAATATCAACTAATAAAAGTAAACAAGTAACTTCTGTTAGGTAATATCAGGGTTAAAAAGATATGAACAAAAAATCTCATATTTCATAAGAAATGATGACCCCATAATAATTTTCTAAGTTTATCGTTTTCAACTGACACTGGCAAAAAATATTATAAGACACATTTTCTCTTTCATCAATAATCCACCAAAAAAAGTTTTCTGTATGTAATGACAAAAACTCTCGTAATATTAGCAAAAATCCGATTTGACATTTATCGACAATTCCGGTATTGCTAGGAGGAAAATTATTAGTAGTTTTCTAAGGGCAACTGAGAGGATTTTGATTAATACATTTTTTTGGAGAAGAAAAGCTTTTAGATGGCAGGTGGTTAATTAATTTTGATTTTTCAGCATCCAAGGTTTCTAATGGCATCCTTGCTGTAAATGCCATATTTTTATATTAATATGTTAGTGAATAGTGGCTGTTTTATTTCAGTGTTGGTCTTTGTTATGGCAATTGTTATTTATGGTCATCCTTGTTAGATTAATTTGCATGCTACATTTTGTGCCCTGATGAAGGTCCCAACCTAGGACCGAAATATTGGCTAAATGAATATAGTGTGAACATCTGTTGATGCCCTTTTTTGCCGAGTTCTCCAACTAGCTTCATAACTTAGGATTTTGTTAGATACGGCAACTTTTGCTTTCTCTCTTTTTATTATGTTATATATATATATATATATATATATATATATATATATATATATATATATATATATATATATATATATATATATTATTTGGGGTATCCCAATAACAAACGTATTCCCTTCGAGGGCTAATAGGCCAGCTTATAACTCAGAATACGTAAATATGACCTTAGTGAAAAATCGCTGTTACGAGATATTGACAGTTTTATGAATTTCATGAAAATCTACAACCTACCTTGCTAATGATCACAGTGGACAAAAAATAATTTTTCGAGTGTCATAAGTATGAGAATTTTTTTTTAAATAAGTGGCCAGGTTAGCTTGGAACATTTTTATTAAGAGTATGAAGAGTCAAAGTAAGCTAATCAAAATATTTTAAATTTTACTTCCATAGAGAGACAAACACATTGTAAATTTTATTTACTTTCACGTAAAATCATGTTTTGTGCTTGCTATTACTCAAATAAAAATAAAATAAAAATATCAAAAGCATTTGAAGTAAAGCAATTTTAAGTACTTATTTTAGAGGAAATACCTTAAACGAAGATGGATAAAAAGAAATATAGTAAAACTGGTTCCTAAGATTCTTTCAGTGTAATGCCTAATACTTTTCTATAAATAATTTTCAACATAATTGAAAACTTACGACATGATCAGACCATCTAATAAAAAAATCCATTTCGCCGCCACTAAAACCACAACACTACAAATTGCCTAACAATCAAAAAAGTTTGAGGTAGAGAGATCGTTTTCAGGGCTAGAAGGCAGAAAAAAGATGCTTAAGGTAAAAATCAACCGAATTTTTTTATCAAATATATACGTTATAGGTGTTTTCAGGCAGCAATGATTTATTGATAAATAGTTTTTACACCAAAAAAATTGTTAGATAGCGATACTATATTTGCTGTCTTTTTTGCCACAGTGTGTGGACTATATGTGGCATCTATAATAAATCATTAATTTGAGTCATTACGCTATATTTATCGCAAGCTACATCATTTCCATATGTGAACATATGTGCTGTACTATTTATGGCTAAGGCACTTTATCAAAAACAGCAGCCAAGAGATGATTTGCTAGCTAGGGAACTAGGGAACTAAACAGCCACCTACAAACAGTTTAAAACCATTCGAACAAGGCTGAATATAAGAGGAAGCTCAATGTTGAAGTGCCACATGATTTAACAGTGACCGAATTTCCATAGGCGAAACATTTTTCCAGGAAGTAATTGAGCAGAAGTAGCTTGAATTTATCCACGGAAAAAGCATTACCTTCCTCCTTGATAACCGCCAGGCTACATATATTTTTAACGACTCTCCAAGAATTAAAAGAGCTTGGCTGGAAAGTTTTGATGCAACCACCGTACAGCCCTTGTATCATTCCTTTATCGGAACTTGAACCGTCAACATCTTTGCTATACGTGCTTACTAATTACGTCATCGGGAAATGGATACCACCCCGAAAGGAATGGCATAAGTCATTGGCCCATTGCAAAAAGGGCATAGCCAACGTGTAGTCGCTGCGCAACTGCACCTGAGCCAATCAACTATCTTCAGAGTCTACAGACGTTACCAAGAGACTGGCGCCGTTATGCGAAGACCAGAATCAGGAAGAAGAATGTGTACCTTGGACCAAGACGACCGCCTCATTGTCAACACAAATAGTCACTTGACCGGCGTTGAGGCCCAGCAAGAGCTCAGACAACTTCGTGGTGGCGGTCAATGACTGGACAGTCAGAAGAAGACTTAAAGAACCTAACCTAACTCCGAAGAGACCAGCTAACTGACCCAAATTGACAGCAGCCCATCGACAAGCGCGACTCAGATCTGCCCAAGAACATGTCGACTGGTCCTTAAAGCAATAGCGCTCCGTTTTATTCTCCGTCGAGTCCCGAATGTATCTACATGGCAATGATGGAAGAAGGCGAGTATACAGGAGGCCTGGGGAGCTCTATATGCAGTGCTACATTACTCAAACGGTAGCCTATGGAGGAGGTTCCGTCATGGTGTGGAGAGGCATCTCACTGGATGCAAAAACCGATTTGATTTTCGTGACTAATGAGACTCGTAGCGGTGGATTAATAGTTCACCGGTACATGGAGGAGATCCTGCAGGAACACGTCGTTCCTTACGCTGGGTTTGTTGGCGATAGCTTCGTACTAATGCATGACAATGCGAGGCCACATGCTGCTGTATCGGTGCTCCAATACCTGGCGGAAGTGGAAATACCCACATAAGACTGGCCTGCACATCCCGATCTCAATCCAATCGAGCACATATAGGATGAGCTCAAAAGAAGGGATCGAAACAGAAATCCAACCCCTGCATCGCTGCGGAACTTAAAGGTTGCAATGGCGGAAGAGTGGGGAAGAATCCCATCAGTGGTGAAAAAGCTCACTCGCTCCATGAAAAACCGGCTGGAAGCAGTAATAAGGACTAGGAGGTAATACAAAATATTGATTTGGGTTTTATCAATAAATTTACTTGTTAAACTTAAAATTTGTTTAGTTTTTCCTTTCTTTTACCCCTTTTTTTCAATTCTTGTTCTCCTTGTTTCCCCTTTCAATCATTTTAATCAGTACAAATCATGAGGTATGATATGGAATTTGGTATCATTAGAAAGAGAATAGAACGGGCTTTCAAATGATACAAAAAACCTTGTACCGCCAGATTAATATATTTTTTGTGGTCTATTTTAATAATTGAATTTAATTTAACTTCAAAAGCATGACGGGTTGATGATAAAAAAATTGAATAAAACATCTCAATTATCGGATATAAAATTGGCACGTTTCAGTGATATATTGTGTACGACTTTTAGCCTTGGTTGCCAGACTAAATATACAATAAGTACCACGTAAAGAAAAATAAAGCAAACCTAGAAAATATATTTGTTTAGAAACAAAAAAATATATTTAAGACATTTTCTTAACTCCTGTAATAAAACAAAGGCATGCTCTAATTGTGGTCCACACCACTTTTAGTCTAACTAAATATACAATAATAGAATAGCTAACAAAATAAAGAGAAAATAGGAAAAAAATATAATGTGTATGCGCGAAGAACGAGCCAAACAAGTATAATATATTCAGTAGGAATAAATATATAACAAGTAAAAAAAATGTAATTATTATAAAAATAACATCGGTGGACAGAAAAAAACTACCTCATAATCTACGTGACGTACAAAGATCCAGTGTTCATAAATTAATAAAAAAGAAGAGAAAAACTACGTGACTACGCGGAAGGCGAACGTTAATTAACTTTTGTGGTGTAATATAACTAAGGGAGTAAGAATAATTGATCTCTTTGGGTGCGCCTGTTATCCAATTGTCAATCTGGGATGCATGTTAATCTATGTAGATTTTACCTTAGATAGTGTATGAATCTGGAACCATACATGACGTTCGGCGCTCCGTTATTTCAGTATAGGAGAGAAAGTTAGAAAAAATGAAAATCTTAGTCTATTAAACAATTCATCTCTCTCGGTTTTTACTAATTTACAGATGCACAGTTGTTCTATATTTGTAATATAAATATAAAATTTCAAAAAATTTGTACCTGAAAAACATCTTATATTCTTTTTTTTTCTCAAATATATCAGAATATTTACATTTCCAACTAAGTGACAAACAAAATAGCTGAAAATGTTAGGTAATATACGAGTAGCAATGTTTTTTTTTTTCTTATTTGTTTACCTAAAAAAGCCTACAAGACATCTTATTTACGATGCCATATATACATGTAAACACACACACACACACACAAACACGTATATATATATATATATATATATATATATATATATATATATATATATATATATATATATATGTATATATATATATATATATATATATATATATATATATATATATATATATATATATATATATATATATATGTATATATCTATATATATATATATATATATATATATATATATATATATATATATATATATATATATATATATATATATATATGTATATATATATATATATATATATATATATATATATATATATATATATATATATATATATATATATATATATATATATATATATATATATATATATATATATATATATATATATACAAAGACAGGAGTAGTCGCGACTGACTACTTAAGAAAAATATATTCTCAATTTAGTGGGGCTGCAGTCTATATTTAAATATTTATGGCCTTGGGTAGGGAAACAACATTTTTTGTTAGTCGAGCTTTCGAAATTATATTTATTTCTTCTTCAGGACATCTGGAAAGACAAAATTTTCTTTTTTCTTTATATTGTTAAGTGAAAAATTGCTTTTTTAAGTACATACATGTAGTTGAAAAGAACAAAAAAGAAAGATGACATGAGAAAAAAGAAAAATGATTGACTTACCAAAGTGGTTTTTCTATAACAAAACAAGCAATCATTTGCACAGAGGGATATTCCCCAATATACTATTGTTAACTACATAACACCATAATTAAACAGAAAAATATAAAACGGCCAAAATGGCTGGCCTTGGTACTCTCTGCTAATCCCGTAAACCAGTAAATTGACAAAAAATTATCAATTTTTGGCGGTAAAGGTGGAGTGTGATAGACCGATATAACTTTTATGTAGTAGAGAAAGATCGAAGGTATTGATTCGTTTCGATCTGAGATATGCTTTTAGTTTAAAACTTATTAACATGGCAAATAGTGTAATGAATAAAGATAGAAATAGTAGTTGAGTGTGCAGATTTTTTTATTTTAATAGCGCATGTGTCAGCCTGCATACGGGGGATAACAGAAAGAAACAATGCATTACAGTTTTCGGAAAAATAAAAATATATGTACAATAGATAATATAATGTAATAGAATGATTGGATGGAAAAAACATTTTGTCTATGTGTTATTCGTCTGGTGCAGGACGATCTATTAGTGATTGGTAATTTTCTAATTCTAATTTGAGGATGTAACTGTATATGGAACTGAGTCCCTGGGTGTCACGCTTTTTATTAATAGTGTAGTGTTCCCGGTTAATATGGACCATTTCTAAGAAAATTCGTTTGTAGTAGAAATCAGAGCGATCCAGGACCTCAGCCTCATCCCAGCTCATCCGATGGTCATTGTTAATAACATGTTGTGCTAAAGCACAAGATTGTACATTACGTCTGCAGTCACTTTTGTGTGATGTAATCCTACCCTTCAAATTTCTGGAGGTTTGACCTACGTACACCTTATTACAATTTGAACAAGATATTTTGTAAATTACGTTCTAATTTTCATTTTTTAGAAGGGAAGTCTTTGTTTTGGTATACAGTTTAGAGATAGTTTTGATTTGTCTTTTAGCAGTTTTGAAATCAAACCGTTTGAAAATATTAATAAGTCTATCAGTAAAATTGTTAATATAAGGAAGAGAGAAATAAAAATTTTGATTGTTGAATTGAATGGAGGAATGATTAATATGAATTTCTTGGTTATTGCTTTGTGTTGAGCGTTGAGTAGTAAGTGTTTGAGGTTGTGATTGACGTGTTATTATATTTTCTGAGATGTTATAAGATGTACTAAACAGAAATTTATTAATTAAATGAACTGGGTAGGAATTGTCAAGTAGAAAGCCCTTAAGTTTTCTGAGCGACTCATCTTTGTAATCTGGGTGGATTAGTTTGACTGCTCTAGTTCACTAACCAAGGCCATAAATATTTAAATCATATTAAAGCTTTATTTCTATAACTAATAATAGCTTTTTATTTTTAGGTAATCATCTTCTCAGTTTGGGTAACCTGTATCGTCTACAGTTTACCAAAATTCTACTGGGGAAATACAGTGACAGTCGCTACAGGAAATAACAGCGAAACGGTGTGTGTCTTAAATCGACAAAAATTTAATTCCAAATTATTTGACATTATTCATTTTGTGTTGTTGTATCTGATACCTTTGGCCATTATCTCGGTAAGTGTGTATTATAAAATCCATTTTTTTTTTCTAAATTGGTATTACCTAGATTATTTGAAATTAAAGATAAATAAAAAATAGGTTTGGGGTCAAAGCAGACAGCGACATTTTTTTATTATAGTATCTTTAAAAAATACATATCATACAGCAATTTGTTATTGCATGAATTAGCTGAAATTTAAATGTGATATTAGCGGTGAATTAAAATTTTAAATTTTTGCTGATTTCTTAACAGAAAGCTTAAATAAAGGTTATCTGTAACTTCACCATATTATTACCTGTTGCAAATGATGACTTTTTTTTTAAAGAAAATAAAAATAATTTTTTAAAATATTGTTATATCTGATATAATAACGTATTATTAAAAATCGATTATCCATTAATTAAAATGCTGTTTTTTCGTCATAAATTCAAAGTAGTAACAAATAAAAATATCCCGAAACCTACATGGAACGGAAAGTTTCACGGTCTTGGTTAGATGAGAAATCGTAGTTGGCTTTTTTACTAACATGTTCACAAGCTACTAGAATGTTAATAGAGACTTAGGTTACGGTCCGCATTACACGTGACACAAGATCATTATTGTTCGGTGAACCTTTGTTAAACATAAATATTTCACTTTTACTTCTTTGACCTCAATTGGTGTTCTAATTTAGCGTAATTGTAGACGAAACGTCTGAAGGTTACATTGATACCCTCTAATCCCATGAACTACGATTTCTTAGGAAATAATATGTTTGCAGTTAGGCGAAATAGAAAAAATTCGCATGTATTTTATTTAATTACTTATTTTCCATGGTTGAAATATTCACGTTTTCTTTTCATAAACTAAAATAATATTGTTAAACAGCATTTTTACTAATACTCATAGTATTAAATACACTTTTTGGGAATCCACCAGAGAAAGCAAAGTGGCGATAATGATAGTTAAATAAAAAATATTATGTATTCCTCAATGGAGGACGATGATGCTATGTCTAATAAAGCATATGGACCAAAAGAAATTAACTACAAAACAATATTATAATTTTATATTTAAAATATTATTAATTAATAATTATGGAGTTTTTTTTAAAAACTGTACATCTACACACTTATGATAAACATGTAATTTTAGGTTTTACTTATTTTTTAAATCAGGAAGAAATAAAATCTTAAGTTTTTAGTTCCTTTAATTCTCATTAGCTACATATGTCACCATTTCTATATTTTCGTTGATTTTTTATTTTAACATTAGCTTATTACTGAAAAAATTAATTTGAGTAAATTTATTCAATAAATGGTTTATATTAACTTTACATCAGCGTTTCCTTTAGCGGAACAAAAGTTAATGCCAAATTTAAATGTCAACTAAATCTAGTAGAGAACATTGTAAACAAATGTTGGTTTGATTTGATTAACTCAAAAACCTTACTTAATGCCTTTTTTTAAAGATCAAATAAACAGGCTGGCTCTTATTTAAAATTATGTTTACACAGCTGATATGATTAAATTTTAATTACATAATAATCAAGAAACCATGGTTTAGAATTCCGAAGTAGAGGCGATAGTCCATTTGTATTCTGCTGGAGAACACATAATTGTATTAGGCTAAAGTTTGCTATTATCCTTATTAGATGTCTCCATGTTTTGACCTTAAAAGCAAAATTCAACCTTTTGTATATAAAGAAAATATATATTGGGATATTTGCTTGAGAGACCTTAAAACTCTCAGTGTCAAAATACTTCACTGAAATATCAAAGGCAAAAGAAAGGAATTATGTACTTTTTACGTCTGATATCTTATTCAAAAAATGAGAATTATATTGTGAGATATTGTGAAAAGTAATGACTGGTATATCATAGATATTATAATTGTGCTCAATTATTATAGAAAATATATACAAATATAAAGAGGAGTTCATTAGTGTGTAGATGTAAGTAGCCTTAAACGTTACAAAAGGACATTAAAAGATTAAATTTCATTAAAAAAACTGTTCAGTAAAAGTTCCAAATTTTAAAATATATTTGATGTACTGAATAGCTCACAGGCTTTTCGTCTATATTTTTCATTTAATTGAAAGTAAAATTGCCATTTTTGGATGGAAATTAAAATCCAAGATTGAAAAGTGCAATTTATTTTTTATTTATTTGTACTGTTAATTTCTTTTAGATCTATTATATCTTTCAATCGACGATATCTCATAAATTTTATTTCTAAATTTAAACTCGTACTAATATTTTATTTCCGTGTGTTCACAGTTCTGAATAGAATTCAAAAATAATATAATATATAGAGTGTATACTTAAAATTTGAATGTTGAGTTTACTCCCTTTCTTGCCATCATGTATATACTTAGTATTTTCAGTTATTTATCTTTTAGAATCTTGCAATTCTTATCAAAATACCGTATCTTTTATAGATTTCGAAAAATTCCCCATTCACACACCAATGCGCCATACTATATGTAATCGACTTAAAAAAAAAAACATTAATGATGGCCAATTGCACTCCACTTAGTTATAGTAGAATAGTAGACTTTGAGATTCTAGCGAGTAAGATGGCTGCACTTAATAACTTAAAGAGCACTTAGTTATTGCCAAATTTAAAAAATTGTTATGCTAATGATCATTAAGAAAAAAAATATTCTCTATCTGAAAACCTTTTTTTTAACCATTGGCAGAAAAAGTGCTACAAAACGCGACTTTTGCTTTACACGTTGTTGCTTTTCCAATACATGATTTCACTTCATCCGTATTTTACCTTAAAATCATCTTTGCGACAAAGTAACAAATATATCTGGAGATATAATAAGTCATTCCAACAACAAAAAAAAGGCCTTCTCAAATTCACCAAATATTTAATCTGATGAAGCGTTCATTTATTTTAGTGGTGAGTAATTTTAGTCGATCTATTTGATTTATAGGTGATAATGTTGGGATTTCATTTGAATAATGTTTGTTCTCAAATAAAAAGTAAGTTTTTAAAATAAGGGAAATGTCTGGTATTAAATAAAAGTTGTGCATTTACACCCCTTTCGTTGTTTAAAATATTTAATTAGGAGATAGAATTCATATTTTTCATATATTCTGTATCAAATTTGTCTAATGTTTTTAAAGAGATACATTTTTAGTTTCATTATAAAAGTCAACTAAAAAATTATCTTAAACAAAGAAATGGGAAGAATAAAATGATCATTTTACAGTTATCCTAAAATATGTCAGATTTTTTTTATTTACTTGCACACCACTTTTACCTAATTATTCAATTTTGCCTAAAATTTTACCTTTTTTTGCCACAAATATTGAAAAATTTTTATTTTTATAGAATTTTAAATTAGTTTGTTTGTTTGTAAATTATAGTTTTTTTTATATGGTTTGTAATAAAGTACATTTGAATACGTTATTGTCAAAGTTACAATAAATCTCTTAGTATGTAGAAAAAATAAATAAATTGTTCATATTTAAATATATTTTTATTATATTATTTTATAAGATAAGAAAACAAACAGGAATAATAGATAAAGAAAACAGAAATATTAATGAGATAACAGAAACAGCAGACAAAGAAATAAATCACAAAATACACTTACTGCAAGACGAAACGATAAGAGACCTATATAGACGAAGATTAGATCAAAAAGTAAATGAATTCAACTACGACAATCTCCAACAGATGTATGACCACATAAAAGAATGCATCAAACAGGCGGCCCTAGAAGCATTAGGTAAAGAAGACCACGAGAATAAGAAACATAAAATTAGAATCTGTGAAAAAACCAAAGAATCTATAAAAGAAAAAAAAGACTATACGAAAAATGGCTGAATACAAAATCAGAAGAAGATAAAGAGAAAAATGCAGAAACGAGAAGGATGATAAACAAAGAAAAGAACGAGAGATGAGAAAAATCGTGCGAACATGTAGAACAGTATATAGGAGGAACTAGAAGCAAAGAGTCATGGAGAATAATTAAAGTATTAAGGACCAACAATAGAGAGAAGGCGTATATAGAGTATATCCCAGAAAGCGAGTAGGAAGAATATTATAAAAACTGCTAAAAGAAAACAGACAAGAATTCCAAAAATAGAACCCTGAAGAAGAACAGAATAAAGAAAAAACAGAGATAGAACAAAGCTATGAAGAAGTAAAGAAGACAATAAAAATACTCAAAAATAATAAACCTGCAGGGCCTGGAGGTGTGGTAAATGAAATGATTAAGTACGGGTCTAATAAATTACATCGAATGCTGAGAAACATGTTCTACAGAGCGATAAATGGAGAAAAGATACCAGTGGAATGGTCAAAAGCCTATACAGTATCTATATTTAAAAAAGGGAGACCACAGAAAATGCACAAACTATAGAGGCCTAAGTATAATATCGAGTATGGGACGTTTGTATGGAAAAATTATTAAAAATATCATAGAGCAAAATATCAAAGGGAAAATTGGAGAAGACCAAGCAGGCTTTACGGCCGGAAAATCATGTATAGACCACATATACACTATAAAACAAACAATGGAAACAAAACTGGCAAAGAATAGAGAAGTGCATCTAGCCTTCATAGACATAAGAAAGGCCTATGACTCAGTACCAAGACAAAGATTATGAAACGCAATGAAAGAAATAGGCATTAACGAAGAACTAATATACACAGTAAAGGTTCTCTACGAAAACAACACAGTGAACATAAAAATAGGACATAAAATAGGAAAGAGACTCCAAACATCAAAAGGCCTATTACAAGGATGCCCTACATCCCCAACACTATTCAAAATATACCTCGAACAAACATGAAAAAAATGGAAGCAAAAATGTAGTAGAATTGGAGTCCCAATATGAGCAGATTACTTATATACTCTAAGTTTCGCAGATGACCAAGTAATTATAGCGCAAGATGAGGAAGACCTCAGTTATATGGTAATAAAACTGAAAGAAGAATACACTAAAGCAGAATTAGCAATAAACTTTGATAAAACGGAATACCTAACAACAAAAGAGGGAAATGCGGAGAATCTAGAAGTCGATAACGAAACAATAATCAAAGGAACCGATAGATTTAAATATTTAGGAACCATCATTTCAAAAAACGCAACATCAGAAGAAGAGATCAAAGCTAGATTAGGACAAACGCGGACATGCATAAAACAATTAAATTCGATCCTGTGGGACAAACACATTACAAAGAGAAACAAAACACGCATATAAAAATCAGTAATACAAAGCATAAAGACATACGATCAACAAAAGAAATAAATCTAAAATTAACGCGGTAGAGATGGAGTATTGGAGAAGATGTTGTAGAGTGACACGTATGGAGAGAATAACAAATGAAGAAATAAGAAGCAGAATGAACATCAAAGAGAACACAATAAACACCATTGAAGGAAAACGATTAAAATAGTATGGACACATAAGACGGAGCGAAGACAATAGGTGGATAAAGAAAATAACGGAGTGGAGCCCTATAGGGAGAAGAAAAAGAGGAAGACCCAGACGATCGTGGAGAGACGATGTGGACGAGGCTATGGAGGACAGGGGTCTAACAGATGGAGACTGGGAAGATAGAAACGGATGGAATCAAAGGCTGAGAGAAGGGAGACAGCGTCAGCTGTAGAAAATCCTTGATATATATATATATATATATATATATATATATATATATATATATATATATATATATATATATATATATATAAAATATTATTAATAAATTAATAATAATTTAAAATTAACATTAGACAAAAATTAAATTTTGTTTAAAATTTATTAAGTTATGTTTACATTAGGTAAAAGGTTATTTATTAAATATATGGAATATGTCTTAAAACAAGGGTTTATAAGTTATCTTCCGAACAATGAAAATGACTTCATACAAAAGCTTAATTTAGTTGTCAAATTACTGTCACTGTTTAAGTAAAGTTACTATTTCTATATTCTCTGCCGAATTTTTCTACCATTGGTAACATTGTTGGTACATTCCAATTTTCAATTTTGATAAGATGTTTTTAAATTCAGTGTTAGGCAAAAAAATAGAAAATTAAGAATAAAAATAAGCTATAATCATTCAGCAGATCCTTAAAAACTCTTTTTTACAAACTTTAAAGTTCTTACTTATAAAAAATGCTTATTTCACCTAACTAGTAAATTTTGCTTTTGAATAGTTTCTTACTTTACAAAATACTCTCTATGCTATGTTTTTTTTAATTAAACTTATTATTAAACTTCTTTTTTACAAGATCTATCATATATTTTTTTTAATTTGTTCGGTTTTTAGACTGTTTCTTGATGCAATAATAATTTTGACATATTGACATTTACTGATAAAATCGAATGCTGTATGTACAAATTTCTTTAGAGACCGAGAGAAATTTTGCATTTTGCTGTTGAGTAATAGTAATTTCCATGTTTACCCTGTAGTATTTTTTACTAATAATGGACCAAAAGTTTTTCACGAAAGAATATCCCAGGTGTGCGGCATTAACGGCTCATCTTATTTTCAAGTAATATTTTGATCTAAAGAGTTTCGATAGTACGGAGACTCAATTCAGGACTGCCCTAAACTAGAAAAATTGGTTGAGGCACGAACAGCAGGCATTGACGAAGAAAGAAATTTCTCAAGGTTATTTGATCGCTTTAGAGAACGACGAGAGTTATTTTTCGCGAATTATTAATGGCGACGAGACTGGGGTATTCCATTGGGATCCTCTCACGAATAGGAGCATCTGTATCTCCAAAAAAGGATATAAGTGTAGGTGTTTCACTATACGAGTAAGCATGAACTTGGAGCCTTACGAGCTCCGCTAAAATATTACCACTTTTTGAATTGATTAAAATTTGCAACAAATATTGACAATTATATTTGATATCGCTTGCCGAGAAGTGATCAAATTTCTGAAAAAAATATATTTATTACGCTAGTTAGGAAGAAATTGTTCGGAAAATAATAATTTACGGAATAAAAACGCAAAAACAGCTTTCGCTTTTTCTTTCTTCTTTTTTAAATAAAGTATTCATTTAATCAAAAAAAATCTGTGTTGAAATGTAGGAAATACATTTAACACTTTAAACTTAAACAGACCGTAACAATATATTTTTGGATTTGCAAGAGAAGTTTTGGATCCATAATTTATCTTATGGAGATTTATATACTTAAACGAAAAGCCGGTAAAAAAATATTAAGCCGAAGCAGGCACTGCGATTTTGATAACAAAAAAATACAATAATTTGGCTTTTGAAAATTATTTCTTTGTGATGAAGAATTTTTCATATAAATAGCTTAAAAATTAAAAAGTCATAATGTGCACATTAACTTAGGCTACATAGAAACATAGAAATTTATATAGCGATGAAATATGTTGTCCCCGTTGCGAACGCAGTTACAATTACTTACTAATCAACTACTAACTGCATTACCATTTTAGTTACTGTACACAAGAATAGCAATATGTTTATGGAACAGCTCGGAACAATTAAAGCAACAATTGGATGCATCTACAAATTCTAATCATTACCAGACATTTTGTTTAAAAACACCAGGTCGATACAGAGGAGAAAAGAAGGTAATATATTTTTTATCGTATATAAATGATAGAGTAATACTATTGGAAAATTTTATATCAATTAGAAGTTATTTCATATATTCTATGTTTTTAAGTTTGTGGATTTAATTTTTCGGAACTCCTAAGATTTTTTAAGTTGTCTGATGACTTATAGACTAACGTGAGGCCTACCTTATAACATAGCTTATTAAGCCACTTGCTGTATTATTCGAAACTTGTTTTATTGTTTCTCTTATTTGTAATTTATCGATTAAATGTTATTTTATCTCACTTGTATGATTGTTTATTTTTTAATATTTGCTTTATATCTGTATTATTTCCACATAACGTCGACAAAAATTATTATTCCTAGCCAGTTATAATATAATATGGAGTAAATTTTCTAATAGACTACAACTAATTTAATTTCATTACAAAAACACCAAACACAAACAAAACATGAATTGAACTGCGCAAACATAAAAATATCGAGACAAAAGCCAAACTACCAAAAATTAATAATTAAAGAGACGATTGAAATAAAGAAAGAAAAAAAAAAGTCGCTAAACGATATAAAAATATAAATAATCAGAGTCAATTCTACCAAAATTTAAAAAACTTAAACTAAAACTTTAAAAACTATCCCGAACCCTGTGTAAGTAGTGCATTCGAACTTACTACATCCTGTGTAGAATATAAATATATCTACAAATAAAACAAGAAATAAACTATAGTAACTACCTATTTGAAATAAAAAAAAAAACAATATTCAAGCAATAAAAGAACTATCCCACTCAAATCGAAATAAATTCATTTAAATACTTTAATAGTAAACTGTGTCAGTTGTAATGTCTTTTTCTATTTTATAAATATTTCCTTTCAACGTTTAATTTCTCCATTTTAGAAATAAGAAGTTATATACATAAAAAATAAAAAGAAAAACAATATATAAAACGGTTGAGGAATATATACGTATATATATATATATATATATATATATATATATATATATATATATATATATATATATATATATATATATATATGTATATATATATGTATATATATATATATATATATATATATATATATATATATATATATATATATATATTTATATATATATATATATATTTATATATATATATATATATATATATATATATATATATATATAGATGTATATATATATATATATATATATATATATATATATATATATATATATATATATATATCGTGTTGCAAGATACAATTCTTGTTCTTCCACAGGGCAGGCCTCTTCCTGAGCACATATTTCCGTAAACGCTTTTTAATTGCCACTTAGAACTTTTTGTTGACGGTCTGACCTTGTGGCACGAATTCTTAATGTACAACTCCACGACAGTCAAAGAAAATAATCAACATCGACCTCATATTCGAGCAATTTATGCGTGCTTTCTTCGGTCGTGGTGAATATTGACCAACCCACTGCGACAACTGTTCCTTCGTTTCAACGTCATATTCGTCATAACATTGCTCCTTAAAGTCCCTCATCTTCCCTGCTTTGCTATATCGCAGAGCGGTGACTGCACGTGTATATATATATATATATATATATATATATATATATATATATATATATATATATATATATATATATATATATATACATCTATATATATACATATATATATATATATATATATATATATATATATATATATATATATATATATATATATATATATATACATATATTATTATATATATATATATATATATATATATATATATATATATATATGTACATTAAGAATTCGTGCCACAAGGTCAGACCGTCAACAAAAAAGTTCTAAGTGGCAATTAAAAAGCGTTTACGGAAATATGTGCTCAGGAAGAGGCCTGCCCTGTGGAAGAACAATAATTGTATCTTGCAACACGAGAACTCGCCAAGTCACTCGTCTCTGTTCGTTGGTAAATTTTTGGCCGATAACGGAACAGCCGTCTTTCCCCACCCTCCGTACTCTCCAGATATGGCACCAGTAGACTAAATTCTATTTATCAAACTAAGAATCACCTTGAAAGGACATCATTTTCAATGTGCAGAAGAAATTCAAGAGAAAATGCTGGCACAGCGACCAGCCATCACACCAAACGAGTGTCAGGGAGCATACGAACAATTGAAGAAACGATATATATATTTATATATATATATATATATATATATATATATATATATATATATATATATATATATATATGTATATAAATAATTGGAAGAACAATAACGGTGATAATAGCAGACTAACAAACAATGTCTAATACGTATAGGATCATCCCAAATTAAAGGCGAGAGAAAAAAAAGGGTGTAGAGTTCTCTGTTATCTTCCTGTGTTTTTATTCTCAAAATCTAGCTTTCGTATATTGTAATAGACTTCATAAGGAGGTCTACAAATCAAAAAGATCAAACATAAGGATCAGTTGGTATTAACGTTCAAATATCAACAACATACTTACAGAATAGTTACAGTATGTAGCAAAACTCGAGAAGAATTGTGGGCTTTTTTATTCCTCCCATCAATCAAAAACTTAAATTCACAACAACAACTGTCTTTTTTACATAATATACGGGAACTAATAAGAATCAATTAAACAACATTGAAGTAATATATCTAATAAATTTAAATTTAAAACTTTCGAAACTAAAATTACCTTATTATTCTTTTTCTTGCTTTTTTCTTTTTTGACATGACACATCTAAAATCTAACATAACCTATAGATGTTTTTCAATGTATAGGCACCGAATATTTATAGAAAATTGGATATTTAAGCAAATAAGGTCAGATTAAACCAAACTGATAGACATCCACTTTATTAACCAGAAAAAACCATCAACCTTGAGTTATTTATACAAATTACACTGTCAATTTTTCTTTATGTAAGCCTTATTGGTTTTTTATTGTTTTGGGACAGGAGATACGTATAAATTGAACTTAAACTATCCACATCCTTTTTATGATTGACACTATTTTTACACATTTCAAGGAAATTTTCCCAAGAAGCGTTTCCTTCAAAGTCAAGGATGAAACTTTCCTGGTTTTGGACTGGGTCTTCTTTATTTACATGTGAGATAAGGCTAGTCGAATTAGGCTTATATTTACAGTCATTTTTTTTGTAAAGAAATTATCTTAGAGAATTTTTGAGATGTTTAGCTTATGTATATTTGACCACACTCATATGTGTATTCCATAAACTATATTAGATTTTTTAATTTATCAGTTTCATCTTTGATGTTATAGTAAAAAAAGATTAAACTTTTTTGAAACATAATTGGCAATCTTTATGTTCCTGTTCTTAAATAGTAACAAATTTGACTCAGAGAGTCCTTTAATATATTGTATTTTCCTATATTTTAAATCTGCAGTTCTCAAATCATGACTACGCCCAGAAATAGATGGTCTGTCATTGTTATTAAGAATCTTTCTTAAGATATTAACAGGGTTACTATTCTCCAATAAAACACTTTTCAACAACTCCACGTTCTTCTCTATAAGGGACGTATGGCAAATTTTAGTTATTCTATGTTTTAAAGCTATGATGGTATTGATTTTTTGTTTTAAACGGATGGTAAGAATTAAACGGAATATATCTTCCAGAACTTATTGTTTTCCTTTACCAATCTAATTTAATAATGTTATAATCGGATCTGACCACCAACGTGTCCAGGAAGGGGACAGAATTGTCCTTCTCTTCCTCCACTGTAAAAATTAAATTTTTATTAAAAGCGTTAAAAGTGTTGAGTATATTGTGTGCCCCCCGCCATTGAGGGTATCAAATTGTCAACATACTGAAAGACAAACGGAAATTCGAACTTAACATTATCCACAACATAATAAAGTAATTTACTCATAATTATCTCTGCAATGATAGGTGAGATCACGCCCCCAACTGGCAAACCTGTCTTCTGTCTATAAAATTTACCATCGAAAGAGAAAAACGTATTGTCATACAAATACTAAATAATATCAAGAAGCTTATTTTTTGAAATCTTACAATTTTCCTCAATTAGTTTAAAATGTTTATTCAATATTTTCAAAATAAGATCCAGAGGAATTTTAGTAAACAACGAAACACCATTTAGAACTGTCATACTGATCTTTTCAGCAAACTCAAAATTATTTTTTATTCTAAATCTGCTTAAAAGTTGAAAACGATATTTCCATACAACAAGCTTTGACAGTTGTTGTATTATGGCACCCTTGCAAGACACAATCGGTCGTAGGGGGACATCATTCTTATGCACTTTTGGGAGTCCATAATATTTAGGGCACACTCCGTTATATCTAATCAATGATTTGGCAGTTGCTTCATCAAGGAACCCCCCTCTTTTTAGTGAACCAACAAGTTTGTTACAACTGTTTTCTATTTTTAACGACGGGTCATGATTTATACTTTTATACGTGGTGATGTCACTTAACAGTTCATATGACTTCTCAAGGTAGGCCGTTCTCGACAACGCAACTGTGACATTACCCTTATCTGATCTCATTATTATTAAGTCTGGTTACCTTTTAGAAAATTTCGGATTTCTTTCTCTATTTGATAAGTAGGAGATAACATATTCGTACTACTATGTAAATAATTAGTAATAAGGTTTATAGCTCTGGATCGTGTTAAGTCTTGTTCATGGGCCGGAAGGTGATGAATTAAATGCTCGACTTCCGATAAAAACTAGTAGATATTGATATATTTATTGGATAGAGGGATACTAAACTTAGGGCCAAGAGCCAAAAAACCCTTCATGTGTTACGGAATATGAGTATCCGATAAATT